>CAJVGC010000591.1:56554420-56611910 GCA_910822075.1 Senecio squalidus
TTACACTTGTATATGAATCTAACATAATTGGCTTTCCAATCTTAGTCGCAATTGCACTTAACCCATCATCAATATAACTCACAAATGGGATATTATGCAATTTAACCCATACAGGAACTGACGTAATATCTGCCTTGACTACATTTATATTAGGCGACCAGCGATTTAGTATGATTGGAGTATTACGAATCAATCCCCCCCCCCCCCCCCCCCCCCCCCCCCCCCCCCCCCCCCCCCCCCCCCCCCCCCCCCCCCCCCCCCCCCCCCCCCCCCCCCCCCCCCCCCCCCCCCCCCCCCCCCCCCCCCAAGGCCGAATTTCTTCCACACATTCCACACATATGTATCAACAACTGGAAAAGGTAGTCTATTACCAAGAAAATGGCCGTATATTGTAAACTCATACCTTTTACTTGAAATATGAACTGCTTCTTTAGGAATAACTAAATCCACGCCTTCCTCGACTCCAGTCGGGGTTTCCAACACGCGAAAATTAACATTCCTTTTCATATTCTGATTTTTAACCGCATCCGCAAACGAAGATATTGTATTCCTCTCCTGACGAGAACATTTACCACTCTCTTTTCCTTCGTCAGCTTTTTCCTTGAATGAAGACGGTATCTCATTTTGAACTCCATTCCCTTGTTCCAGCAGTTTCATAGATTCCGTAAAAAGTCTCTCCTGGAACTGGTCTGAAATCTTCTACCAAGTTCAATTTTGAACCTAAAGATGGAGACTTGGTATATTCATATTCAAACCCATGAGGAGCTGAAAAAATAGTTTGCTCAGAAGCATGCAAATAATTCATACTCGATTTACTACTACTTTCCATCTCTATCTCCACTTCCTACAACCTCCCTGATCGACTTACTAACACACCAGCTCCATTCTTTTCGTTTGTAACACTCATTGCAGCTGTAATATTAGCTTGATCATCTTCAACTCCCAATCGCGATGCCAATACCCAACTTTCTTTTCACCAAAACCAGTAGTCGAGCGAAGACTCACCCGCTCTATAGATTGTTGCTTACCATCATCTTCCTCTGAAGCAGAATTGCTATTACTCGCCTCACTTCCGCTTTTTTATTCTTCTTTTTCTTACCCATCGCTGATGATATACCACCTTCCACAACCCTCCCTCTCAAAACTCTAGTAACAGAAACGTATGTTTTCTTTACGTAGTCTTTCCTCTTGCCGAACTTCTCACCAACCATGCGCGCATATACACTACAAGAATAATAACTTTTCCGGACGACACTTTTCCCGACGACACCATGTCGTCCCTAAAAGCCCCACTAAACGACAAAAATTTGGTTTTTTTGACTTTCTTTTGGTCAAATAAATGACCGACACTTTTCCCGACGACATGTCGTCGGGAAAGGGTTATCGTATAAATTTTTTTTTTGTCGTGTAAAAATATTGGCGCGAATATGAAAATAATTTCCCGCGCCACTTTTGGGGACGACATGTCGTGGGGAAAACTTTTTCAATAAATAAAAAATTATTTTATATTTAATAATACAATATCATTTAATAATAAAAATAAAAATAAAAAATGTATTACTTTTGGGGACGACATGTCGTGGGGAAAACTATTTCAATAAATAAAAAAATTATTTTATATTTAATAATACAATATCATTTAATAATAAAAATAAAAATAAAAAATGTATTACTTTTGGGGACGACATGTCGTGGGGAAAACTATTTCAATAAATAAAAAATTATTTTATATTTAATAATACAATATCATTTAATAATAAAAATTAAAATAAAAAATGTATTATTTTTGGGGACGACATGTCGTGGGGAAAACTATTTCAATAAATAAAAAATTATTTTATATTTAATAATACAATATCATTTAATAATAAAAATTAAAATAAAAAATGTATTACTTTTGGGGACGACATGTCGTGGGGAAAACTATTTCAATAAATAAAAAATTATTTTATATTTAATAATACAATATCATTTAATAATAAAAATTAAAATAAAAAATGTATTATTTTTGGGGACGACATGTCGTGGGGAAAACTATTTCAATAAATAAAAAATTATTTTATATTTAATAATACAATATCATTTAATAATAAAAATTAAAATAAAAAATTTAAATATTATTTGAAATATAATTTATTTAGAAAATATATATATTTTTTTAAATATACTTATATCCATTAAAAATTTAAATATTATTTGAAAAAGTAATATGAAATTGAAATATTATTTAAAAAAGTAATATATAATTTGTATTGTAATAATTATAGTATTATATCTATATATTTATAATAAATTGTTATATTAATAATTACATACTTTTCTTATGTTTGATTTGTATAATATTTCAAATAATAATGATAAATAGGTATTATAGACGTTTGAAATACTTTAAATAATAAGTCATTCGGAATTAAGTTACAAACGTGTTTTGATAAAAGATAAGTCTTTTTGTCATTAGGTTTTAAGATTACGACTGGATATTGAAAGTATATGTGTACTTTGAAGATAGATAGACGTTTATAAAGATACTCATACTTATATATAGTATATAGTAAGATTTTAAAGAGGCGTAAAGAGTTTAAGTAACAAATGTGTAACCGGCTTTATTAAAAAGTCCTTTTACATGTAATCAACAACATTACGAATCATTGCATCTCGAGTGTGTTACACAATTGGCAATGATATGATATCATTCAATCGAGTAAGTCGTTCTATTGACACAAATATAGGCTTAAATCGGTCGATCATTAAACTTCGACAACAATGATATGATAGTAATTAAATAATTAATACGATTAATAATCGTTTACTGTTATAACGAAAAGTTGTAATACGACATGTTGTGGTATGTATAACTTTTAACCATAACCACGTAATGCTAGACCTTAAATCTTAAACTCATATCCCTAAACCATCGTAAACCTAAACCCCAAACAACATTCATCGACTATCGACTATTAAAGCTAACATAAGGCAAAGTTACCATTCATCTATCGACCATTCATCGACTATTAGAACACCATAACCCCCTTGCTAGACCTTAAATCCTAAACTAATATCATTAAACCATCGTAACCCTATAAACCTAAACCATCGTAACCCTAGAAACTTAAACCCGAACAACATTTATCGACTATTCACCATTCATCGACTATTAAAGTTAACATTATTAAGGCAAAGTTGTATAGACCATTCATCTATCGGCCATTCAACGACTATTAGAACACCATTCATCGACTATATTAGAACACCGTTCATCGACTATTAGAGTTAACCTGAACAACATTCATCGACTACGTACACCCATACCTAAACCCGAACACCATAACCCTAAACCCTCAATATATAGTACCAGACATACATGACATCCAATTATCAATGATTTGATCGATCATTACATAACTTGTAACAATGTCAATGTATACTATCACACATGGAGGTATTCAATCGACTACTCAGTGTTGATCATCGACAATCGCAAAACCAGTCGATATCGTTTTTTCATAGTTTAATAACTTATACCTAATATAATTTAAATTAATAACTTATACCTAATATAATTAAAATTCATTTTCATTACTAATATTATTTAAACGTTTTCGTTACTAAATATAATTAAATGACTTTAAAATTTAAAAATAATTAATTTTTTTAAAATATTACTTTTAAATTATTTTTATAATTTTATCTTTTAAATTATTAAATTATATTTAATGATTTAAATTACTTTTTAAACTATTTTTTAAATTGTAATAGTTATTTAATGATTTAAAATATTATTAAAATATATTAAATTATATATATTAATCTAAATTTCACCTAAACTTTTTTCACCAAAACTATTTTCCCCCCCTAATTTCCCTCCCAAGATTTCCCCCCAACATTTTCCAAAATTTAATTCCCCCCCAAAATATCAATATATCCTTTTTTCTTTCATTTACAAACACAACATCACAATTATTTTTATCTTTTTTCTCTCTTTTCAACTCCACCACCACCATTCAACACCACCACCACCCTTTTCCCTACACCCATATCACCACCACCACTTCAACTACCAACTGCCGCCGCCACCACTACAAACACCAACCGCCGCCATTCAACACCACCACCACCCTTTTCCCTATACACATATCACCACCATTCAACACCACCTACTGCAGCCACCAACCGCCACCGTCACCACTGCAGCCACCAACCGCCACCGTCACCACTGCAGCCACCAATCGCCACCGTCACCGCTGCAGCCACCAACCGCTGTCGCCACCACTGCAGCCACCAACCGCCGCCACATGTGACCTGCTGCCAGCACCATCTCCCTCCACCACCTGCAACCACCACATGCAGCCACCACCGACACCTCCTGCCGCCACCACCGCCACCATCTGCAGCTACCACAACCACCATGATTTTTATTTTAGTTAATTATTTAGTTTTATTATAAAGATTTGTAATAGATGATAATTGTATAATCTATTTGATAATTATATAATTTATTGTTATTTTCATTAAATTTTATCATATATGGATAATGTTTATATATATTGATTGATTTTTATATTTTGCATTTATATATAGTTATAGATATGTATTGGAATATTGAAATAAAAAAAAAATATTTGTAATTAAATAAATAATTAAAATTTAAATAGAGAATTAATTAAAATGAAATTATATTTAATAAATATATTTTTAAAAAGATTTATTAAATATATAATTAAATAATAAATAATTATTTTAATAATAAATAATTATTTTAATAATAAATTTTAATTTAAAATAATAAATTTAATAAAAAAAATGAAAATCTTTTAGCGACGACATGTCGTCGCTAAAACAAAATATCAAAATCCGTTGAAAGTCAACGTGGGTCCCACCAAGTCGTCGCCATTTGTCGTCGCTAAATGTTTTTCCAGACGAACTTTCCCCAACGACTTATTGCCGACGACATGTCGTCGGGAAAACCTTTTGGCAACGACATGTCGTCGGGAAAACCTTTTAACATGTCGTCGCCAAAAGCTGTTTTTGTTGTAGTGATATATATACATATATATATATATATATATATATATATATATATATATATATATATATATATATATATATATATATATATATATATATATATATATATATATATATATAGAATGAGGTTGTTTCTTGTAAAACAAACTTTAAATAAAACAAGTAAAAACAAAAAAATTATATATATATACATATATATATATATATATATATATATATATATATATATATATATATATATATATATATATATATATATATATATAGGGTGAGGTTCAAAAAGGATCTCCAATTCTCTAGAGATCAAGGGATCCACTTCCTAGTCATACATTTTTCCCTTAATATATTTTTTTTTTTTCATTTTCTTTTTTCGTTTTTTAATTCGGTTTTTTTTTTTAGCTATGTTTTACTTAACTTTTTTTTTTTTTTCAAAATCACATGTGATCTTTTTGTAAAAATTTGAAATATCACATGTGATTTTCAAAAACTAAAATTTATAAATTTTAAAATCACACGTGAATTTTTTTTTTGTCGAAAATCACATGTGATTTTCAAAAACCAAAATTTATAAATTTTAAAGTCACACTTGAAAAATTTGTTTCTCGAAAATCACATGTGATTTTATAAGCAAAATAGTTTGTAGATTAAAAATCGCATGTGATTTTGGTACAAAATAATTAGTAATTTTTTAAAATCAAACGTGATTTTACCCATAAAAGATTTGTAGATTGAAAATAAAAAAATAAAAAGTAAATAAAAAGGTAAAAGAAAAAAGTAAAATTTTTTTTTAGAAAAAAGTTAAAAAAATAGAACAAAGATATAAGGAAAAATTGGTGGTTTGGAAGGGATCCCTTGATCTCTAGAGAATTAGAGATCCTTTTGAACCTCAATCTATATATATATATATATATATATATATATATATATATATATATATATATATATATATATACATATATATATATATATATATATATATATATATATATATATATATATATATATATATATATATATATATATATATATATATATATATATATATATAGGGACTGGTTCATGCGAGAACCAAATTTTTTGCGAGAACTGCGAGAACCATTTTTGATTGGCTGAAATTCTTTATCATTAAATTTGTTTTTTCAAATCATAAAGGATATTTTAGTAATTATGTAATTTCTATTACTTTTAGATTTCTCTTTCCTATTTACTCTCTCTCTCTCTCTCTCTCTCTCTCACCTTTCAAATTTCTTATTCTCATTCTCACGGAATCCAATTTATTCCGATCATATTTAAAATAAACATAACATAAACTCCAGTCTTATGAAGAAATTCGTTCAAATGAGTCACAATTTCCCAATAAAAAATTGTTCACATCAAAACACAGTCACGTTCATAAGTGAACACGAATTGTTCATAACTGAACATGAATTGTTCATAAGTGAACATGAATTGTTCATATCTAAACATAACTAAATTTTCTTGTTAAACTAGGATGTTTACACATGAATTGAGTAAGCCTATATATACACTTGTTTTGTGTTATAAGAAACTTTGTGTTCACAAAGTAAAAAACTTTAAAAAAAGTTTTAATTAAAAGACACCATAACCATCGAAACTCATCATCTTCGATCTGCATCATCATTTGTTTGTGGGTGATTTGCAGAATCTTCAAAGATCTCATCTTATAAAAACACCATACTCGAAATATTTAAAAAAAAATAAAACCCATATGTTATGAGATACCGCCGATCAAATTTGTGATCTAAATACATATATCTCCTACTATATCATTTAAATTTTTTACCTGTGATTTTTTTTTTCTTCTGGACTTTGTTTTCTCATGAGAGAGAAAAGGGTAAATGAAGATAAGAGGCATCAACAATAAATAAGAATTTTCCCTTATTTTAAGGGACAAATAAACGTGGAATGATTTTTTAACAATTAAATGCATGCAAATTCCTAATTTACCCTTTTGTTAGTTTCAGTTTATCATTCTACACTTTCATTTATATACAAAAATGGCACATACGATCTGAACCATTAATCAAGTAATCTAAGGGTTCAGATTTAGTTCTCGCAGTTCTCGTAAAAATTTTAGTTCTCGCATGAACCATTCACTATATATATATATATATATATATATATATATATATATATATATATATATATATATATATATATATATATATATATATATATATATATATATATATACTTTAAGTATTGTATTACAAGAAACTTCTCCTATATATAATTGTATGTTTTTATTGTTCCAATAATTTTTGTTTTATCTAATTTTAATAACAAACTAGAAGGAACCCGTGCGTTGCACGGGTTCGTCAATTTCGGCATTAGTGTTAGGCAGTGTTCGTTCTTCGCTTTCTATTCGCTTTTCACCTTGTGTTCATCATTAGGCTTATTCCGTCGCATGCAAGATGAGGTCATGGTTCGTGCCCGGGTATGGGATGAGGGTGTTTTTTTTGGGTTTTTTTGGGCTTATTATTGTTGGCCTTCAACGTATTTTTTATTTCTTACTTATCGTAACTTTTTTTTTTACTTTAAATAATACTTTTACGAGCTTCCATCCCATCAGGTCCGGATCAAGTCATTGATCGAAGCGAGAAGAGGACAGGATGTCGTTTATCCTACTCCGGATAAAACGACTCGAGTTTTTGTTTTTTTACCTTTTTATCGAAGTATAAATGTAGCTATTTGCTAAAACGATGCCGTTATTTATTATTAATATGAGTAGATGTTCGTATTAGTTGAATACAAATAAAATTTCGAGGGGTAGAAAGCGTAAAAATATTATTTAAAGCTGAGGGGGTAAAAACGCAAAAACATATAAAGTGCAGACAGGAAAAGCTAAAAGTCGTTTAAAGTTTAGGGTAAAAAAGCGTTATATTTTTTAAAGTCGTGGGTGAAAAAGCGTTAAAGTTTTTAAAGTTTAGGGGGGGAAACCGTTAAATCTTTAAAGTTTAGGGGGGAAAACCGATAAGTCCTTAAAGTGTAGGGACTAAAATGCTAAATTCCAAACTATTAAAATATTATACATTGCACAATTAGCAATGCATATTCCAAAATTAATATAGAGAGTAATGTCATAATAGTGGGTAAATTTATATACACATAAAATAGAAAAAATAAAATTAAAGGCCCCATTTGGACACCCTGAGCCGAATATCCTTCAAAATGGTGTTTACACCCATCTTCTTGTTAGTTGAGACGTTAATATTTGGTTGATCAACATGTGTGGTATCTATGACTATAAGTCCGCACTCGTTTATGTTACCACATGTACTACTTACACCCATCTTCTCTCTACAATCTTTACTCTTTATTCTCGCTACAATATGCAACTTACCTTATTAAGTTTATACATGTACATTGATGCGGTTTTACATATGTCATAAAACTTTGACCGATATGATCCTCATAAATGAAAACCAAGTACAAATTTAACTATAAATGTATCTTACAAGAAGATTGGGGTAATGACTCTATATCTTTAGGTTTGTTTATTTATGAGGTGATCAATTTTGGATTCTTATTTTTGTGTATTATTAAAGCCAAAAGAGTGAAGCTTGGATCACGAGGTTAGATCTTGACAACGTGTTCTCTATATATGTGAATGTAGTAATTTAGGTGTTCTCTATGATTTGATAATGTATTGTTGTTGTGAAACGGGGCATTGTTTAAGTGTGTCAAGATGCTTTTTTTTCAAAGAGTTGCCCTCTTAAGATTGCTTTAAGCCCCGGTTAGCTTATTTGAGCCACTAGCAATTTTGTAGAAAAGCATAGATAGATATGATCTTGGTGTATATATGTTGATAATAAGATATGAATTCCCCTCGTCTTGAATGTTACTATATTTATTTTCTACAAATTTATTTATTTGGTATCCAACAAATACCATGTTCATTTACCGATCACAACTCCATATAAGTGAAACAAATGAAAAAACTGTATGACTGACTATTACCAAAATAGTTCAGTATATCTTCGATACATTTTATGTCCTATATCACTCCCTTACTATCTTACATTTGTGATGTGAGATCAAGCTTTAACATTCATGGGTTGTGCTTAGTACAACCTCTATACTTACCTAATATATCTATAATAACAGAAAATTATTACCCGAGGTTGGCACTTCGGATTGCATATTTCTAAAAAGAGAGAATGTCATAAATCGTCCTTGTAGTTAGTCACTGTTTCACATATCGTTCTTTTCGAAAATTTTTAGCACAAAGTGTCTTTTTGTTTTTTGAATTTATCATCTATCGGCCTTCCTTCCAAATCCGTTAGAATTGTGCCGTTAAATGGCCCCACATGAGAAACATGTGAGGGTAAATGAGTAATTAACCTCGTTTATCCCTCTTTTCAATATCAAACCTATCAAAATGTAGTTTTCAGAATAACCACCAAACCCACCCATGTTTATACCGCCACCTGCCGGAGTTCCATCAGCCGCCACTTGCCCAACGACCACCATTTCTTCCGTCGCCGCCTCTGTTACCGGTGAATCGACCTCCATACATACCACCATGTCGGCCCCCGTCTTCTCAAATCTCAAATTCTATCCTCTCAAATCTGCCCCCAATTCTATCCTTAAAACAACAAATTTTCGAACAAAAAACACAAATTTAAGCTCAAACTAAACATCAACAATAAAAACAATCCAAAATTCCCCAAACTTAAACAACAAATCGCAACAATCAACGAATAACTATAAACAACGATAAAGTCTCACCAACAAAATCTCCCATAAAGAGATAATTAGTATCAGGAGTACTTCCACCAATCCGAAACGACTCAATCAAATCATAAAACTGGCCATGAATATCACCACAAACCGTAATCGGACACTTAACCAATTGAACATTATATTCTTCTACAAGTATAGCCCTAGCTTGATCACACAATCCTTTCACCTCAGATTCCGTCAACGATTTGCACTCCATCAATTGCTCAATCTGTCTATCAATATCGTTATGGGACGCCATCCTCAGATCGAATTGGAGAGATCGGATTATAATCCTTTTTTTAAGGAAATATTTATGGGAAATTCTATCTTCAATTAGGGTTTCAAGATTGGGAATGCTTCCGATCGATTAGGGTTTCAAGATTGGGAGAGAAGAAAATGTTTTTTGTTGTTTTTTGAGAGAAAAAGTATGTTAAGTTGAATGGCAAAAGAGGGTGATGGGATAGGTATTGGAACTGGATGGCAAAAGAGGGATAAACGAGGTTAATTACTCATTTACCCTCACATGTTTATCACGTGGGGCCATTTAACGGCACAATTCTAACAGATTTGGACGGAAGGACGATAGATGATAAATTCAAAAAACAAAAGAACACTTTGTGCTAAGTTTTTTTAAAAAGGACGATATGTGAAAAAGTGACTAACCACAAGGTCGATTTATGACATTCTCTTTTTAAAAAAATTATTTAACCGGTTTTTTACTTGTTAAAGATGACATACACAAAATGGCCGGTTTGAATCTAGTTTTTTTTATCCATATAAAATATATTCTGGCCCAAATAATCTTAAACACTTGTTAGTGTATTTGATGCAACATATGATTTGGGCTATCCAAAAAGTTCACTTGGCCCATTCTCTATTTTAAAAATTCTTACTTAGTGTTTATTTTTAATTCTAATTAACACATTTAAACGTGTTCATATTAAGTTTTCATATATACTCCAACTATCATGGGTTAAGTCAACTATAAACCGAATAGTTAATTCTAGTAAAAATCTTCTAATACGTCAAAACCCGGTACTACCTAGGCGTTCAAATTTTGATGATCAACTATATAAAAATATCTTATGATGGGGTGTTATACATTTGTGATTCTTCAAAGAAGACTCGGGTTCAATTTTTCATAAGTACAAGTTGTTCAATAGACGAGAGAGAGAGAGTGAGCTATCTTACTAAAGAACTCGTCCATAATGGGATTCGAACATAAACATTCTCTAAAATCCCTCTTACCGCAAAATAAGTTACCACCTAGAGGATATAGGTATTCAATTTCGAAAGTCATATAAAAGTATACATTTTAACAAATAATAATAACTTTTCTCAAAAGGAGAATTTTGGCAAGGACTCCCTAACCCCGCGTATCTTTTGGTACCAACCGGCATCGCTACCACCTACCAGCCCAATGCAATGAGGTCTGAATACCGCCCATGTCTCAACGCCTTGGACCAACGAGTGAGATCATATTACCCCGAACACGTGACCAGTTTCCCTCAAAATCCTCGTGACCAAGGTCAACTGAGCTTTTTGCGGAGGAAGCACTTGGTGTCCACAAATGTGAAATGAGTTTCGAACCTAGGACCTCTCATTAAGGAGACCCAAGTTTTACCATCCAAGCCACACCTCAGGATAATAATAATAACTTGAATCGCCGTAAGTTTTATAAAATGACTATGATTAACATGCTCAGATAAATTCTCTTCATAAAATCATATAAACTTTCGAATTTCCTTTTGACAATGTTGTGACATATACAGATGAACTGATTTTTAGGAAAATCATCACCAAATACATATGCATACATAAAGAATACACAGGATTTAGGATGGTTATATCCGATCCGTGTGATAGGCCTAATATGTGGCTGCACAAGAGAGATTTCTCATTTCCTTATTATCATAGGGTTGTTAAACTTGTACAAGTTATTAGTCGAATTGTAGGAATGGAGTCATTTTACGTTAAAAAGAATCGACTCGAATCATGATTCGAAAATACGTTTGATTCGAATAATGACTGGTACCACGTCTCGTAAGACTCGTACGAGACTTGGACCATGACTCAAAAATACATTTAAATTAAACTTTATTAAAAACCACTTAATATTAAATTGTATTAAATATATATTATACATTTATTTTTTATATTTTTTAAAATTATAACTTTTACAAGTTAAATCACAAATAAAAGTATAAAAAAAAGATAACAAAAAAGAAAACAAATTAGGTGTGTCACACTCACATGTAATGGTCTTTTCTCTCCATGATGAACTGATGGGGCAGTGAAGAAATTTGAAAAAGTCAAATAAATGGTAATAATTGTTTTGACGTTAGTCAAGAATGGGTAATATGTTAAATATGGTAATGTTTTTATTTGGTAAAAAGATAGATTATCAAGGTTTGAAATTTATGAAATTTTTTCAAGATTTGAAAACTTGTTGGATAGTATTGTAAAAATTTTTAATCTTAAATATATTGTCGAAATAATATTTCTATGGTTTGAATTTGTAATCATGACGGTAGACTCGAGCCATTTTAGTTTTTCTTTTTTCTCACCTTAACTAAATCATTTTACAAAATCTCGGCGACAGATGAAATCCTAGATCCGTCACTGTCATAGGATACTTGCCCCAACAATCGATCTCCATGTCTCAAAACTAACTATTCTGTTATTCTAGCTACATAATCAATGAAGACAAAGCAATTCGAACAAAAACTAGAGTTAATTTTGTTTCGATTATAACCTCATCTGAAAATAAAATAAAATAAAGGCCCCGAAAGGCAATTATGTCGATAGGATATGTTTTCTAGACTTTTGGTGTTCGTAAATTCAACTATATTCTAAGCTCAAGTTCTCGAAATGGTTCGTCATATAAAACCAAACAATCTATTCTTGTGACTTGTCTAATTCCATTTGTTGAAATTTTTGCCAAATTGAAGTCCTTTTCATTATCATTTTTGTGACTTTATGTCGATCACGTCCAAAGGTTGTTTAAAAGTTTTAGCAAGTTTTCTTAAACGAGTGACGTTTAATATAAAATAGATATAGATATGATACGTCGGATGACTACAAAAGTTATAATAATATTCAAATGCACATGTAAATATATAATTAACATGGTTATTGATTACTATAACGAACATGATATCGTTACATGTGAAAAGATGCGTCCATTTTCTATAAATCAAATCGAACAAGATTTATCTGATATCGGTTTTGTTGTGAGAGGAAATAAACGTATCATTGTATCCCGCTTGTTTCATATATTTTGTTTGTTGACATGACCGGTATAAGAGGATCTCAATACAAATTTCATGTCATGACATATGTATGTATCTTAGAGTTTGGATCGATGGTTTATATATTAATATATGGATAACGAAAAGGTTACAACGCTAATTAGTTCAACGCAACAACTATAAATTGTTGTTTAGACATTAAAACATCTTTATTTCCGTATAAGTTTGTTTAAGATGAAAATACACAATTTTTTTTTTTCTTCCCAGAAACACAATTGTTACATCTACACACTATTTTCACATATATTTACACAAGATGTTTACTACGAGACTCGAGCCCTCCAGATTAATGGGTTACCACTCAGTAGGACAAATTACTTAACGATTTTTTGACAATGATACTTTTGTTTGGTCTTATTACATTTCCAAATTAATTTACAAAACCATTTTCCATTGCAAATTGCTAATTTCTATTATTCAAGTTTTCAAATACAAATTTGGTCATATTCACATTAAATTTTGTTTTGAAAGTTATGACAACAAATATTTAAAACCTATTTTTATTTTTGTTCAACTTTAGAGTTTTTATAAATAGCATCGAGTAGAAACATAACAAAAAACCGAAAAAAAAACAAATTGGAAAACCGAACGAAGAGCAAAAACTAACGGTTTGAGTTTTATTTTGAAAAAATCGAAATTGTCAGTCCTATTTTTTTATGAAACCAAATCATATAGACCCGAACCAGATCCTTTAGCTTACTTAAATACTTTTAATATTTTAATACTTTATCATAATTATAATAATATAATTATAATTATCATTATAGTTGAAATAAACCAAATGTCATTCATTTAATTTGTATTATGAAACTTAGTCATTTAATTAGAAATAACTGTATGTATGTAAGTATACACTCTTACATTATCGTTATAAATTTATCTCTATAATGTGTTTGTGTGTTATTATGTGACTCGATACTTTATCTCTTCGCATTTTTGCTATATACTGTAGTTGATGTCACGAGTTTCATGTGGTGTTTGTGTATGTAGATAGAGAGTAGCCTTAAATAAGTTGTTCGAATAATAATTTTTTTACCAATATTTTGCTTTCCAAAAAATCGGAAAAAGCCCAAAGCGAACGAAAAAAATTTACACCCGAAGAAACCGCACCTTTTGAGGAATCGAACCCAACGAGTTCAATGGTTCAACACCGGTTTTTCAGTTCGGGTTTAGGTAAAACAAAACTGGACCAAATCGGGCCATGCATACACTTACTAATATATTTTGAGAACACCCTCTTTTAAATATCACTTCCCTTCCCTAACCTTCTTTACTTAAGAACACAAGGTAAAATAATATTGATTTCATATCTTATGGAGTAGTTTGGATTAAAGGAATCATATTGTATTTTTAAATATATAAATCTTCAATATTTAAGAAAAATGGTTGAAGTATTAAGTATTAAACATGTTCTAATTTTTTTTTATTTTTTTTTAATAATTGTTAAATGCTTAATGTATATGGCCTTATTGGGGCATTTTATAATTAAATGAAGTAGTTTAAAAATGACTTATTTCTAACGAAAAACTTGTTACAAGTAAAGTTTGTTTAAAACAAGCATATTAGCATAAACTAAATGTTTTAGAAGACGGGTTCCTTATTAAAAGAAAAGTAAAATTTAGTTTTATCTTAATATTTTAGACCGTATATTATGTTTTAAAATATATAATATAGTCTTTAAAAAAAAATTATATAAAATAAAATGCAATATATTTCTAAAATGGATTTTCATGCTATAGAGAAATATAGCAAGCAATGATGGACCTTATGAACTGCATTATAAGTGATCATTAAGCTTATATTATGGGTTCATTATTATTTTTCGCACAAACACATGACATTCGAAATCTTAGACCCGATTCTAATAATATGGTTTTATCAAAAATATCCATGTTAAGGTTATTAACAAGTAACAATAAATTTTATGAAGCTTCTTACTATTATTTAAATAACACTCATAATCTACATTATTGACCCAAATGAATAGGCATTAAGACTTTTCACTTAATTACCAAGATGTATTGCCAATGGGAAATGATATTGAAAAATAAGTGGGATGCCTTTAAGGAATTCAAAGAAAATCATCATGTCTTCTTTACAAAAAGGTATGACCAAGAAATTCATGAAAGCAACAAGATAGCTTGGTAAACTTTGGGTATAAATCATACTACGTTTCTATTTATAAACACTTTTCATAATATATCGTCAAATTTACTATACGAATAAAAGTTGAGTCTTCTAGATAAACTGTCACATGTTTGTGACATTTCTAAAAGATAGGACATGTTCTATTTATCAACTTTGAAAAAAGTTACATGTGCATAAAATATTGAGTGAAAACTCAATATTATACTGAAAAAGAAAAAAAAATCTTCTTTTTATTGGCAAATATTTATGTAGAAAATGTTGGTATTTGAACTCGTCAACTTAGTTGTGTGTGTATAAATACGTAAGCCTACGAGATCGAACACATTTTCATTTAGACACGACTAAATGTTTATTCATTTGTTAATTATTAGTTAATGAGTTAATTATAATAATTAATTAATAAGAGTTTTTATTATGTAATTTGTACTCTAACTAGAAAATTTCTCGTGCTTTGCACGAGTTCGAGTTGTTTTGATGTAAAATATGCATCTGCAGTGTTTTTTTTTTTGTTATAAGGGTACTAACGGTTTTGGTGTTATCCGGTGTTACATTTCCTAGGATTTAGAGTATATCCAATATTAACCCCTATTTAATGATTCCAAAGTATATTGTATTATTAATTTTGGTCTAAAAGATTGTTTGCATTTCTTTATAAAACCTTAAATAATTAATTGTTTGACGCGCGCTTACCAAGTTTTTTTGTAAATAAAACGATAACAATTGTACTTAAAGACAAACTTTTCTGAATATAATAATAATAAAATGCACACTTCCATAGGTATCAACCACATTTAAATAGAAGAAGTAATAATTTATTTTATGATTGACAATGAAATAAATGAGCTATTTTAGCGACTAAAAACACAATTGTTAAAGCAAACCAATGTAATAAGCCTTAATTAAAAAATTTACATCAAGAAAAGCTACAAAGATTGGTTTGATATATGAGAATTGTTTTTTAACAAAACCCCTTTATAGAAAGACCTAATATTAAAATTCGCTTAATCTCTTCGAAAATCGACTCCCTCGTTTTCATAAACCTATGTTAAAAATTGAATAATACACATTTATCGGCTAATTAGCGTGTTTTCTAACCATCTAAGTTAAAGCTGAACCACAGCGAAGATATACCAAATGAGTATCGTATATATATTAACGATATAAATTAACAATTTAAAAATATCATTGCTTATGTTGACGTATCTTAATATTCAATTTGTTTATAATGCAAGTATAGTAGTTAGTTTCACATATTTTAATTCTTCATATACTATTATATATTCAGATATCAAATATCTATATGACGACTAACAATATTGCAAATATTGCATAAGTTGAACTGAGTGTATTAAATATTTTGCATTTGACAATACGAGACATTGTGTAAACTAATACAATCTATGTCCCAAAATAATAATAACCAGCCACAAGCCCAAGCCCATTTTTTAGTATTTAAACTTCAAACCAGCCAAAAGCCCAAGCCCAAGACTGCAGTACAAAAAAAAAAAAAAAAAAAAATTGGTGCTGGGTGGGATTCGAACCGCTGTCTCCCAGCAAGGGAAGCCGCGCACTTACCACTCCGGCAACTAAGTCTTTTTGTAAATAAAACGATAACAATTATACTTAAAGACAAACTTTTCTGAATATAATAATAATAGAATGCACACATCCATAGGCATTGATGCAAATTGAATTATATGATAATAATAATATATAACTTGCATCCCAAATAATATTAACTATATAATAAACATTGTGTTTATTATTTGGGAATAACCTAAAATCGATTTAGGTTTCTTTCTCTCCTAGTCGATTGGCCGAATCATCCCATCGGGGATTTTAGTTTCCGTTTTCCTTCAAGCACAAGTCGTTCGAACACCTTTGAGGTGTAGTTTCGAGTTTCGATTAAAGCACGGAGAATAAAGGAGTTTGACAAACGTTGTGGAATTAATAAAACATATACTAGCATACAAGTATGTTGCTAAAGAAGGTGTCGTGTGCTATACCGTAGAGGGATTTTACTATAGATCCTAACGAGGTAATTCAAGTCTGTAAGGTATAAATCTTAACTTAGTTAGTATTGATTAAGTGTATTAATTGCTTCCGTTATATGTTGTATGACAACCTGTTTAATATATACCTATAGTGGTATCAGCATACCGTATTTTCATGTTAACTAGTTAAAAACATTAGAGATTTAGGGGGGGGGGGGGGGGGGGGTTGTTAATCGACCAAAATAAAAAAATTGTTGTTGTAGTCGACCGTGACAAGGAAAAGAAAGAAAAAAAGGTTTTTTGTTTTATTGTTTTACGATTAAGAGTTAATTAGAAGCAAAATCTAAAACACAGTATTTGATGTTTAATTACCTTTAATAAATTTCGTTTAGCAAATAGTCACATTTGTACAATTATATGCATAAATGAATAGATATTAGATATTGTACCATGAAATTGGATTAAACATATTATTAAATGTTTAATAATATGTGTGACTCCTTAAAAATTAATTTAAAAGGTTATTATATATATATATATATATATATATATATATATATATATATATATATATATATATATATATATATTAATGGCTTTCGCAATCTTGTTTATTTGAACAGATGTATGTGGTATGTTTCTTAGTGAAACAGGAGCTAATATATATGAACATAGAGACCTTTTGCTTCTCGGGCACATCTACTTTGTTGCGTAGATTAAATTTTTTAGATTATATAATTTACTGTTTAATGTAAACCGTCAAAATTTGTTTTAAGAAAATAAATAAATTCACTAAAGAATTATGAAACATGAATTTAACTTATTTTGACATTATTTTGCTTTCTGAAATGCATTGTGTTGGGTAAAATATACCGTAAAATGCTCTCGTGACGGAACGTGTAATCTTACAAAATAAGTTAAAATCGATAATATTAAAACGTGTTATATCTAATTCATAATTAGATGTAAATTCTTATCGTATAATTCCCAACTAGTCTCACGTATTAAAACACGATGTGTATGCAAGAACGGTTGTGTGTATTCTACCCTTAATGAGGTTGGTTTTTAATACGTTTTGCGTTGACCACCCTCACCGTTCGTCGTGTTTAATAGAGCTACCAAAAGTGTTTTATAATAACGATGTTACATATAATTAAAATATACACGTGGTGTATAGGAATTAGACATCTAACTGCACGTAAAATTAGCAAAAATAACTGAAAATCGTTTTTACTTTTATACAAATTATGTTGACGTGTTGTGCGCATGCCTCTTCGTACATAAAATTTTTGTCACCCATAAAATTAAGTTAATTGCCATCCATATTGCCAAGACAACTTGTACTTGCTCGTTACTTGTACGTGAGACATAGGTAAAGGGTGTTCTAAGGTGGGTTACCTCTCATTGTGAAACGGTGGTGGAATATCTGCAGTCTTCAAATGGACGACTTAAATCAAGTTAAGTGGTGAGACCTTGGCGCAAAGGCAATAAGATGCGACAAAACATGACTAATGTCATGATCACCATAAATTTACATTAAGTCTTATTTCTAGGAATTGCATTTGTAAATGCAATTATTGAACGTCACTTACCATTTGAGTAACATTTGTTCCTAGCAGATGAATTGATGGAACAAGTGTTATGTCTTTTAGATCCTATTCTTAATGAAAATTAAACCACGGGTTTTGAATTTTCTTAAGAATTAATTTATCGAAGGTATTAAATTGAATTTTCCTTCTGTTTTGTAGAAAGACACAAAATCCTGATTCAAATGCGATTATGTCAGAAATCAAAACAATGTTCAAAAGCAAAAAACTTACTGGACCAAATTTTAATCATTGGTATCGTCAGTTGAGAATTTTTCTCCAAGTGATGAAACGATTACCAGTTCTTAATTTACCGATGATCTCGAAGTCTGAATCTACAGATGAGGCAGTTTGTGGTGCTTATCAAACAACGTATGATCGTCATAATGAAGTTGCTTACTTGATGCTCAGCGGTATGACCCTTGAACTACAAAAGCAGTTTGAGAATAAGTGGTCGGATGAGATGATCATTGAGCTTCGCGCTATGTATGAGAACAAGCCGGTCTTGAACTGAACGACTTGATTCGACATTTACATGAGTGTAAACATGTTGCTGGAACGCCAGTTGGAACTTATATCCTCAACATGAAAAGCTACTTTTATCGCTTGGAAAGAATGGACTACGCCTACCATCAGCCTATTGCTGTTAGCATAGTTCTTAATTCCCTTTCATCGGGTTTTGAAGAATTTACGCATAACTACAATATGCATGGTATGGCTAAATCTCTCAATGAACTCCACACCATGCTCGTGGAATTTGAGACAAGTATTCCCAAGAAATCGCCTACCAACCAGATCTAGCGATCAGTGGTGGTAGGGTTTAGAAAAAGAAGAAACAGTCGCAAGCTAAGGGAAAAGCTAAACATGATGGAAAGAATAAACAAGTTTTTGTTTATGTTCCCAAGATTAAGCGTAGCCCTCCAGCTAAAAAGGAGCATCCTGATAAGGATGATGGATGTTATCACTGTGGATTAGTGGGACATTGGAAGAGGAATTGTCCTAAGTATCTAGTTGAGGTGCAAGATAGGAAGAAAGTCGACAATGTCGGGGCTTCAGGTATCGTCACCATAGAATTATATTCTTTCTCTAATACAAATACTTGGGTATATGACACTGGTTGTGGTACTCATATATGTAATTCCTTATAGGGATTTAGAGCAAAGAAGAAACTGAAGTCATTCGAAGTTTTGACTTACATTTACCCTCGGGCATAATTCGTGTATTAGACAATTGTCATTATGCACGTACTATTGTTATTTGAATTGTTTCAGTTTCTATTTTAAGAATAATGGTTTCATTAATTGTTTTACTGAATATGGTTTTTTGTTTCAAAACATAATATTCATTATTTTAATGCGGTTGATATTAATGGTATGTTGAAATAAACTTGCATGATCGTTATTCTCTAATAATTCTATTTTTAATATTAGCACTAAACGAGTCAAGTCCAACTTGGACTCAACCTATCTATGGCATTGTCGTCTTGCACGCATAGGCAAGCATCGCATTGAAAGGCTTCAACGTGAAGGGCTTTTCAAGTCAAATGATGATTCATTTGATAAATGCGAATCTTGCGTATCGGGCAAATTGGCAAGGAAACCCTTTCCACATCAAACGCAAAGGACAACCGATCTATTAGGAATCATACATACTGATGTATGTGGTCCCTTTAGACATGTGTCAAGGAAGGGTGCTAGCTATTTCGTTACATTTACCGATGATTTCAGCCGTTATCGTTATGTTTACTTGATTAAACATAAACATGAGGTGTTTGAAACATTGAAAGTGTTCCAAAACAAAGTAGAAAATCAACTCGGCCAAACCATCAAGATCCTTCGATCGGATCGCGGTGGAGAATACTTAAGCCAAAAGTTTAAGGAACATCTTCAAGAACATGGAATTTTCCAACAACTTACTCATCCCTATACCCCATAGCATAATGGTGTATTAGAGAAGAGGAATCGAACCTTACTAGACATGGTGAGATCAATGATGAACCTTACTACTCTACCATTATCTTTTTAGGATTATGCTCTAAAGTATGTAGTACGCATTCTCAATATGGTTCCAACAAAGAAGGTTGATAAGCCCCAATATGAAATATGGCACGGACTAGTCCCTAACTTGTCTTATTTAAAGGTCCGAGGATGTAAGGCGCTTTCCGAAGCGAGATACGCCTGAAAAACTCGAACAAAGATCTGTTAAGTGCATCTTTGTAGGATACCCAAAGGAAATAATGGGTTAATACTCTTATAATCCATCTAATCCCGCTGTTAAAGTTGCACGGTACGCGGAGTTTTTCGAGACGACGCTTATCGTTCAAGAAAACAACGGGAGGATTGTAAACCTTGATGAGATTCAAGACGAAGATGCATCACCTTTTACTCATACCCACAAACATCAATTTGTGTGTGTGTGTGTGGGGGGGGGGGGGGGATGATTGAGCCTCAAGTTATGCCTCAGTCTCAACCTCAAGTTGATGTTATTCCGATTCGTAGGTCCAAAAGGACAATAAGTGCTCCTCACAAACTAAACCTAAATGTAGCTCTAGGAAATGAGGAACATGTATTAGGGGATCTTAATGAACCCCGAAACTTCAAAGCTGCATTATCAAGGCCCGAATCTGAAAAATGGCTTAAGGCTGCGAATGTGGAGATGCAATCCATAAAAGACAACGATGTTTGGGATTTGGTTGATCATCCTCCAAATACCAAGACGGTTGATTGCAAACGGCTCTTTAAAATTAAGACCGACATGGATGACAATATACACATCATAAAGCTCGTATCGTGGAAAAAGGTTTTACTCAAGTCTATGGTATATATTATAAAGAAACCCTCTCCCTAGTGGCAGACATTAGAGATATTAGAATTCTCTTAGCCATAGCAACATTGTATGACTATGAGATATGACAAATGGATGTTAAGACAACTTTCTTGAATGGTTATGTAGACGAAGATGTTTATATGAACCAACCGGGAGGCTTTATTGATCCATTTAATCCCAACAAAGTATGCAAACTTAAGAGATCCATTTATGGACTTAAGAAAGCATCATAGAGTTGGAATAAGCGTTTTGATGAGGAAATCAAGAAGTTTGGTTATACTAAAAATCCCGATGAGCCATGTGTATATCAAAAAGCCAGTAGGAGTAATGTTACTTTCCTAATCCTATACATTGAGGACATATTAATCATGAGAAATCACATTTGAATGCTACAAGATGCAAAATCCTACCTTGGAAAGTGCTTTGCCATGAAAGATTTAGAAGAAGCGACATTAATTTTAGGAATCAAGATCTCTAGAGATAGACAAAAGTGACTAATTGAATTAGTCAAAGGGCTTAGATTGACAAAGTATTAAAGCAGTTTAATATGGAGAATTTCAAGCGTACAAATGTCCCAGTGCAAGAGCGACTTGACTTAAGTATCACGCAATGTGCTTCTACACCTCAGGAGGTGGATTGCATGCAGAGGATACCTTATGCTTCGGCAGTAGGGTCTATCATGTATGCAGTGAGATGCACAAGGTCTGATTTGGCTTTCGCACAGAACATTGTTAGTAGATACCAACAGAATCCTGGTGAAAACCATTGGATTGTTGTCAAGAAAATTCGTAAATACCTTAGGGCTACTAAATATATAGTTCTTGTTTATGGTGAAAATCCTGAGGGTGATCTAAAAGTTACTGGATATTGTGACGCCGGATTTCAAACTGAATATGATGACACGAAATCGCAAACGGGATATGTGATCACCTTGAATGGAGGAGTTGTAGTTTGGAAGAGCAAGAAGCAATCCACTACAGACATGTCTGCAACAAAATCTGAGTACATTTCATTTTCGGAAGCTGCCATGGAAGCTGTTTGGATACGAAAATTTCTTTTTGGGCTTGACGTGGTTCCTACAAATAAATCTCCAATGGATATGTATTGCTGTAGTTCTGAAGCACTAATCATAGCCAATGAACCCAGTGTTCAGAAATGAGCCAGACACTACCATATGAGAAATCACTACGTTCGTGACCAAATCGAACAAGGTGAAATCAACTCAAAGTTCACATGGATTATATTCTAGCTGACCCCTTTACGAAAGCTTTGTCAAAAATTCGAAGCTAACTCAAAATGCTGAGGGTCTAGGACTTCGTTTGGCTAGTAACACATGTAAATCCGTGTTTAGTATTTGGATAAAAGAATATATTAAACAATTTTATTTTAAATGAAATGAATATTAGATATATGAGATTTTTCATTTATTATATTATAATTGTATCAATTTTTCATGTCTTAATCCTTCAATAATATTTTGGCATATATTATTAATGAAAATCTCCGTTGTCAATTAATTATATGAGAATATAATTAAACTAAGACAATATATGAGTGTGTGGTTAGATGGAATCACCAACTCATATGGTATTCACAAGATGCATATTGGATTATCTCATTATTAATTATAACTTTGTGGATCTTAGTCATTAAGTATAATTCATAAATTATTGGTTTAATCATCCTTAGACTTGAGATGCAAGTAGGTTACACATGCATGGAGTACATTATTTGATCATAGTTCTACCTATCCTGAATAAGGATAGTAAAAAGACTATTTTTTGTAATGTAGTGAAATACATGACTAACTCTTGTATTCAAGATAGGATTTGTTCCTTCAGCTTGCAACTAAAGAATGATACTAATGGGCGCCACTCATGAATACTTAAGATGTATATCTGGCCGAATCCAAATTAATCTAGATATGTCTCGATATAATTTGGTAATCTTAAGTGATTCGAGAAATGAGAAATATAAAAGTTAAAATGACAGAATGACCTAGATCCATATCCATGTTTAACTAGAGTATCTGAAACAAAAGGATAGTAAACTCAAACCTTGACTCACATTGACTTTTGGAAACTTCACTCGTATATGTATAGGAGCATTGGCGTTTTGCTTGACGTTATCCAATTTATCACAATTACTAAGACTTGCTCAAACTGGGAGATGTTCGTATTTGAACACGTCAAATTAAATGTGTGTCTATAAATACGTGAACCTACGGGGTTGCACATTGGAATTTAGACACGACTATACATTTATTTATTTGTTAATTATTAGTTAATAAGTTTGAAATAATTAATAAATGGGAGGGTTTATTATGTAATTAAGAATTGCATTCTTGATATCGTCAAAATAGTAGTAATATTGGTACCGATATCGCCGATATTTTAACCCGTTTTTATCACATTTATATATTATTTGCTATGTAAACTTATAAAAACTTGTATTTTTACTTATAAAAACTTGGTAAAATTTGTATTTAAATTATGGATTAGACATGCAAGTGATAATTATGAATATTTATTTATAAATATTCTCATTTTTTTCAACATATGATATCAATATGCTAGTTTAGAAATCATGACTCATTAGTTATAATGAAGAAAGATGTTAACAAAACTTTTGTAAAACTTACAACAATTGAAGCTTGTAACTTGTTTGATCTTTGATTATTAACCCCAAAAATAACTCCAATCTTCTAGCTATACCCTTTTCTTGCTTAAAATTCCCAAAGTGTATATAATTTTTGGGTGTATGTGTGTATTCAAGAGCATAAGTGTGTATGTGTGTGTTTTGAGTTTGTGATGTTGTAAATGAGCTAGGGGTGGTTTGCATGAGTTTATGGTGACTCAATCCAGGTCTTGCTAGCCTTATGACACCTGTTGGGACAGATGTTAGCTTTTTAACACGTTTTTTGGTGATTCAACAAGTTAGTGGAACAAAGTTGGTAGCTGAATCTGACATTTCAGTCGCCGGCTGAAATTATTCAGCCGTCGGCTGGAATTATTTAGCCGTCGACTGAATTGATGATCCAACTAAAGTTTGTTTTAAATTTGCGTTATCGTTAAGCATTTGCGTTGTTTAAAGTTTAAGTTTGTTTTTGAAATGAACTTAGGCAAGTTCATTATATGTTTTCTTGGTATTAGGATTCATTTAATGATTCGATTTCCGATTTCGATTCCGAGACATGCACATTTACGGTATAATTATAAACAAGAGTAATAGCACATTATCTCGAAGATAAAGAAATACATTAACCGACGATTTTGGCGTAATTGCTTAACCGACGATTTTGGGTTGCACATTGAAATTTATACACGACTATACGTTTATTTATTTGTTAATTATTAGTTAATAAGTTTGAAATAATTAATAAATGGGAGGGTTTATTATGTAATTAAGAATTGCATTCTTGATATCGTCAAAATAGTAGTAATATTTGTACCGATATACCCATTGTTTTAACCCGTTTTTATCACATTTATATATTATTAGCTATATAAACTTATAAAAACTTGTATTTTTACTTATAAAAACTTGGTAAAATATGTATTTAGATTATGGATTAGACATGCAAGTGATAATTATGAATATTTATTTATAAATATTCTCATTTTTTTTAACATATGATATCAATATGCTAGTTTAGAAATCATGATTCATTAGTTATAATGAAGAAAGATGTTAACAAAATTCTTGTAAAACTTACAACAATTGAAGCTTGTAACTTGTTTGATCTTTGATTATTAACCCCAAAAATAACTCCAATCTTCTAGCTATACCCTTTTCTTGCTTAAAATTCCCAAAGTGTATATAATTTTTGGGTGTATGTGTGTATTCAAGAGCATAAGTGTGAATGTGTGTGTTTTGAGTTTGTGATGTTGTAAATGAGCTACGGGTGATTTGCATGAGTTTATGGTGACTCAATCCAGGTCTTGCTAGCCTTAAGACACCTGTTGGGACATATGTTAGCTTTTTAACACGTTTTTTGGTGACTCAACAAGTTAGTGGAACAAAGTTGGTAGCTGAATCAAAACCTTTCAGTCGCCGGCTGAAATTATTCAGCCGCCGTCTGGATCTCAGCCGTCGGCTGGAAGTATTTAGCCGTCGACTGAATTGATGATCCAACTAAAGTTTGTTTTAAATTTGCGTTATCGTTAAGCATTTGCGTTGTTTAGAGTTTAATTTGTTTTTGAAATGAACTTAGGCAAGTTCATTATATGTTTTCTTGGTATTATTATTCATTTAATGATTCGATTTCCGATTTCGATTCCGAGACATGCACGTTTACGGTATAAGTATAAACAAGAGTAATAGCACATTATCTCGAAGATAAAGAATACATTAACCGACGATTTTGGCCTAATTGCTTAACCGACGATTTTGGGTTGCACATTGGAATTTAGACACGACTATACGTTTATTTATTTGTTAATTATTAGTTAATAAGTTTGAAATAATTAATAAATGGGAGGGTTTATTATGTAATTAAGAATTGCATTCTTGATATCGTCAAAATAGTTGTAATATTTGTACCGATATCCCCGTTATTTTAACCCGTTTTTATCACCTTTATATATTATTTGCTATGTAAACTTATAAAAACTTGTATTTTTACTTATAAAAACTTGGTAAAATTTGTATTTAGATTATGGATTAGACATGCAAGTGATAATTATGAATATTTATTTATAAATATTCTCATTTTTTTCAACATATGATATCAATATGCTAGTTTAGAAATCATGATTCATTAGTTATAATGAAGAAAGATGTTAACAAAATTCTTGTAAAACTTACAACAATTGAAGCTTGTAACTTGTTTGATCTTTTATTATTAACCCCAAAAATAACTCCAATCTTCTAGCTATACCCTTTTCTTGCTTAAAATTCCCAAGGTGTATATAATTTTTGGGTGTATGTGTGTATTCAAGAGCATAAGTGTGTATGTGTGTGTTTTGAGTTTGTGATGTTGTAAATGAGCTAGGGGTGGTTTGCATGAGTTTATGGTGACTCAATCCAGGTCTTGCTAGCCTTAAGACACCTGTTGGGACATATGTTAGCTTTTTAACACGTTTTTTGGTGACTCAACAAGTTAGTGGAACAAAGTTGGTAGCTGAATCAAAACCTTTCAGTCGCCGGCTGAAATTATTCAGCCGCCGTCTGGATCTCAGCCGTCGGCTGGAATTATTTAGCCGCCGTCTGGATCTCAGCCGTCGGCTGGAATTATTTAGCCGTCGATTGAATTGATGATCCAACTAAAGTTTGTTTTAAATTTGCGTTATCGTTAAGTATTTGCGTTGTTTAAAGATTAAGTTTGTTTTTGAAATGAACTTAGGCAAGTTCATTATATGTTTTCTTTGTATTATGATTCATTTAATGATTCGATTTCCGATTTCGATTCCGAGACATGCACGTTTACGGTATAAGTATAAACAAGAGTAATAGCACATTATCTCGAAGATAAAGAATACATTAACCGACGATTTTGGCGTAAACACCCTAACTTAATATCACTAGAATACTAACTATTCGGCACTTAGATAAATCTAACGCTTCATTCACGAGAGACAAAACAATAAAACACATAAAACCCGACTCAAAACAATTGCGAATAAAACTAAAATAATACGGTAACAAAAGTACCTAAAAATGACGGGTCGTCACACATGGACACCGGTGCGACTTCCCATCTTGCCACTAATTTAGGTAAACTCGAAACTATTTTTAATAAGAGTATTATACCATCTATCATGGTCGGTAACGGGAATTCCATACCCATCACCCACACCGGAAATAACCATATTTATATCCCCTCTCGCCCTTTGAAACTTAACCAAATTCTTGTTACCCCTTATATTATCAAAAACTTAATTTTCGTTCCCCAATTTACCAAAGATAATAACTGCTCTATTAAATTTGACCCATTTGGTTTTTCTGTGAAGGATCGACGAACCCGAATAACTCTTCTTATATGTGATAGCACCGACGACCTCTATCCCGTTACTTCTCCACATTTGGCACTTTTTTCTTCGAGTCAAGAATTGTGGCATCAACGCCTTAGACACCCGAGACATGATGCATTACGAATTCTTATATCAACTAATTTAATTCCATGTAATAATGTTAAACCTAAACACTTGTGTAATGCTTTCCAACTTGGAAAACACATTATGTTACCTTTTTATACCTCTTTATCGTCTGTCAAGTCGGTCTTTGATATAGTACATTCGGGCTTACGGACATCACCCATACCGAGTGTTACGATCATTAAATATTATCTTATTTTCATCGACCATTTTTCTCATTTCTTATGGGTGTTTCCTTTACGTCAAAAATGTGATGTTTATTCGAAATATGTAATTTTTAGACAATTTGTTAAAACACAATTTCAACGTGAAATCAAATCTTTTCAATGTGACCGTGGTGGAGAATTTGACAACAATGCCTTACACCAACTTTTTGAAACAAACGGCATACAATTTTGTTTTTCATGTCCAAAAACTTCCCAACAAAACGGAAAATCTGAACGAATGATACGAACCATTAATAATTTCATTCGTAATCTACTTTTTCAAGCTCGTTTACCACCTACCTTTTAGGTTGAAGATCTTCACATGGCCACATATCTTTTAAACATCTTACCCTCCACCGCAATCAATAATGCCATTCCATTTCAAAAACTCTATAACAAACCTCCTCCCTTTAAACAACTTCGTGTTTTCGGATGCCTATGCTACCCACATCTTCATCCTCACCACAAACTTGAACCTTGCTCCAAATCTTGCGTCTTTTTAGGCTATCCACTAAATCATAGAGGTTACCGGTGCCTTGATCTCGACACAAATAAAATAATCCTTTCTCGTCATGTCACCTTTGATGAAACCATCTTTCAGTACTCACCAAAATCCCAATCGAAACCCACATCTTATAATTTTTTAGAGGAGGACTATCCCGACTCACCCACCTCCCGCCAAACCCGCTCCTTCGCCCAGCCAAATGCTTAACCCCCTACACCTGACTCCCCCGCCACCTCAAACCCACCTACCGATCAGTCCACTACGCCTAGACCGACACCATCAATCCTCACATCCGACACTTCCGCGCCCTCCACACCGAGTAACAACAGCTTTGAGTCTTCGGATTCCTCGGCTGCCCCCAAATCAACCGAAACTCCCACACCACCACCTACTTCCCTCTACTCACCTACACCCCCTAATACATATCGCAACCCACACCCGATGGTTACCCGTTCTCAGACTGGTCATCTCAAACCTATCCAACGCCTAAACCTACATGTATCCGCTGACCATCCCACACCCCGTTCCTATATTCACGCACAAAAACACTCTAAATGGAAATCGGATATGGTAGATGAATATAATGCACTTCTTAAAAATAAAACATGGAAACTTGTACCTAGACCTGCAGGTGGGAATGTCATCGAATCCATGTGGTTGTTTAAAACCAAATTTCATGCAGATGGTTCATTAAGTCGCTACAAGAAAAGACTTGTAGCGAATGGTCGTCGTCAGCAACAGGGCATTGATTGTAAAGAGACTTTCAGTCCGGTTGTGAAACCAGCTACAACCTGGACTGTACTCAGCTTGGCCCTTTCTCGATAGTGGCGTATTCATCAGCTCGACGTCAAGAATTCCTTTCTTCACGGCACTCTTGACGAGACAGTGTACATGCGCCAGCCACCGGGTTTTGTTGATTCTACTCTCCCTGATCATGTCTGTTTACTTCAGCGCTCCCTTTACGGAATTAAGCAAGCTCCACGGGTCTGGTTTACACGGTTTGCCACCTATGCACTTCGTCTTGGTTTTGTTCATAATAGCTGTGACACATCTTTATTCATTTATCGCCTTGGGACTGACACTGCGTACTTGTTACTTTATGTTGATGATATCATTCTAACTACATCTACTTCAGCACTTCTACAGCGCATCATCACCTCTCTGAGTCGCGAGTTTGATATGACGGACTTGGGACATTTGAGTTACTTCCTTGGCATCTCCGTTACTCGCACCACTGCTGGCATATTTCTCTCTCAACATAAATATGCCACTGATATCTTAGAGGGTGTCCACATGCGGAACTGCAACGCTTGCAAGACACCAGTAGACATCGACTCAAAACTCGGACTGTCTGGACCTCCTGTTTCTGATCCGACAACGTACCGTAGTCTTGCGGGGGCATTACAGTACCTCACCTTCACCCGTCCTGATCTGACGTATGCACTTCAACAAATCTGTCTTTTCATGCATGATCCTAGAGAGCCTCACTTACATGCTCTCAAGCGCATTTTGCGCTATGTTCGAGGCACCATTGATCAGGGTCTACAGCTATATGTCTCTCCAACTACACAACTCACTGCTTACTCTGATGCTGATTGGGGAGGTTGTCCGTCTACACGTCGCTCTACCGCAGGTTACTGTGTTTTTCTGGGATCCAACCTTCTTTCATGGTCTTCTAAACGCCAACACACGGTTTCTCGGTCTAGTGCTGAATCTGAATACCGTGGTGTTGCGAATGTTGTTGCTGAAACCTCTTGGTTCCGTAACCTTCTTCGGGAACTTCATGATCCGTTACACTCAGCTACTATTGTTTTTTGTGATAACGTGAGTGTTGTCTATATGTCCTCCAATCCCTCCAACATCAGCGCACCAAACATATTGAGATTGACATCCATTTTGTTCGGGACAAAGTGGCAGCTGGTCAGGTCCGCGTTCTACATGTTCCCTCGAGATACCAGTATGTTGACATCTTCACCAAAGGTCTCTCGCTTCCTCTGTTTGCTGATTTTCGCTCCAGCTTGAGCGTTCGTCAACCTCCTGTTCAATCTGTGGGGGCATATTATAGAGTTATTATAGCTCGTATTATATTTAGTCCATTAGCGTTATTAGGGCTCAACCCGTCATATATATTTGGTTATTTATTGGTTTCTCTCATTGTATTGTAAACACACACAATTATCAATACCACAATAATAGGAAGTGAAACATGTGTGGTCTTTACGTTATGCACCTCTCTTCCTTTCGGAATGATATTGCAAGTAAATCCTCAATCCGCACACCATGTTGTTCATATATCAAGTAACCCCTTCAGTCTTGAAGCAAAACCGCTCATTTGGCACTCTCTAACTCTTTCTTTCTTAGCACGTAAGGTTCTTAAAATGCAAGTCGGCCACTTGAGTAGCATTCAACATAAACAACTCTAACCACGATATCCTTATAAAATCTCCGTCCCAAATCAATGGATATGAAAAGAAAAGAATCTGAAATGAAACCGAAAGTTTTAAACGTCACATAACATAAACACTTGCGTAAATATTGTTGGGCTAGACCCCCTTTAACATAACTATGTGTTTTTAGCTTCTTCAATATGACGAATTAAACCAAATTAATTAAACTTTCTCATACATTATATGTAGGTTATTTCGTCAAAGATAATCTTTTTATTTACGCTCTTTTCTTTTTTAAAGCAGAGGAATAATATACCAACCAAAACAAAATACAAAACACTTGGGTTTACAAAATATTTATGTAAAACTAAAGCCAACAAGACATGAATCTACACGATCATAACCCACGTGTCTTTACGAATCGATTGAATGTATTTCTCGGTCTACAAAAGTAGACCATCGAGATAAAATCATACCACAATTATTGAAAATTTTATATTTATTAATCTATCTGCTTTTGTCCTGGTGAGTTTTTTTTTTCTTTCAAGAATTGAACGTGGGCCAAAAGGTACATGACTCTAGGCTGTGGTCAATTATTTATAGATTATTATTAGTACATTGTTCTACGCAAAAATTTAATGTTTGACGTTCCCACATCTTGAAATCAACTACTCTTGCAACAACTTTATTAACAAAAAAAAAAAAATCTATTCGAAGTAAGTTTTCTTTTTTACCTTTTCTTCATGAAATAGTAAAAAGAAAATATATTTAACGGAAATAACTGTACATCGCCTATAGTATTTTTTTTTTACCAGCATAGTATATTAACGAACCCAAAAGGGAGGAACCCATATACAACATAACCCCGATGGCAACTCCAAGGTGGAGACCCGAAAAAGGCAAAAGCACACGGGAAAGAAAAAAAAACATAGATCTAATTCAAAACAACATGAGGATTAATAGAGCATTTCGACCACTCCATTGGAGAACCATTTTGCCGCGCCGATACCCAAAGAAAGGACAAAGTTTTTACCAAGTGAAGCAAGTTATGGTCTCAATACATGTTTGAGAATACTTTGGAATTTCTGTTTCGCCATGCGAAAATTATATGTAATGTTTACAATTCGCTAGTTTACATGATGTTAACACGCGTGATGTTAACATTGTACAACCTTATGTGATATTAATGTAACTTATCTTTTTCGATTAGTAATGACGAAACTCTAACAAATGTGCTAATGTAAAGGACGTAAGGTTCGAGTTGGTGTTTTGTTATAATATATTCGACTGGTTTAAATGTGTTATTTACTAAACATCCAAAAAAATTGTTAGAAACATAGCATTGAGCAATTTTGGGGTTTCTAAATGTAAATACAAAGATTTAGAAGAAGTACTAGACTCATTGCATTTTCAAACTTTATGAGACACTAAATGGACAATAGTTGGGTCCTCTTTTGGCTACAAGATGTAAATAATTGTGGGACAAATTAGTGTACCACGCTATAGCCAAGATGATGCACCATAAATGATGGTCCACATTTCTCATATGAAATCACCATGAGCCATTTTGGACCTAAGTGGGTATTTTATTATTGTAATTATGATGGATGTTTCTATAAAGAGAGACAAAACAAGAAACAAAACACACATAAAAACACAAAGTTAGGGTGTGATTTAGAGAATTGAATTGGGTAGCAAAGTGTGGCAATACACCTTGGAAAGAGTATTATTTGTATAGGTCCACATTCCAATACACAATGTGGTCCAAATATTGTAGTATCTTGAATGAAAGTTAAATCCAAAGTTTAATTAGTTAACAAGGATAATATCTTTAATATATAATAAAATAAAGGTTTTAAATGTCACATGGTGAAGTAAGGGTTTTTAGATGGTTTAACTTTTTTGATTTCAAACGTTAGATCAAATTGATGATTTCATCAAATACTACTTTCATTTTACACTCTTTTACAATACATAATAAAATTCTCTCTTTAATTCCCATATCAACTAAAATAAAAACAAAATTCTAATTTTACTTATAAAATCATCACTCAATTTGGACTATAATTTACCTTATTGTTATTTTAAAATCTTCTAACAGAAAATATCAAAACATTTATATAAACGTAAAAGTATATATGTTATTATAATTATTAACGACATGTGTATAAACGTAAAGATATATATGTTATTATAAGTATAACATTGTCTTTTCATAATAATTTATAATCTACATAAACATAATGTTTACAATTTAATTTTTATATTTCAATACACAATGTGGTCCAAATATTGTAGTATCTTGAATGAAAGTTAAATCTAAAGTTTAATTAGTTAACAAGGATAATATATTATTATAATAATTGTTGTTAATTTGTTTACTTAGTGTTGTCCTAGTGTTTAAAATTTATTAGATTAACCTACATATTTTGATTTTTGAGTTCATATATATTATACTTGAAACAAATGGCATAAGTTTTACCATTGAAAATCATAGTCCATGTGTTTTTGAGCTTTTGTTACGTTCTAGGCCTTTTTCTACGTAGATGACTTTGGATTATTTGAGTCTCTTGACAAAATGTCTTATGTGAGTAAGTTGTATTAGAAGCGTTTAATGAAAGTTAAATTACTTGAGATTCTGTTATAATAAAACGTGTGTGTTTTTTTTTGTTAAAGGGGAATGATTACCCGGTAAAATATATTAACACCAAAAAAACCAATAAGTACAATGGAATGTGGCTGAAGTACCACATTAACCTCAAGCAAAGCTTGAACAATCAAAGACAAGATAACATGCTTATAATTATGCTTATATAACTTTTGATTATATACATGGTAGGTTCTTTCCTTAGATCTATATATTAAATCTGATAGGTTAGAGAGTGGAAATCGGTCTAAACTATATTATATGCATGTGATATAACGAGTATTGAACGAAACGAAATGAATACATAAAAATCACATAATCGTAAAAAAATACCTTTTCTTCTAGTTATATTACTGATATGAGTGCAACATAGAAATTAGAATCAAACTCTTTTAATAAGCTTTCTCAAAATACAAGTGTAAAAGTTGAAATGAATTCAAATCCCTAAAAATCTATTTACACTTCAGCTCATGCGACGCTACCTCAATGTCGCATGAACCGACCTATTAGTGTTGCATGCGACACTAACAAAACTATAACAAAAATTCTAAACAAGCTAATTATCATTATGTATATGCACCAACACACATATTAGGTATCTAAAATAAATAAAACTTGGCGTGTTAACATATGGACAATTACATATTATATGGTGTACATTATCATGAGAATTGTGATACTTTTTTTTGGGTTGAGAAATTGTGATACTAGATAAGTTACATATTTCAGTTTTTTCCTAATTATCTTTATCAAACAGCTTCGGGGTAGGAACGAGTTGAGTTGAACCATGAAAACATGATGATTATGAGTTATGACTACCTCCATTTCAAAAAAGATGTCACCATGCGAGCGTATTCTGATAAATATAGATCAATATGGGGTCGACATACAAACTTGTTGGCAATTTGTAAGCCATTAGGGATTTATGGTGGTTAGATAATTTCGATTGCCCATATTTTGTAACCACTTGGTAGTCTAAATCAAGTGACATGGATCGTATAAGACAAAACGTTCTACAGAAATGCAGCTCGTCAGTTATGCACTTAAACACAAGAAGATGGTTCCATTCGTTAATTGTGGTCCTTTGCTCGTTTGATCTCTTTCAATTGTATAGATACGTATCAATATATCAATTTCAACATCATCATTTTTGTTTATTCAGATGGGACCTGTAGGGACTTGATATCGACTATTCTATTAGGATTTGGACATAATGAAAAGGTTATTTTCAAGATTTGAAAATTCGTTAAACATTAACGCAAAATGGAAAAGTCTTTATATGAAAAATGGTGATCAAGGCTTTTTAAGCCCGAAATGATGGAATGAAGAGAGTTATCAGATATATTATGTAAAAGCAACATTAATAAATATGTACTTGTAAATGGTTTTGATGAAGAAAACCGAAATGTACTCGAAACATATTTTACAAAACATACGATTTTCCACTTTGTACTCGAAACATATTCTAACTTCTTGTGTATAAATATATCTTGCAAATACTACCCGTATTATATTTTATGAAGTAATCAGAATATATTTGAAAAGATTCTTGAGATGTTCAATATTAGATTGGATTTGAAAAGATTAGTTAGCATTTAAATAGAATCGAAGCTATTTGTTTTTTACTTGGGTTAAAGCATGTTGGGAAAATCGGCAATTTAACCCAAGTTATAAATCTGTTTGTTAAATTTGGATCTGAGTGATTTTGACTCTGAGTGACTAAAATAATCTAAGGCAATTGTGAGTCTGAGTAGTCAGACTCAGAAAGTAACTTGAGTCGAAAGACAAGGAAGTTAGTTAGGCAAAATCTTTTATCTTGTTAGGAGATTTGTTTAGATTCGTACTTATCAAGCTTTGTGTATAAATAGAGAGTTTGAGTCTTTGTAATCGGCAAACGCTTTTGATTGAATCTACTTAGTGTTATTCAAACTCTTGTTAAAAGTTATGTTTTCGCTATAATCTATTTACAAGTGTGTGTTTATCAAGAGTGATAATTAACATTTGAATATTGATTTGCTATTAATTCAATCTTATAAGATTAATTGATAAACTGAATAACTCATAATTGGGATCTTACTAAGACCTAACAACTGGTATTAGAGCAAATAAGATTTAACTATTAACATTCATAAATCTTAAACGATCAAACAATAATATCTCAATTACCAAACATGTCTTCCTCCTCTTCACATAATCAAACACATGTAATTAGTGGTAAAGGTATTCCAATCTTTATTGGACACAATTTTGCCCACTAGAAGCTTAAAGTTGAGTGGCATCTGTCCGGGATCCATGATGAAATGATGAGGACAATAAATGAAGGTCCCATCATACCTGAAAAAGAAATTCCAAAAGTAAAAGAAGGTGAAAGAGTCATTCAACGTGCCAAATGAGTTCAACCTGCCAAATCACAATGGTCAGATCTAGATAGAACACTATTTAATCTAGATCCAAGGGCAAGAAGCATACTAGAAAATGATGTGTCTGAGCAGATTTTCTCTAAGATTGCTGGATGCAAAACGGCAAAAAAAATATGGGATACACTCATTGTATCCTATGAAGGAGTTCAGGTAGTTAGAGAACAGAGACTGAACAATCTGATCAGAAACTATGAAAACTTTTATGTGAAAGAAAAAGAGTCACTTGCAGATATACACCCAAGATTGTAAATTCTTTTAAATGATATGTCAGCTCTTGGTGTAGACAAGACAGATGATGAAGTATGCAAGAAATTTGTTGATATACTTCCCAACAAGTTTGAATCAGTTATCACTTCATTGGTTGTAAGTGAGAAACTGTCTACATACAGACTTCCTGGATCTTTTAGACTTCTATCAAACCATGAAGAGACTCAAGAAACAAAGAAGCTCAATCTGAGGAGAATCTCCAAACACCCTGAAGCTGCATTAGTTGCAACAAGTAAGAGGAACAAAGAAATTTATTCAAAAGCTGAAACTGACACTGATGAGTCTGACTCTGGGTCAGACTGAGACTCAGACAGTGAATCTGAGGTCAAGAAATTGAAGAATCAGCTTGCTTTACTGACTATGAAACTGGAACAACAAACTGGATACAAGGGGAAAAAACCTTTTGGCTTGAAGAAGGTGAAATGCTTTAAATGTGGTGAATTTGGGTATATAGCTGCTAATTGTAAGGTGAAGAATGCTCAGAATGACCACATTGATAAAATTTCTGAAAGAGCTCAGAGATACAGGAAGAAGTATCTAAAGTACAAAAATGGCAACAAATCAAAGGCTCAAAAGCCTCAGTCTGAACAAAAAGCTTTCTTTGCTGAAGATTGGTTGGATGAGGAGCTGTCTTATGATGATGATGAAATGGTGGATCAATGTCTAATGGCCATTAATGAAGAAAAAAATGAGTCTGAGAAGTCAGCTTCACAATTTGACAAAGATCTCAATGAAGCTGAGAGACTAAGTTGCAACTCAGACTGCGATAAATCAAGGTTCTATAAGGTACACAATATTAACCTATACACAGATGAGCAAAAACTTCAAATGTTTGAGTTTATATACCTTGACTTCAAAACTGCTTTAGAAGAAATTTCTTTACTTGAAAATAAAATAAAATTTTTTGAGAAAGTCTTACAGGATAAAAATAAAGAAATTTCTGAAATGAATAGTCGTAAAGCTACACATATAGCACAATTTGAAGCTTATAATGATCTTGCAAAAGAAAATCATAAGTTAAGGGAAGAAGCTCAACATTATAAAAGTATTTGTAAATCTTGGTGTATTTCCTCATTGAAAAATGAAGACTGCTTGAGCAGACAAGTACCTAGACAAGTTCAGGCTGTGTTAGGAGAAGATTTTAATCTAAAGAAACATATGATTGAGGAAGAAGAAAAGGCAGAAAGAGAAAAGATAATTGTTAAGCCTGAAATTCTTCCAAACACATTTACTTATATAAAAGGAAACAAAACTAAAATGTCAAATACTTTTGTCAAACCTGTCCTCACACAAAATCCAAACAAATGTGAATGTTCAAAATCAAGTCAGCTTGACACTTTATATAAAGATCAAACTAATCAGACTGTGTGTCAAAAATCTAAACATATGTTGCAAATTAATCAAGTTAGACCAAAGGCACTGAGTAAACCACTAGTCAAACCTCAAGTCAGCCCCACATCACATCTATACAAACCCACAACAAAAGAGTCAGTCAAAGAGATTACATCAATAAACCAATTAGGAAGTCAACTTTTGCAATTAACCAACATTGTGAAGTCTTTGGTTAGAAATAAGTCTCCAAATCCAGTCAAACCAAAGACACCTCCAAAAAGAACTTGTCATAATTGTGGAGAAAGAGGACATGAGGTTGTGTTTTGCAAAGAACTTGTACAAATTAGACCTAGATACAAATCTCCTACTATATCTCCGCAACATAAATCAACTTTGATTCAGAAAAAGGTCAATTTCAAATCCACAAGTCAGTCCCAAGTCGGGATCAGCTCCACAAAACAATTCAGTCTCAAACCTATAAAAGGCTAAACCAAATCTCAAAAATGAACCTTGTAAATATTGTGGAGTCATAGGTCATTATTCCATGAACTGTATGAAAGAGATAAATAAATGGAATTATGAAAATCCTAAAGTTGAGTGGAAAAGGGTGTCTTACACTGAACTTGAAAAGAAAGGAAAGACTGATGATGAACCCACTCAAAAGTGGGTTCCCATAAAGAACTAATTGATCTCATTTACTTGTGTAGGACTCCACAAAATGGTTCTTAGATAGTGGAGAATCAAGGCACATGACCGGAACCAAATCTTACCTATTTGACTATAAGGAAGAAGCTGGACCACAAGTAAGATATGGTGACAATGGAGTATCAATGACTAGAGGATATGGGAAGATACATGTTGGGTCTGTGACATTCAAAAGGATAGCTTATGTGGAAGGTCTTCAACACAACTTACTAAGTGTAAGTCATATCACTGATGAAGACCATGAAGTCAGATTTAGAAAGCAGAGAGGAATTATATACAATTCAAAAGGCAAACCTCTTTATTGGCAAAAAGGGAAAGAGATGTGTTCTCCCTGGATCTAAATACTGCTAATGATGAATCTGAGACATGCATGTTCACTGAAACCAAGGAAGAACTGCATTTGCTATGTTATAGAAGATTGTCTCACTTGAATTTCAAGAATATTAATGTTTTCTCAAAGAACAAGTTAGTGAGAGGGCTTCCAGAGCTGACCTATTCAAATGATAAAGTCTGTTCAGCCTGTCTTCTTGGTAAGCACACTAAGGTTCAATTCCCATCCAAAATGCTTCATTCAATTGAAAAGCCATTTTTCATGCTTCATATGGATCTATTTGGACGTATTGGAATTGAAAGCCAACGAGGCAAGAAAAACACCTTGGTAATAGTTGATTAGTTCACAAGATTCACCTGGGTTATTTTCTTAAAAGCTAAGTGTGATTCTGCTGAAGATAACATCAGTCTGATCCAGAGAGAACAACGCCAAAAGAATACATTGGTCAAACATATGAGAAGTGACCATGGGACTGAGTTCAAGAACTTTGTTTTGATCGATTTTTGTGACGAAAGAGGAATAATTCAAAATTTTGCATCAGTTCGAACTCCTCAGCAAAATGGAGTAGTAGAGAGAATAAGCAAAACATTAATTGAGGTTGCAAGAACAATGCTCTGTTGTGGAAAAATAAGGATCGGTTTCTGGTCAGAGGTTGTCAACACTGCATGCTTCACTCAAAATAGATTTATAATTGTGGAGAAGCATGGAAAGACTGCTTATGAGATGTATCACAATAAAGTGCCTTCTATTCATTATTTTCATGTTTTGGGAAGCAGATGCTACATACTAAATCAAAGAGATCAACTCTGCAAAATGGCTCCAAAGGCCGATGAAGGGTTGTTTGTTGGTTACTCAAGTGTTTCTAAGGCCTTCAGGGTATATAATGAAAGAAGAAAGGTGGTTGAAGAATCAATCAGTGTCACCTTTGATGATACCACTCAGTCTGATAATGATGAAATGAACATTCAGACTGACATTGATTTGATTAACCACTTATGTGATGAATTGCTGACAACTTCCTTTAAGTCTGATCCAACTCAGACAAAGGATCAAGAAGATCAGTTTCAACAACCTCTAGATTCTGAAAGTGAATATGATGAGATCCCTATCAATATTCCAAGAGAACTCAATATTGATGAAGCTTATGACACTCAGACTTAAAACGGTCAGACTGAGAAAACTCAGACTGAAGAATTTCCTCGGACTGGTCCAAGCAATGTGAAAATTGTTAAAGATCATCCATTGAGAAATGTTATTGGAACAAAAACTGATGGTTTGAAGACAAGGAACAAGTTTGCAACTGGAAATTTTTGCTTCTACACTAATTTTCTGGGTCTGATGGAACCAAAAAAGGTTGTAGAGGCCTTACTAGATGAAGATTGGGTAGAAGGGATGCAAGAAGAGCTTGCGTAGGTCATTAGAAACAATGTGTGGAAGAAGGTTCCAAGACCAGCAAACAAAACCATCATTGGACTCAAGTGGATATACAAGAATAAAATGGATCAAGATGGAGTTGTCATTAGAAACAAAGCAAGACTTGTATCACAGGGGTACAGACAAGAAGAAGGTATAGATTATGATGAGACTTTTGATCCAGTGGCAAGAATTGAAGCAATCAGACTGTTCTTAGCTTATGCAGCCTTCAAAGACTTTATGGTGAATCAGATGGATGTCAAAAGTGCATTTCTGAATGGAGAGCTACAAGAAGAAGTCTATGTAAAGCAACCTCCAAGTTTTGTTCATCCAAACTTTCCTGATCATGTTTATAAATTAAACAAAGCTTTATATGGTCTCAAACAAGCTCCAAGAGCTTGGTATGAGACTTTGTCTGACCTTCTATTCAAAAATAACTTTAAAAGAGGATCCAAAGACAAAATCTTTTTTCATAAAGAAAGAATAGGGGAAAGTTATCTTAGTCCAAATATATGTTGATGACATCATATTTGGATCTACAAATTCCAAGTTAGGTACATGGTTTTCAAAATTAATGTCAAGTGAGTACAAAATGAGCATGATGGGTGAAATTAAATATTTTTCTTGGATTACAAGTTGAACAAAAACCAGATGGTAATTTATAAATCAAAGTAAGTACATTCAAGATCTTTTAAAGAAATTTTCATTTGAATCATGCTTTGAAATGAAAACACCTATGAATATCTCTGATAAATTGCATAAGGACAAAACTGGTAAGTCAGTCTGTCAAGCTATTTACAGAGGAATGATTGGGTCTCTCTTATATTTAACAGCAAGCAGACCTGACATCAGATTTTCAACTTGTTTATATGCAAGATATCAAACTGATCCAAAAGAATCTCATCAAAAAGTTGTTAAATGAATATTATTATCTAAATGGTTCTCTATATCTTGGACTATGGTACCCTAAAGAATATGGTTTTGTTCTAATTGGCTTTCCAGATGCAGATTATGCAGGATGTAAACTTGACAGAAAAAATCACATCAGGTGGATGTCAGCTTCTGGGAGGAAAGTTGGTCAGCTGGTCAAGCAAGTAACAAAACTCAGTTGCTACTTCAACTGCTAAAGTTAAGTATGTAGCTGCAGGAAGTTGTTGTGCTCAATTGTTATGGATGAAACACCAACTTGCAGACTTTGATATCAAGATCAAAGGTACTCCAATCATGTGTGATAACAAAGGTGTTATTCAAATCCCATAAAATGCCAGTCTTTCACTAAAGAACCAAACACATTTAAATCAGACATCACTTTATAAGAGACTGTGTTGAAAAGGGGAAGGTTAGACTGGAGTTTGTGGCAACACATGATCAGTTGGCAGACATTTTCACAAAGCCTATTAGTGATGACAGGTTCTTCTATCTCTTAGGAGAACTAGGAATGTTAAGTTTTCAAAATTCAGTCTGACTAATTACTCAGACTGAACAAGTTTCGATCTGACTGTGTAGTCAGACTGAAAGGTTCTCTCAAACGAATTTTTTTTGTATACTACGGTGTGTATTTTTAGTTTTTTTTTTTAATTTTTTTTATGTATGAATCTGAGGGTCATTTCTGTAATTTTTGAGTTCTTGTTTTCATCTGACTTAAACTTAAGGGGTAAATATCATAATTCTTTAAAACTAAGAGTTAATTGTGTAAATTTCCTAACTAATTTATTTCGCTACTTAGTTTAAAATTGAATTTGATTTGTTTCATAACCTAACTTTTCTCTTTCCTTATTTTCTAAATCTCTCCATTGGCGATCAAATTATTCAGCACTCAACTTCAATCGGCGATCAGTGGCGAAAATATTATGATTCTGCACATAACCCCAAACATGATTGTTGGTGTTCGACAGTAGAGTTCAAGTCAAGGACAATAATCGAGTAGCCAATGTGGTGATACCTCCAAATCGTCAAAACATGGGGTTTGAACAGATTTGTCAATTCATGAGGCTGATAGTCATGAACTACCCTCAAGTGTTGCAGCTCACACCACACTCCCTCTGCTAGAGCATGAGGTGGATGTGACTGCTAAGACCACCTAAAGCCAAATTAGTGTAGTCGGCTTGGAGAAACATGTTACCACTGCCACACAGACACATGCGGTAAGTATTGAAGATGATATCCCACTCCTGGATATACTCATACTTTGTATGGGTCAACCCACTTCACTTGTTTCACAACCTATTTCAAAGGCTCGTTTCACTAGTTCAGTTTAGTACATACACATGAACCACTAAATCTCTCAGACTCTAATGCACAAGTTGTCAATGCTTTCCTTCAAAAACTGAGTGAGGCACAGACTTCCATTTCTGTGACCAAAGATCTCTCTCCTAGTCAATAGGAGAGATGTGAGGGTACAACATCCATTCCTAGATTTGTGTCCAGTGATCTCTTCTCTAGTAAACATGGGGGAAGTGAGGATACAACAACCTTACCCAACACTTCTGTTACATATGACACTCAGTCCGATGTTGCAATGCATGTGCCTATCCTGTTAAAGGCAATTCGGGACATGTCAACTCAGATTGAGGTCAAGTTGAGTGCAATGAAGACGGAGGTGTGTGCTCTAAAGGAACAAATTTCAAAGGAGTTGGCTAGATTGAAGGAATTGGTGATGAATCTGACTTCTGATTTATGTGCTCTAAGGAAAGGGAAGCAGACAACTAGAGAGGTTTCTGTGGGTACTCAGACTCAGGGGGGAAAAAGTGCTAAAGTTGCTAGTGAGTCTGATCAACAGAAAGACATAAAGAGGAAAAGAGAAGGGTCATCTATTAACGGGAGAAGAAGAAGAAGAATGAGAGAAAGTATAAAAGAAAGTTGAGGTATAATAATGAAACGGAACAAACTGAGGAATATTTTCTAACTTATTATAGTGTTGTGTCATTAACATCTGCTGAAGTTATACAATTTGATGTGGATAACCAAATGGAACTATGTGAAGTTGAGCTTGGAGAAAATGATCCTGATTATGGATATCCACTTCCTGATTATGCAAGTAGAATAAGAAAGGCAGAATTGGAAGATCAAATGGCTCAGTCTGATCAAACAAAGACTATTGAAGTTGAAAGCTCTATTAAAGAAAAAGAAGATGAACATAAGAGTGAAGCTGAGAGACTGGGAAGTAGGGGTGTCAAAAAAACTCGAACCCGAAAATGTTGTTTAGGATCTAGTTTTATCGGGGTTTTCTACCAAAACGGGTCAAACGGGTTGAACCCGAATAACCGGATTCGTTATTAGGGTCGAATGCAGGTTTGATTTTTTTTAATTTCGGGTTCGGGTTAGACCCGAAAAACCCGATTTATTCATCACGAAAACCTTTATATATCTGAGAATCTTAAATTTTTCATCTGAAAACTGAGATGGAGATGAACGAAATAGACTTTAATCTCAGTTTTCGAATGAAACTAGATTCGGTTAAAAGATTATACAGAAACATGTATAATGAAACTAAGAGGAGACAATGAAAATTTTGTCAGCAAACAAATATAGATTAGTTTCTTTGTGGGAGGCGCTAGAGAGGGAGAGATTGACTTTAAGGTTTTTTTTATGTAATAAAAATTTAGAAAGTTTCTTTTGTCAGCAAAATGATTTAGATAGTTTCTGGGCCTGAATTTGATACTATTATCCCATATATGACTGTCAGTTCATTTGTGATATATTTTTCTAATAGAGCTTAAATTTGGACCCGGAAAAACCAGACCGGGAAAAACCGAACCCGAAAACCCGAATTCTTATTAGGGTCGGGTTAGGGTCATTTTTTCAAAATAACAACCCGAATTGACCCGACCCTAAATACCCTTATTAGGGTCGGGTTAACCCAAATAACACCCCTACCGGCAAGGCTAGAAAGGTCAGCCTTTAATGCAGGAATGACAGTTGAGAAATATAAAATATATGTTAAAGGATTGTACATTGAAAAATTTGATGATAAGCTAAGACAAGTCAGCTTTGGAAACAAGAGATCCATGTGATATTGCAGCTGAGGAGTTAGAAGTTGAGATGCAGAATGAAGAATGAAGAACTTTTAGCTCATGAAGAAGAACAACATAATTCAAGTTGATGAAGAGATGGCTAAAAAGGTTCATAGAGAGCAGGAAAGGATGGGATTCATTGAAAAACATTTTGTTGCTCAGAAACTGACTGAGAACATTGCACACATTGATTGTATTGAAACTCATGGGAAATTGAATCTGAAGTGCTTACTCAGAAATGGAAAGAAAAATCAATATTGCAGTGGAATGAATGCAGTCACTTGGATTGGATGAATGGAAGAGGATTGCCAAGTTGAGTAAAAGATTGAGCAATATTGAACATCAAACTGAAGTAAAAAAGAGAAGCTATCTACAATGTGAATGCAGCTTATTTTTTGAATCTGATTCCTCAGGAAGACTATAGACACTTCTATATTGAAAACAGATGTCACAAGGGACCCAAGTCTCTTGGGTTAGAATCTCAAAGTGATCATCCAGTACCTTCAGGCATTGAATTTAAAGAAAGAACTTATATCAAGACTGATAAACATGAGGGATTGTGTTACATTGATTGTGCTGGAGATGAATATTTTTAAGACCTATTCAAATCATCTCTATATCATTGTATTGCTCTAATGAATGAATTCAAGAATGATCAATGTAGACCATTTAGATTGAAACTGGTGAGTTGGTTATTCAACAATTTGAGAAGAATTGAAGACATAGGAAACATATCTGACAAGGTTGATAGCATCAAGAAGGAATTCGGCTCATGTTTAACAAGTCTGATCAAGAGATGAAGAGTCTGATGAATTGGAAAGATGAAAAAGTGGATTGGGCAAAGGATGCTTTGATGCCAACTGTTTGGGACTCAGTATTGAAGCCTAAGTCAAAGTCAAAGAGAAAGAAGTAATTTTTATCATAAACTTTTGGTTAATGATATTTGTTTTAGTTTGTGTCTGTTTTGTACTTTGCGTGAGTCATTGTAAAACACTTTAACATAAACGGATAGGGGGATATATTTGTGAAAAATCAGCAATTTAACCCAAGTTGTAAATATGTTTGTTAAGTCTAGGTCTGAGTGATTTTGAGTCTCAGTGACTAAAATATTCTAAGGCAGTTGTGTCAGACTCAGAAAGTGACTTGAGCTGAAAGACAAGGAAGTTAGTTAGGCAAAATCTTCTATCTTGTTAGGAGATCTGTTTAGATTCGTACTTATCAATCTCTCTATGATTATGTATAAATAGAGAGCTTGATTCTTTGTAATCTGCTAACGCTTTTGATTGAATCTACTTAGTGTTATTCAAACTCTTGTTAAAAGTTATATGTTGGGTATTGAAAGTTATGGATGAAGCTATGAAATCTTCAAAGTATGTTTTTGCTCTAAGTTTTAAGTCGGGTGAACAGTGTTCACCACCCGAACTAAAACTTAGAAAGTCTTTCAGTGAAGACTTTAACTCGGTAGAACAAGTTTACTCACCAGAGTTAAATTAAGTTCACTCGAGTTAATGTTAACTGAAGATTTAGCTGACCAAGACAAGTCAACATTGAAGACTTTAACTCGGGTGAACAAGTTAGTCTACCCGACTTAACTGAAGTTCACCAGAGTTAAAGTTTAATGAAGACTTAAGTATTTTATTTGTAAAGAGTCTATATTGAGATGTCTATAAATAGAGTGATGTGTGTGTATAGTTAGTTGTCTTTGAACCCGGACTCATTTGAGTACCGTAGATCTTCAACATTTTGTAAACGGCTATTCCCGCCAAAATCACACTATCAATGATATCTTTACATTATCTTTCAACTAACCAATTATCAATACAATTACTGTTAAGATTCACTCAAATTGAGAGATTTCGCATCTCAATTTGATCATGCTATTCACTGATTTAGTGTTGTCCTGGTGAAAACTCCTGTCAAGTGGTATCAGAGCTGGAAAAATCATTGATTAAATTCAATGACTTCGGTTCAATAATTTGACTCGATGCGAGCTGAATTTAGTAAAAGTATCAATGTTTAATTGAAGAAAAGAATTTCAAATTGAAATTGAGGAAAGTTTTTGAAGAATTTGTGAAGATTAGTTAGTTTTTGGTGGTATTGCTGGTACGATAATCAATTGGAGGTGAACGAAGTATGAAGCTAATCCACGAGTTATCAGTTTATGAAGTTTGAAGGTGTTTTTGGTGTTTATGCAGTGATTTTGAGTATATCATAGCTGAAATTGAAGAATTGATGTTCAAATTTGAATTGATTCGGTTGATGAAGCAGTTCATCCGAACTAAATTGAAATTGTAATTGATGAAGAGTAGATTGAATCTGATGATCATGAAGCTAAGGATCTACTCAGAAATTTAATTATGCATGCTAATACAAGCTTAGAATTAGTGATTTTTCAATTCAAGCTGCTTAAGTCAATTAATCTATGAAGAAATTGTAGTTAATTGAAGGTGTGAATGATTGAAACTGTGATTGATGAGGAGAAGGTTGAAACTGATGAACACGAAGCTAAGAATTTACTCAGAGTTCATGTCTGCATGCTTATCCAAGTCTAGGTTAGTGATTCATCAATTTAATCAACTTAAGTCATTCCAGTTGAAGATTTGTGAATAATTTGAGTTTAATTCGGATGAAGGATTGAAGATTACATGAAGTAAATTGGCATTTTGGAGCCCTAAACGATCTCGAAAGGCCGAAAACTGCTCGGGGTCATGGTGCAACAGTTGGTTTTGATCGTTGATCCGTTTTTGAGTAACCACGCGAATTTCGGCTCAATCCGACACTGAAGTTAAGTTTGTCAAAATTGAGGAGGAATGAATTGTCGACGATGTTGGAGAGAGAGAGAGAGAGAGAGAGAGAGAGAGAGAGAGAGAGAGAGAGAGAAATTGTTTGTTTCATTTTGAGATGTTGCAGAAAGTAGAATTGGGTGAGGGGACATTATTGATATAATAATTCTGAAGTGTGTAATGCTAACAATGGAGAATCAGTTAAGGCGGAGATCGTTGCATTGAAGAATCCGAGTTGTTAGAAGCTAATCATGGATAATCATATGTGCTGATTTGAAGATTCATAGCATCATCCAAGGGGGAGATTGTTGGGTATTGAAAGTTATGGATGAAGCTATAAAATCTTCAACGTATGTTTTTGCTCTAAGTTTTAAGTTGGGTGAACAGTGTTCATCACCCGAACAAAAACTTAGAAAGTCTTACAGTGAAGACTTTAACTCGGGAGAACAAGTTTACTCACCAGAGTTAAATTAAGTTCACTCGAGTTAATGTTAACTGAAGATTTAGCTGACCAAGACAAGTCAACATTGAAGACTTTAACTCGGGTGAACAAGTTAGTCTACCCGACTTAACTGAAGTTCACCAGAGTTAAAGTTTAATGAAGACTTAAGTATATTTCCGCTATAATCTATTTACAACAACTGTGTGTTTATCAAAACTTGATAATTAACATTTGAATAGTGATTTACTATTGATCCAATCTTATAAGATTAACTAATATATTGAATAACTAGTAATTGGGATCTTACTAAAACCTAACAAAACAATATTTTCACAACCAGTTTAGACTGACCGGTTCAATCGGTTGAGTCAGGAATAAGTAATGGTACTAGCAGGTTGCGAACAAAATGTATATTTAGTTTTTTTAGTGTGTGAAATGTGAAATTGAATATATATATATATATATATATATATATATATATATATATATATATATATATATATATATATATATATATATCAGAAGTGCAACTTAAGGAAAAACTCATTATTGCTACGCCGAGATTGGATGCATTGGGAAGTACCACACATGAGGTGCGGATTGAATATGAATGGAAGCCGCCCCAATGTCTTGGTTGTGGTGTTTTTGGTCACTCGGATGGTTCATGTCATAAAAAAGTGGTCGAAAATAAGGACCCAACTATCATAGACTCGGAGGGTTTTCAAGCAGTAAAAAAGAAGAAGGGTAAAGGTTTTAATGTGGGTTTTCCAAAGGCACCAGTTTATGAATTTCGGCCAAAAGTGAACAATAAAATTCCGATTCCGTTGAGTTCGGGTGCAACGTTTGGGGGGGATATAAATCCAGAGGGTATTGGTCCTTCGGAGAAGATGAGTAAGGTAGCGGATGAAGCAGCGGAAAAGGTGGATAATGTGGGTACTTTAGCAAAACAGATTGTTGATTCGGTGGTAGGTTCTGCAAAGGAAAAACATAAGAATCATGTACCACAAACTGGTTACAATGGTGAAGGGGCTGACCGGGAAATGAGCAGCGTGCCAGACACACAATATGAAACGCAGGCAGCGGCTATGGTGAGGACTGTTACTGGCGGATTAGCAACTGGTGTGGGTGGTTCGGGTATGTCAAAATCTGAAGGGGCAAGCACTCCTGGTACACATGGTTTAGATGTTTAGTACAGCCGCATGGAACATACGGGGACTGAACCTATCCCTTAAACAAACAGAGGTTCAGGAGGTTGTGAATGAAAATCGTTTAAAAGTGTGTGCAATTTTAGAAACTCATGTGGGTAGTCAGAACTTGCAACATATTAGCAAAACTGTTTTTAAGGATTGGAGTTGGGTGTCAAATGCTCAAGCTTGTAACGGGAGTACGCGGATAATTGTGGGTTGGGATTCTTCTTTTGTTGATTTAATGGTTCTAAATATTTCTGATCAGGTAGTTCACTGTCAGATCAGGTTGCTAGATGACGGGAAAGCTTTTTATTGTTCTTTTATTTATGCTGGTAATCAAGAGAGTTGTGGAAGAGTATTTTGCTTCATCAGGGCTTTGTTGCGGGAAATCCTTGGGTGTTAATGGGGGATTTTAACGTGATTCTTAATACGAATGAGACTACTAGGGGAAGCTCAAATGTGTCTATTGGCATGATGGAGTTTAAAGATTGTGTCGAGACCATGGGATTTGAGGATTTAAGTCAATCGGGGCTGTTTTACACATGGAACCAAAGGCCGAATTCGAATGATGGTATCTTAAAAAAGCTTGACCGGGTGATGTGTAATGGTGCTTTCTTGCATTATTTTAACAATGCTCCTGCTATTTTTAAGCCATATAGGATGTCGGATCATTGCCCTATTCTTCTTAATATTCCGTTGGACTTGAGGAGAAAACCGAGGCCTTTTAAATTTACGAATTTCATTGTTAATAAGCCGGAGTTTTTAGATCTAGTTAGGTCGTCTTGGTCAAGGGGGGCGGAGGGTTTTCATCTATATAGAGTTGTTACTAAATTGAAGCGATCATGCGGAAGCTTACATGGAAAGAGGGCAATATTCATAAAAGGGTTGCTTGTCTTAGAAAAGAATTAGATGTGATCCAGTCCGCGTTAGACAAAGAACCAGATTCAAATGATTTACGATTTGAACATAGTGTGTATCTTAATTCTTTTAATAATGCAAAGCTGGAGGAGGAATTATTTTTAAAACAACGAGCGAAGGTGAGATGGTTGAATGCTGGTGATGGGAACACAGGATATTTCCACAAGGTCGTTAAGGGTAGGCGTCATAGGAGCTCGATACATGCTATTCAGGACTCGGCTGGGGTGATGTATACTGGTGATGATGTTGCTGATGCTTTTGTTCGGCATTATGGTACCTTTTTGGGGACATCCGAAAATACTGAGGGAGATCTGGGTATTGCGGGTTTATTCACTAAGGTTATTCCAACTGCTAAAGCGTGTAATATGACTCGTGAGGTGGTTAACTCGGAAATAAAGGATGCTATGTTTGCGATAGGGGACACCTGGTCCGGATGGTTTTACATCGGCATTTTTTAAAAAGGCTTGGAATGTGGTTGGCGATGATGTATGCTTGGCAGTAAAGGAATTCTTTCGGAATGGTAAAATGTTAAGGGAACTTAATAGTACTATTATTGCCTTAATTCCGAAAGTTGTTTCTCCTGTTAAAGTCACAGATTTTAGACCGATTTCGTGTTGTAATGTGTTATATAAATGCATTAGTCGCATTATTACAAATCGTTTAAAGGAGGGGTTAGAAGACGTTATTAGTGAAAATCAATCGGCTTTTGTTCCGGGTCGTAGTATTGCGGATAACATTCTTTTATCGCAGGAGCTTGTTAAAAATTACCATATTAAGAGGGGTACTCCGAGATGTGCGTTTAAAATTGATATTCAGAAAGCATACGATACGGTGAACTGGGTTTTCTTGGAATCGATTTTGGTTGGGTTTGGTGTTCCTCGATTAATGATTAAGTGGATTATGGAGTGTGTTACGTCTACTTCTATAAGTGTTAATGGTAATCTCCATGGGTTCTTTCGAGGAAAAAGGGGTTTAAGACAAGGGGATCCTTTATCTCCGTATTTGTTTACAATGGTTATGGAGGTTCTCACGCTTCTTTTAAAAAGACGGGTTCGGGATGCAGAGTCTTTCAAGTATCATCCTAAATGTGCTAAACTAAAATTAATAAATTTATGTTTTGCGGATGACTTGATTATGTTTTCGCATGGGGATCGCCAATCGGCTTTGGTTCTTGTGGAAGCGTTAAATGAGTTTAGGCAGCTGTCAGGTTTAGTTCCTAGTATTGCTAAAAGTACTGCGTTTTTCTCTTGTGTGTCTGACAGGGTTAAAGCGGCTATTCTTGATGTTTTGCCTTTTGATGAGGGTACTTTTCCTATAAAGTATTTGGGGGTTCCATTGATCTCCTCTCGGCTTTTAATTGAAGATTGTGTCTCTCTAGTTGAGAAGGTTAGAAAGCGTATTAGTGACTGGCGGAATAAATCTTTATCTATTGCAGGGAGATTACAGTTGGTGTTATCAGTATTGTCTTCTATGCATGTCTACTGGGCGTCAGTGTTTATCCTTCCTAATTCTATTATTTGCGATATAGAGAGATTGTTGCGGGGGTTCTTATGGTGTCAAGGGAGTCTAAAACCGGGTAAAGCAAAGGTCTCGTGGGTGGATGTGTGTCGGCCGAAAAATGAAGGAGGTTTGGGTATTCGGAATATTTTTGATTGGAATTCTGCGTTGATGTGTGTTCATATCTGGAATATTTTAACACGTAAGGATTCCTTATGGGTTAAATGGATTCATTCGTATTATCTTGATGGTAGGAATTTTTGGGAAGTCTCGATTAAAGCCAATGCAAGTTGGTCCTGGAGGAAAATATTATTGTTAAGAAATAATGTCCGTATGCATTTCAGGAGTAAAATTGGTGATGGAAGATCTATCTCGGCTTGGTTTGATACATGGTGTGAGCTAGGTCCTTTACATAAAGTTGTTTCTAATCCAGCAGGCTGGGATTTTCAAAGTAAGGTAGCGGATTTATTAGCTAATGGGTCGTGGCGGTGGCCGGATAACTGGGCTAGGAAATATCAGCCCTTGTTGCAGCTACCTGTTCCGAACCTTGCTACCTCTCGAGACAGGTTAGTTTGGGTAGATGCTAATGGAGCTGAAGCTGGGTTCTCGGTGGCAGGCGCTTGGGATGTTATTCGTGATCGGGCTGATGTCGTGGCTTGGCGTGATGTGGTCTGGTTTCCAAAGGGGGTTCCGAAACATTCATTTTATGTTTGGCTCCTTGTGCTGCGGAAACTAAAAACTCAGGATCGGTTGCATGATTGGGATAAGTCAAACAGGTTTAATAGACTAAATTGTCTATTTTGTGACACTGTTCCTGATTCTCATACCCATTTATTTTTTGAGTGTACTTTTTCAAAGGAGGTTCGGAAAAAGGCATGCGTGGAAGCTAATATCCCAATACATTTGAATTGTTTTATTGATGTCATTGAGAAAGGGTCTGCGTGGGGGATTAGCAGGTAGATTGATGTTTGGTGCTGCGGTTTATTTTATTTGGCAGGAAAGGAATAATCGGATGCATAAATAGGGGTCTAGGAGTTATCGGCTGTTTGATGTTATTATTAACTCGTGTCGGTTAAAAGCCTTGTCTATTCGGATTAAGAATATTGATAAATGGAAGGAGGTTTGTTCAAGTGGAAGGTTGTTGACATGATTGGAGACTAGTCTGCTAGTTTTTGTTGTTTTTTCCGTTTGCGGGTGTGGTTTTTTGTGGTTTTTTGAGTCTAGTTGAAAGCCTGTTTTCAGCTAGGTTTTCTTTTAAGAAGATGTATTGTCTTCTTGTTTTGTAATTTTATTTATATCAGTTTTGCCGGGGTACCGTCCCCATTGAGCGAAAATATATATATATATATATATATATATATATATATATATATATAATATATATATATATATATATATATATATATATATATATATATATATATATATATATATATATTTTCGCTCAATGGGGACGGTACCCCGGCAAAACTGATATAAATAAAATTACAAAACAAGAAGACAATAATCTTCTAAAAAAAACCAGCTGAAAACAGGCTTTCAACTGGACTCAAAACCACAAAAACCACACCCGCAAAACGGAAAACAACAAAACTAGCAGACTAGTCTCCAAGCATGTCAACAACCTTCCACTTGAAACAAACCTCCTTCCATTTAGCATATTCTTAATCCGAATAGACAAGGCTTTTAACCGACACGAGTTAATAATAACATCAAACAGCCGATCAACACTCTACCCCTTATTATGCATCCGATTGTTCCTTTCCTGCCAAATAAAATAAACCGCAGCACCAAACATCAATCTACCTGCTAATCCCCACGCAGACCTTTAGCACGAGATAGCAAAACTCATGACATCAATAAACAATTCAAATGTATTGGGATATTAGCTTCCACGCATGCCTTTTTCCAAACCTCCTTTGAAAAAGTAAAAATAAATGGGTATGAGAATCAGGACAGTGTCACAAAATAGACAATTTAGTCTATTAAACCTGTTTGACTTATCCCAATCATGCAACCGATCCTGAGTTTTTAGTTTCCGCAGCACAAGGAGCCAAACATAAAATGAATGTTTCGGAACCCCTTTGGAAACCAGACCACATCACGCAAAGCCACGACATCAGCCCGATCACGAATAACATCCCAAGCGCCTGCCACCGAGAACCCAGCTTCAAGCTCCATTAGCATCTACCCAAACTAACCTGTCTCGAGAGGTAGCAAGTTCGAAGCAGGTAGCTGCAACAGGGCTGGATATTTCCTAGCCCAGTTATCCGGCCACCGCCACGACCCATTAGCTAATAAATCCGCATACCTTACTTTGAAAATCCCAGCCTGCTGAAATAGATCACGATTAGAAACAACTTTATGTAAAGGACCCTAGCTCACACCATGTTATCAAACCAAGCGAGATAGATCTTCCATCACCAATTATTTTACTCCTGAAAATGCCATACGACATTATTTCTTAACAATAATATTTTCCTCCAGGACCAACTTGCATTGGCTTTAATCGAGACTTCCCAAAAATTCCTACATCAAGATAATACGAATGAATCATTAACCCATAAGGAATCCTTACGTGTTAAAATATTCCAGATATGAACACACATCAAGCGCAGAATTCCAATCAAAAATATTCCGAATACCCAAACCTCCTTCATTTTCGGCCGACACACATCCACCACGAGACCTTTGCTTTACCGGTTTTAGGACTCCCTTGACACCATAAGAACCCCCGCAACAATCTCTCTATATCGCAAATAATAGAATTAGGAAGATAAACACTGAGCCCCAGTAGACATGCATAGAAGACAATACTGACACACCAACTGTAATCTCCTGCAATAGATAAAGATTTATTCCGCCGTCACTAATCGCTTTCTAACCTTCTCAACTAGAGAGACACAATCTTCAATTAAAAGCCGAGAGGAGGAGATCAATGGAACCCCAAATACTTTATAGGAAAAGTACCCTCATCAAAAGGCAAAACATCAAGAATAGCCGCTTAAACCCTGTCAGACACACAAGAGAAAAACGCAGTACTTTTAGCAATACTAGGAACTATACCTGACAGCTGCCTAAACTCATTTAACGCTTCCACAAGAACCAAAGCCGATTGGCGATCCCCTGCGAAAACATAATCAATCATCCGCAAAACATAAATTTATTAATTTTAGTTTAGCACATTTAGGGATGATACTTGAAAGACTCTGCATCCGAACCGTCTTTTTAAAGAAGCGTGAGAACCTCCATAACCATTGTAAACAAATACGGAGATAAAGGATCCCCTTGTCTTAAACCCCTTTTTCCTCGAAAGAACCCATGGAGATTACCATTAACACGTATAGAAAAAGACCGTAGACGTAACCACTCCATAATCCACTTAATCATTAATCGAGGAACACCAAACCCAACCAAAATCGATTCCAAACCCAGTTCACCGTATCGTATGCTTTCTGAATATCAATTTTAAACGCACATCTCGAGTACCCCTCTTAATATGGTAATTGTTTAACAAGCTCTGCGATAAAAGAATGTTATCCGCAATACTACGACACCGGAACAAAGCCGATTGATTTTCACTAATAACGTCTTCTAACCCCTCCTTTAAACGAGCTTTGTAATAATGCGACTAATGCATTTATACAACACATTACAACACGAAATCGGTCTAAAATCTTGACTTTAACAGGAGAAACAACTTTCGGAATTAAGGCAAATAATAGTACTATTAAGTTCCCTTAACATTTTACCATTCCCAGAAAGAATTCCTTTACTGCCAAGCATACATCATCGCAACCACATTCCAAGCCTTTTTAAAAATGCCGATGTAAAACCATCCGGACCAGGTGCCTTATCCTCCCCTATCGCAAACATAGCATCCTTTATTTCCGAGTTAACCACCTCACGAGTCATATTACACGCTTTAGGTGAATAAACCCGCAATACCCAGATCTCCCTCAGTATTTTCGGATGTCCCCAAAAAGGTACCATAATGCCGAACAAAAGCATCAGCAACATCATCACCAGTAACATCACCCCAGCCGAGTCCTGATAGGCATGTATCGAGCTCCTATGACGCCTACCCTTAACGACCTTGTGGAAATATCCTGTGTTCCCATCACCAGCATTCAACCATCTCACCTTCGCTCGTTGTTTTAAAATAATTCCTCCTCCAGCTTTGGCATTATTAAAAGAATTAAGATACACACGATGTTCAAATCGTAAATCATTTGAATCTGGTTCTTTGTCTAACGCGGACTGGATCACATCTATTCTTTTTCTAAGACAAGCAACCCTTTTATGATATTGCCCTCTTTCCATGTAAGCTTCCCGCATGATAGGTTCAACCGCTTCAATTTAGTAACAACTCTATATAGATGAAAACCCTCCGCCCCCCTTGACCAAGACGACCTAACTAGATCCCAAAAACTCCGGCTTATTAACAATGAAATTCGAAATTTAAAAGGCCTCGGTTTTCCCTCAAGTCCAACGGAATATTAAGAAGAATAGGGCAATGATCCGACATCCTATATGGCTTAAAAAGCATGAGCATTGTTAAAATAATGCAAGAAAGCACCATTACACATCACCCGGTCAAGCTTTTTTAAGATACCATCATTCGAATTCGGCCTTTGGTTCCATGTGTAAAACAGCCCCGATTGACTTAAATCCTCAAATCCCATGGTCTCACACATTCTTTAAACTCCATCATGCCAATAGACACATTTGAGCTTCCCCTAGTAGTCTCATTCGTATTAAGAATCACGTTAAAATCCCCCATTAACACCCAAGGATTTCCCGCAACAAAGCCCTGATGAAGCAAATACTCTTCCACAACTCTCTACGATGCAAGTAGTGATTACCAGCATAAATAAAAGAACAATAAAACTTTCCCGTCATCTAGCAACCTGAGCTGACAGTGAACTACCTGATCAGAAATATTTAGAACCATTAAATCAACAAAAGAAAATCCCAACCCACAATTATCCGCGTACCCCCGTTACAAGCTTGAGCATTTGACACCCAACTCCAATCCTTAAAAACAGTTTGCTAATATGTTGCAAGTTCTGACTACCCACATGAGTTTCTAAAATTGCACACACTTTTAAACGATTTTCATTCACAACCTCCTGAACCTCTGTTTGCTTAAGGGATAGGTTCAGTCCCCGTATTTCCATGCGGCTGTACTAAACATCTAAACCATGTGTACCAGGAGTGCTTGCCCCTTCATTTTGACATACCCGAACCACCCACACCAGTTGCTAATCCGCCAGTAACAGTCCTCACCATAGCCGCTGCCTGCGTTTCATATTGAGTGTCTGGCACGCTGCTCATTCCCGGTCAGCCCCTTCACCATTGTAACCAGTTTGTGGTACGTGATCTTATGTTTTTCCTTTGCAGAACCTACCACCGAATCAACAATCTGTTTTGCTAAAGTACCCACATTATCCACCTTTTCCGCTGCTTCACCGCTACCTTACTCATCTTCTCCGAAGGACCAATACCCCTAGATTTATATCCCCCCCAAACTTTGCACCCGAACTCAACGGAATCGGAATTTTATTGTTACTTTTGGCCGAAATTCATAAACTGGTGCCTTTGGAAAACCCACATTAAACCTTTACCCTTCTTCTTTTTTACTGCTTGAAAACCCTCCGAGTCTATGATAGTTGGGTCCTTATTTCGACCACTTTTTTATGACACGAACCATCCGAGTGACCAAAACACCACACCCAACATTGGGGCGGCTTCCATTCATATTCAATCCGCACCTCATGTGTGGTACTTCCCAATGCATCCAATCTCGGCGTAGCAATAATGATTTTTCCTTAAGTTGCACTTCTGATCTATATATATAAATATATATATATATATAATATATATATATATAAGTATATATATATGATAATATATATATATTCAATATGACTAAAAAAACTAAATATAATTTTGGTTCGCAACCTGCTAGTACCATTACTTATTCCTGACGCAACCGATTGAACCGGTCAGTCTAAACTGGTTGTGAAAATATTGTTTTGTTAGGTTTTAGGTAAGATCCAATTACTAGTTATTCTATATTAGTTAATCTTATAAGATTGGATCAATAGTAAAATCACTATTCAAATGTTAATTATCAAGTTTTGATAAACACACATTGTTGTAAATAGATTATAGCGGAAATATACTTAAGTCTTCATTAAACTTTAACTCTGGTGAACTTCAGTTAAGGTCGGGTAGACTAACTTGTTCACCCGATTTCAAGTCTTCAAGGTTGACTTGTCTTGGTCAGCTAAATCTTCAGTTACACATTAACTCGAGTGAACTTAATTTAACTCTGGTGAGTAAACTTGTTCTCCCGAGGTTAAAGTCTTCACTGTAAGACTTTCTAAGTGTTTTGTTCGGGGGTGGATACCACTTGTTCACCCAACTTAAAACTTAGAGCAAAAACACGTTGAAGATTTATAGCTTCATCCATAACTTTCAATACCCAACAATCTCCCCCTTGGATGATGCTATGAATCTTCAAATCTGCACATATGATTATCCATGATTAGCTTCTAACAACTCGGATTCTTCAATGCAACGATCTCCGCCTTAACTGATTCTCCATTGTTAGCATTACACATTCAGAATTATTATATCAATAATGTCCCCTCACCCAATTCTACTTTCTGCAACATCTCAAAATGAAACAAACAATTTC
>CAJVGC010000591.1:56612010-56927774 GCA_910822075.1 Senecio squalidus
TGACAATTTGTTCAACTCCATTGTCATCCTCTTGAACTAGGTGTGGAATGCCATCGGGGCGTATTGTATCATCCTTAGTAGAGGGTGATTCATCTTCATGGTGTGAAGAATCTGTTGTTTCATCTGGTGATATGGGATCAAAAAGGTGAATGGGATCCTCCATAGAAACAGGAAGATTGATGTATTCCATAACATCTAATCGAGCAGTACCAATGATAGGAGTCGCAGCAACTGGCTCCGTAGTAAGTGGATCAGTAGGAATAGATTTTGCCGTATTAACATGATCTGTAGGAACTGAAGTAGATTGAAACTCAAAGTTAGAGTTCAATGATTTGGTTAATGCATCCAAATCGAAAACCCAATCTGGTCCTTGACCCTTATTGGTGTAAGTGTGTTCATTGAAGGTCACGTTGGAGCTTTCTTCTATTATCTTTGATTTGTGATTATAAACACGATACGCCTTGCTTTGTGATGAGTATCCAACGAATGTTCCTTCATCAGCTTTGCTCTCAAACTTACCAAGATAGTCTTTAGAGTTTAAGACTGTACATGGACATCAAAATGCGTGTAAGAAACTGATCAAAGGTTGTCTCTTGTGGAGGAGTTCATATGGAGTTTTGTTGTGAGACTTGACTAGAAGAACCCTATTCTGAACATAGCAGGCAGTGTTAACTGCTTCTGCCCAGAAAAAGATAGGTAGGTTGGAGTCAGCCAACATGCTTCTAGCGGCTTCAATCAATGTCCTATTTCGTCGTTCAGCAACTCCATTTTGTTGAGGAGTCCTAGCAGCACTGAATTGTCTCTCTATTCCTTTCTTGTCACAGAAGTCATTCATCACTTGGTTCTTGAATTCCGTGCCATTGTCACATCGAATTTTCTTGATCCTGAGATTAATTTGATGTTCAATCTTGGTGATGAAGGTGATGAGTAGCTGACTTGTTTCATCCTTGGTACCAAGAAAGTACACCCATGTGTATCTTGAAAAGTCATCAGTGATGACAAGGCAATATGACTTCTTTGCAATGCTCTTTACATTGGTAGGACCAAAGAGATCCATGTGGAGTAAATGTAAAGGTGTGTTGTTAGTGTTGATCTCTTTTGTCTTGTGAGAAGACTTGTGTTGCTTGCCCTTCAAGCATGCTAAGCAGTTGTCTTCAAGGTTGAACTGCTTGTGTGGGAGACCTCTAACCAAACTAGATTTAACTAGTTTATTGATGTTCTTCAGGTTCATGTGGCACATTCTCCTATGCCATAAGGTGGATTCATCTAAGGTAGCTTTTGAGAGAAAGCATGCTTCAGATGAGTTGAGTTGAACCTTTGACATGTCAAGACAATAGACATTGTCTCTCCTTGGTGTTCTAAGTAAGATCATACTCTCATCTATGACATACCCAGGCTTCATAATGATGCATTCTGATGCAGTGAAGATCGTTGTGTGTTTCTCATCACATACTTGAGAGAAACTCAACAAATTGTATTGAAGTTGTTGTACATAGTACACATCTTTGAAGTGTAGTGTACCATTGCTTATTGTTCCTTTCCCGGAAATTCTTCCTCCTTTTGGATTTCCTCCAAACGCAACATATCCTCCATTGAACTTTTCAAAGTCCTGAAGACATGACATGTTGCCCGTCATGTGCCTGGAACAGCCACTATCTACATGCCAACTGCTCTCACTTTCTTTGGTTGGCTGAACCTGCACATAAACGATAGAAGTTAGTTTCTGGTGGGAACCCAAGCCAAAGTTGACTTTGGTTTTCCCATTTCATCAAAGTAACTCACCTTCCTTTGAACTAGTTTTGAAAAATCAATGGGGATAGGTGGTTAAGTTACTTGGATCTTTGGTTGCCACACTTGTTTGAATGATTTAGCTTTTGAAACAATTTTAGTGTTAACAACTTTTGATTTAACAATAGGAACATGTACTAGTTTGACATGCCTTTGTTTCTTAGTGTTGATCGTAGCCGTAGTAACTAAGTTACCTTTGGCAGTATTAACACGAGCAGTACTAACATGGTTATTTTTCACAGTATTAGTACGAGCAGTATTAATACCATTATATTTGGCCGTATTAAGTTTTGCAGTAGAAACAAAATTTTGTCTGGCAGTAGGAACTCTATTCTTATTGTTAGAAAATACGTTACTTTTGTTAACACTTTTTCTTCCTGAATTAATAGTAACAAATTTATGATTTGCTTGATTTTTTTTGTTACTATTGTTCATGGATTTGTTTTTATGTGCAACCTTTCTTGTATATCCCAACCCATGATGTGGTTTTTGAATCACTTGCATTTGATTTTGAGGATTGTGATAACAGATTTTTGCATAGTGATTTGATTTACCACATATAAAACATCCCTTCCCTGAACTTTTGACACTCTGACCCTTTTGAGTTTTTACTTGGTTCATATTTCGTTGGTTTCCTCTTTTACCTATATGTTTCCAAGTCTTTTCGTTTTCCTTAGGGGCTATTTTGGTTGGGCTTTCATTGAGAGTTTTTACCTTCTTGATGGGGTCAGTAGAGGGAATAGACACTAGACTTTGTGAAGAATGTTGAGTAATGCCTTCTATTGTGAGTAAGTGATTTTCCAAAGGAATATCCTTGTTTTTCACAATATTAAGCTTACTCTATTCAACTAAGTCCTCAATTAGAACTTCATCATAGTTGATTGGATCAACATTGAATGATTCCTTTGGAGGTGTCTGAGAGATAGGAATTCTAGGTTCATCTAATGATGGTGGGATATAGTTTTGATTAAATGGAGGGGCAACTTCTTTGTAACCTAAACCAGCTTTTACCTTTCCATGTATTTGTTGTTGACATAGGTCATTTACTGATTTTGAAGCAAATTCTAATTTCCCAACATCTAACTCAACTTTATCATGTTCTTGTTCTAATCTTTTGATTTCGTCCCTAGCCATCTTAAGTTTAATTAGTAAATCCTCTCTTTGCCATTCAACTAAGCTAATTTTCTCTTGATAACTTTGTTCATTTATTTTGTGTGACTTAATCTGATTTTCTAAGTTATCAATTACCCTAGCAGCTGACCGTCTTTGTTCTTCTAAGATTTTAATTGAATCACTCATTAATTGATTGTGATTTTTATATTTAAAAATTATAGCTTTACACTCAGAAGTACATAGATTAGAATTTACCTCGGCCATAAGATATGGAGTTTCAGGATTTGTTGAGGATGAGTCAATAGCCATTAGAGCATCATCTTGAGTTGCTCCTTGATCATCATCATTCCAGTCATATCCAAGAACGTTGTTGCCAATTTCTGTAATTCCCAGGTCAGTATACGCTAGCTCCGTAGTAACTGATTCCTCCGTAGAAACAGTGTCCGTAGCATCTATTACTACTGCTATGCATGCATGGTGAACAGTAGTAATGTCTTCCACGTAAACAGGATTTTGTTCTTCAGAAATTAGTTCCCTGTTTTGACTTGTTTCTTCGGCTAAGTCACTCCAATCATATCCAAATATGTCATGTGACATAAGTGCACTCTGATTGTTGTCTTGAGTGGTTCGTGGATTGTTTGGTTTTGACTTGTTCGATTTGTTTGGGCATTCCCTAGCAAAGTGACCTGGTTCATTACAATCGTAGCACTTCACCTTGCTTTTGTCGAAAGTAATTCGTTCATTGTTTCTTGGATTGAACCTCCTTCCTGTTCTATTTACAAATCTTCTTGCACGTAAAGCCAGCATGGCAGATTGCCACTTTAAGTCAATCTCATCCAAGTCGTCTTGATGTATTTGCTTTACGTCTTCACTTGTGAGATTTGACCTTTCTGAGTTGAAAGCTTCGAATGAAATCTCTTCACCAATGTCATGTTTTGGTCCGCCAGAAGTTGTAACAAGGGCAGTATTAACATTGGTAATACTGGAGCTGTTATTGCCAGATTTTTCTGCTTCCACTTCTGCCTCAAAAACTCTTAAGTCGTTGTAAATATCATCCAATTCCAGTTCTTCTAATGTGTCTCCTTGTCTGTAGGAAACTGTGTATATTTTCCATTCCTTGCTTAAAGCTCTTATGAACTTTCGATTGAGATCATCTTTCTCATACTTAATTCATGCGCTGATCATCTCTCCGGTGAGCTTTTTGTATCGATCGAACGTCTGAGTCATTCGTTCGCCATTCAGAGAATTGAAGTTTTCATATTCCTGTTTAAGAAGAGCTTTCTTGTTCTTCTTTGTATTCTTTGTTCCGCTGAATCTTTTCTCCAACGCTTCCCATAGAGATTTTGCATCTAAATATTCTTCGAATTGTGATTGGTATTCGTTGGGGATAGCAATTAAAAGAATACTAAGGGCCTTGATTTCGGTTTGCTTTTCTCTTCTTTCCAGGTCAGACAATGTTGTACGAGTAAGGATACTTGGTTGTCCATCAGCGCCTGGAGTAGCAGCAGGCTTGTTACCATTGATTATCACATCCCAAACTGTATAGTCGGACAGTAAGATGTGTTGCTTGATTCGTAGCTTCCATAAGTCGAATTCGTTGCTGTTCAGAACGGGAACTTTGCCGATTGCAACTTCAGTCATGATGTTCTTCGTGATTCTTGCGAATGAGGATTATCAGCTCGTTGATCAATGGATCTAAAGCACCTCCTGTGCTCTGATACCACTTTTCAGGATCGGATTAGCTAATGTAATCTAATAGTTTCCCTTCGTTAAGATCTTGATCTATTGAAAAAGTTCAGCAGCGGATGAACACTTCAATATTTATGAGTTGTCGAACGATAGAATATAAATAAGAATGAACAAATAGTATTTTCGAATTATAAGCCTCAATTGTATTAATTTCAGAATATCAATACAACGTGTTTCTATCAATACAAGGATCTATCTATTTATAGACCTTGAGGCCGACCTATCTAAATAGGAAACATCATCTATCCTTATCTAAAACTATCATTATCTAGAATAAGGAAACTATATCTAAATACAAAAGGAAACATAATCTAATTATAACTCTAATTAGATTATTCTTGCACGGCAAGTTGGTCTTCCGTATTAACTTGGTACGACCGCATCAACTTGACTTCTTCCGTAGCAACTATATGATCAGTAGTAACTTGGTTGAACAGCCGCACTAACTTGTCTTCCGCAGTAACTTCTTAATGTCTTCCGCATTATTCTTTTAAGTTACTTTTCTCGTTGTTAAGCGTATTATTTAGGAGTTAAACTATTTTGTTTAAGTTATAACCCAACAAATAAAAAGTCTTATATTTGTAAAAAGTGGAGGAAGCATTCTTATAGTGACATGTAACAACTTATATGAAATTTAAAAATATATATATTTTTTATTTTTTTAATAAAAAAATAATATTTTTTTATTAAAAAATAAATAAATAAATAAATATCGAAAAAAAAGATTTTGGAAAAAAAAAATTGATTTTTTTTTAATAACGTAATATGTTACGTCATATGATGCACATAAAAAATATGATGCAAATTAATGATGCACACAAAATATGATGTACATTAATTTTTTTTTCCAAAGTTGTCACATGTTACTATAAGAATGTTTCCTCCACTTTTTACAAATATAAGACTTTTTACAAGGACCCTCCCCTATATATATATACATATATATATATATATATATATATATATATATATATATATATATATATATATATATATATATATATATATATATATATATATATATACCGGAAAAAAAGGAACCTTTCTCTCTCTTATATATATATATATATATATATATATATATATATATATATATATATATATATATATATATATATATATGAACACTTTTGTAGAATCCAAAAGTGTAGGGTCAAATTATGAGAAAACAAGAAGGTGGCAGAGCAGGAAACAAGGCCATTTAAGTTTAAGAAAACAAGGAGAACTAGTTGAGAAGTTATATAATTACATGCTTTATCTTTTTTTCTGTGTCCGTATTACATTCATCGATTTTTTACCATGTCTATAATATTATCCGTTTTACTCGCACACAAACAACCTAACCTAACAATATGCTAGATGCACGAAAAAGAGGGTCAGTTACAATCTAATATAACAACTATTCAATCAATAAAATCAATGTACAGAGCTTAACCATTACATGATACTCCCGAATGGAATACAATAACTAAACGTTTGTTTTATATCCAAACAACATCGTTTAGATTTACCATATCCGTCAAGGACAACGACGAGTTGATGGCATTAGCAGCATGTTTAAAAAATAGGTCAAAATGCCAAAAAAATGTAATATAAAATACACATTTTGACATTTGAGGAAATGTAAAAGATTTTGGAACCAAAAAGGATTAAAAAATCGAATTTGGCATAATAAATGATTATTTGCGAAAGTTAAGTTTTTAACTTGTTTTCAACATTTAAAACATTAAATAATGTGTATCGTTTTTTTCTAAAATTCACGAGAAATTAGAGAAAATCACATTTTCAAAAAGAGTTTTAATCATATCTTAAAATTTAAGCTTGAAACTTTATTTTAACGATTAACAATTTTAAAAAATCCTCTTTAAAAATAAATGAGATTTTATAATCCTTTTTCAAACAAACTAGATTTTATAACTCTTTATTAAAACAAATTAGATTTTATAATCTTTTTTATTCTAAATGTTTTGTACGTACCCCCAATTGAAAGAGCCTTTTTTACCACTTTAGGGGGCGGGGGTGAAGGGGGGTTTACATTCCAAAAAATTCATACGCTCCACGAACGGAGCAAAAAGTGCAGTTTTGGTCTTACGTTATCTTTTTTGGCATTTTTTCCTAAAATATATATAGATTATTTTAATATTCTAATCTATTTTACATATAAAAAAAAATAACGTATCGATTTAGTAATTAAATTTCTTAGTCATGTTTACATCATTAAATAATTCTTGACTGAAAATATAAGAATAAACATATCAACACAGTCGGTTCTGTTTGACCATCACCTAACTCTACTAACTCGTCAGTTTTGTCCAACCACAATATTTAAGATTTGTACTAATGGTTGTTAAGATTCTATATTCTCAATTTAAAGAAATAAGTGTAGATATTGGGGGCAAAGGGGGTGGATCTAATATGGGAATTGCAAGCTACGTTATTGTTTTAAGGAGTGAGAGATGAATGGTTATACGAGCCAGCCATCGATATATCGTTAGGGTATGTGTAGGAACCGATGTAAACGAAAAAAAAAGTACTCAACAAAGACTGAAGAATTGAAATTGGGAAACATAAGCGATTGAAGAAACCGAAGGGTTTAACTTTTTCAAACGGACATTTTTTGTTTCGGGTTCGGTTTTATGTGCTAAAAGACCTTGTACACTAGATGGCACTTAAAATAGTAATGAATAACATGTTTAGGGTTTTACTTTATAAAGGTCTAGCCGTATGATATGGGCTTAATTAGAAACCGTAGTTACGGGTAGTGGTAGTACCGTGGTAATCGTGTGTTGAAAGTTAAAGTTTTTGTTTAGTGTTTTATTTTATAAAAACTTAATCTTGTTTGGTTTATGAAATAATTAATTTCTAAAATTAAATAAATTAAAATAAGTTTTTAAACAGGTAATTTTGATTGATTTTTTAGTTCTTAAATTTTTTATAAAGTTTTCTTATCTCACCTCTAAAATTTAATACTACAATTTTTTAATTTCTTTTTTCTTTTTCTTTTTCTAGAACGACTATATTAGTGATTATAGGGTACAGTGACATCATAATAACTTGAATTAAATTGTAAAGGTAGCCACTTGTACCTAACCTAAGTTTATACATTAACCGACACAAATTAACATTAAACAACATTTATTTAACATGAACTTAAATATACATATTATATATACTATGATTGAGATGAATTTCAAACACAAAGTCAGGATCAAAGGGCCTACACTTGTTAAAGACTTTCACAAGTGTCATAAATACTATTACACGGCTTTTGTGATGGCTTTGTATGTCACTATTTGACAAAATATTGGTTCAAATCTCTCTTTTCTTCTTAATCTAATGCTTATCCATTAAGGATTTATTAATTATATCTTAACATTATTATGTTTCTAGTGTCCCAATAAACGTGATTGATTTAACCACACATAATTAACTTCTTGTTTTTAAAAGATTGTTGCTTGTTGACATAATTTGATTAGTATCATACGAAATATAAATGATTAATGTACCTCATGTCGATGGGGATGGATATCTAACCGGCCATTAGACGTTGCACGGATGATTATCCCAAGAAAAGGATTACAAAATGATATCAACATGCTTAGTGTGAAGATTGTGAATTGTTATGATTATTGTAAATTAATTTATGTGCGATTCAAATTAATTCATTTAATTAGTTGTTAAATTGTAGTATATAGAAAGTAGGGTTTTGATAACGACGGTTCGTCTTTAAAAAGTAAATTATTTATAACTTTGTTTTATATTTTTTATAATATATTTGTGATTTCTAAAATAGCATATATGTTTTAATTAAAAGAAAATAAACATGTAATAGTTTATTAAAGACAATCTATTTGGCTTTTATTTATTTTAAGTTCTAAATAAAATTATTATTATAATCTTATATTGACTGAAAGTTTCTGAAAATTTTTAAAGTTGAGGGTGAAAAAGCGTTAAATTTCTTAAAGTTGAGGGGGGAAACCGCTAAGTCTTTAAAGTCGAGGGACAAAAATGAAAAATGCCAAAACATTAAAAAATATTATTTTGATTAAAAAAATGTATATTGGCACAAAACCATAGGACTTTTTCTATTTTAATTAGGAGGTTAATATATTAATTTGTTTAATTTAATGAAACAAAATCTAGTGTATGTGAATGTGAATGTGAATGCTCTATATATATATTTCAATTACCAAAACCTTACAACTTACAAGGCCTTTATTATACAACTTTTATAATAATTTATTTTTCCGAAAAGATCACGATTTTCTATAAATAAAAAAAGAAGTTTGACTCATTATTTAAGGTCAAACTGCTCTAATATTAGCTGTACGTTTTTCTTGAAAATGAGATTCAGTTTACCATTTATAATCCAAATATTAAGGAATTCTAGAACTCCAAAAGTAAAAACGAACCGCCATACATTGCAAATAATAAATAAATTAATGAAAATCATAAAAACATAATTAACATAATTTAATAATTTATATCAAGATAAGCAGAGTAGATATTTTGAGATTGTTACCTTTATACTATATTAATAACCTTGTATATTTTTTATGGGAGTTTTCGCAAATTATATATATATATATATATATATATATATATATATATATATATATATATATATATATATATAGAAAGAGAGAGAGAGGAGGTGAAGTTTCGCTACACTTCATACTTATAATATATACTGGTAGTAACACTTCAAAATCAATTAGAAAATTAATTTAAAAATAGTAAAAAAAAATGTTTTTTTTTCAAAAATGTTTCGGAGAATCATCCTAAAATAACCTCTACAATCATTTTATAAAATAATTTTTTTTTTATTTTTTTCGAACTTTTTGATTTTTAAAAGCTTGGATGCATTTTTTTAGAAATATCGATGTATTTTCAAAAATAAGGTATATTTAAACTTAATTTTTATGTAATATTAATAATAAGATGCAGTTTTATCCATAAAGAAAATGCATATTTGAAAAAACAAAAACAATATATGCGTTTTTTGTAAAATTAGAAAATGCATCTACCGAAAAAATGCATCTACGTATTTTTCGGAAAAAAAATCAAAAAAAAAATTATTTCATAAAAAGATTTTGTAGGTTATTTTAGGAATATTCACCGAAATAAAATATAAAAAAAAAACTTTTTTTACTATATTTTAATAATTTTTTAAAACGGACTTATTTATATATAAAGTTGACATTGTTTGTATTCGATCATATATATATATAGGAGTAGGATCAAGTAAAAAGTTTCAAATTTGTAAAAAGTCGAGGAAACCAATGTGGGAATAACATGTGGATGCTTAGGTGACATTTAGAAAAAAAAATTATTTTTTTAATAAAAAATAATAATATTTTTTATTAAAAAAAAATCAAAAATAAAAAAATTTGGAAAAAAAAAAATTGAAAACTTTATTGATAACGTTATCTGTCACGTCATATGATACACACAAAAAATATGATACACATTAATTATGCAAAAAAAATATGATTCACATTTGTATACAAAAAAACTATGATATTCAACAATGATGCACATATAGATGTTCATCATAGGTGTGCATCATAAATGTGCATCAGATTTTTTTCGAGCCAAAAAAAAAAATTTCCTTTTTTTTTTTTTGTATATCTTTTTTATTAAAAATATTATTTTATATTAAAAAAATAAAAATAAATTTTTTTTTCCAAAGTTGCCACATGACACTCCCATAATACTTTCTTAACTTTTTACAAATTTAAAACTTTTCACAAGAACTTTCTCCTATATATATATATACTAGATTATTGTCCCGCGATAGCGCGGATAAAGATAAAAATTGAATCGTAAATTTTATTTTTATGTAGATATTAAGTTATAATGAGAACACAATTTTACACGTATAATAACATATATATCTTTACGTTTACACATGTTTATAGTTATAATAACATATACACCTTTACGGTTATACACATATTTTGATACTTTGTATTAGGAGATTTTAAAATAAAAATAAGGTAAATCATAGTTCAAATTGAGCGATTTATAAGTAAATTAAAATTAAGTTTTTATTATTTAAGTGTAGATGGAATGAAATAGAAAATGTAATTATTTATTGTCAGAGGGTGTAAAGTGAAAATAATCTTTGATGAAATCATCAATCTGATCTAACGGCTCAAATCAAAGAAGTTAATCCATCAAAAATACCGTATTTCGCTATGTGGCATTTAAGGCCCCTATTTTATTATATATATATATATATATATATATATATATATATATATATATATATATATATATATATATATATATATATATATATATATATATATATATAGCTATAGCTATAGCTATAGCATGGATTTTTTTTGTGTATACTAAACAAAATGTTATAATAAACAACAAAGACTAAGTTTAAACTCAGATAGGCCACATATATAAGATAAATAATCGGACAAGTAAAAAAGTTCGTTTTAAATTTGTTTTGATAATATGACATTGACATGTTTCTCGGTGTGAGTGGAACTCTTCTAACCACTATTTAAAAGGATTTAATGTACGATAATGCCATGAATACGGAAAATATAACCCAGTCAATGTTAAAGGTCATAAATATATAGTAAACTTATAATATTAAACAAATTCATCTTTATTAATTAAAAGGAGCTTTGATAACCAAAAACTTTTGAAGCTATGTTTAGAAATTTCAAATAGTATTGAAAGCGTTTGACGTAAGTAGCTGGAATTTAGCCTTAAAGTAAAAACTGGAATTAAATTTTATTTATGAATATTAAAGACATGTTTGATAAGAAAAAAACTATAGAATGACATAAGTTAATTCAAAAAGCTTATTGTATTAGAGTTTATAGTTTTAATAAATTCAAATAAATAATTAAAACTTATGATATGGCTTATAAAAAAAATAAACTTAAAACTCTTATAAATTCTAAAACTTCGATGCCAAACATGATCATTTTCAATTAGGGTTTGTTAACCATGTCTTTCGAGGTTATTGTTAAGATACATTTTTCCGTATCAGTTACATGTAAATTAATTATCAATTACATCATTTTTGAAAGAGTTTTGATAGACAATAACTTTTAAAGCTATGTTTAAAATATTCAAATATTATTGGATGTATTTTAACCGATTAGTTAGAGCTTAAACTTATTAATAAAGTTGAAACTTGTTTATAAATATTAAAAACATGTTTAATAAGATAGTTGAGTTTATAAAATATAAAAAAACATAGAAAAGATAAAGTATATTTTTGAATTAGAATAAATTATAATATATAAGTCATTTTGTTTATCACAATCCATAACATTTTCATAAATAACTTTAGAGATGTTATTATTTTAGGGATTATAATTTTAATAAATTCCTATAAAATAAGATCAAGAATTATAATTGTGGCTCATAAAAAACAATAAGCTTAAGCTCTTATAAATCCTTTAAACTTTCATCCAAACATTTTCGTTTTCAATATATAAATGTTTTCAATATATAACCTTTTTGTACATAGGTGAAATCTTTAATATATAATAAAAGGGGGGTGGGTGGGGTGTGTGGGTGTGGGTGTGGGTGTGTTAAATATCACATGACAAATTAAGGTTATTTGGATGAGTTAGATAGTTTGCTTTCAACCGTTAGATGAGATTAATGATGTCATCGTATATTTTTTTCTTTTTACACCATCTTATAATACATAATTGCATTTTCTCTTCAATTTCACCACCATTACAATAAAAAACAGTTTTCTATTATTGGACTATGATTTAACTTATTATTATTATTCTAAAATCTTTTAATACAAAATATTCAAATATGTATATAAACGTAAATGTATATATGTTATTATAACTATAAACAACATGTGTATAAACATAAATATATATTTGCTATTATACGTGTAATATTGTATTTTTGTAATAATTTAAAAAATGGGTTCATAAAAATAAAATTTACGATTCAATTTTGTCTATATTTATCCGCGTTATTCTGAGACAATAATCTGGTTATTAAACATATAAAAACTCTTTGTAAATGAAAAAATATATAAGTGGCATTTATTTTAAAACAAAAATGAAAGCGTCCACACACACCTCTCCTAAATTTCACCATCTTTGAAAATTGAAAGAAAACAAAGAAAATGACATATATATTTTTGTCTTTTTGTCAACCTCTACCTATTTTTATAATAAAAAAGATGACCATCATACACATCAATATCATGGTTTTGAATTTATTTATTATTAGTGATTCAAAACAAACGCCTCTGAAATTTAAGACGGCATCACGAAATCTGCATGTGTACGTCCATTTCTTTCTTTTGCTTAATATCATCACACGTCCCCACACACTTCCTACCCAATTTTAATTAATGCCCTACAACTATTTCTATATACAATTTTATTAACAAAAAATCAAACTTTTGAAAGTTTTTTTTTAAGAAAAATGATTTAATGCATAATTATATAAGTCTAAAGATAAGTATAAAATAAAATGATTAAATTAAAAGTTTTGATAATAATATCGTTATTGATTGTTATTAAGAAATCAAAAAAATGCAACATTTGGTAAAAAATCAATAACAATCTTCTATATTAAAAAAATCAGTCCTTAAATTTAAGGATGTAAACTTTTTGATACATATTTGAGTTTTTTAACCCGTTCTTAGAATATATAGTTATCAACACTCTAAAATTAGATCATCAACAAATTGAACTAATGATAGATCCTTGATATCCATAAAGGAATCCATCTACATAAAATACATTCAGTTTTACGAAAAAATTAATTTTTTATCTGATTAAATAAATAAAATAAGAATTTTGATAACAACAACAATATGAATTGGGATTACCAAAACAAAACGTGCATTAGCTAGTTGTATATTAACAAGTTTAGGGTATCACTTCCGATTTTTATAAAAAAATCCTAGTTTTTAATACATGTTTTAGCCTTTAAGCCTGGTAATCAAAATCCAAAAAGATAATAGATTTTTTAAGAAATAGGAACAAACATAATTTATACTACTCTATAAAGCAAATTTAATGGATTCTAATTTTATAATAATTTTAAAATTAAGTTTTCAAAAGTTAATATTGGTAGTAATTTGTAACTCTCAAATAAATAGTTTAATTCATAACAATGATTATTAAATCTTATAATCTTTAATATATAATAAAAGAGAGGCCTTAAATGCCACATGCCGAAGTAAGGGCCATTGGATGAGTTAACTTTTATGATTTCGACCGTTAGATCAAATTGATGATGTCATCAAATACTACTTTCATTTTACACCCTCTTACAATACATAATAACATTCTCTCTTTAATTCCCATCTCAACTAAAATAAAAATAAAATTCTAATTTACTTATAAAATCACTCAATTTGGACTATGATTTACCTTATTGTTATTTTAAAATCTCCTAATAAAAAATATCAAAACATGTGTATAAACATAAAGGTGTATATGTTATTATAATTATAAACAACATGTGTATAAACTTAAAGGTATATATGTTATTATACATATAACATTGTCTTTTCATAATAACTTAAAATCTACATAAACATAATGTTTACAATTCAATTTTTATATATGTCCGCGCTATCGCGGGACAATAATCTAGTTGTTCAATAAATTACATGTTTAGTTTTTAAATTAATAAAAATAATTAGCTTTTAAAAAGAAATTATGCAAATTTAGTAAATAATTATGTTAATATATAATTATGTTATAAATGATAACTTCAAATAAAAGTTATTCAATGAGGTTAAATAATTGTTGTATTTCTATATTTAAAAGAAGAAATATTTGCTCCGAATATGAAGTATACCTTTTTAAATTAACAATTTACCCTTTTTCTCTCCTGGTCTTTTGATTCTTTTTCTTTTGTCAAAAGAAATGGTATTCAAAATTCAAATAAATGGTACAAAAAGATATGCTTTTTTTAAGGAGATAAAACTTGGGAAACATAAATATTGCATAGATTTCAAAATACTTTTATATTTTTGTTAGAATTGGTATAACAAACAAATAATACATAAATCCAAAACATTAACAGATAAATTTGTGAAACAGATTCAGTCATAACAAAATATTATATTTTATTGTCATTATTAATATTTAAATATTAATTAATATTAATATAATAATAATAATATAACTTTTGATAATAGTATGCTATATATATATAACCCCACCACCTTCCTTTGCTTTGTTTTTATTTTTTTGTTGATAACCAAACCAAAAACACATCACATTACAAAAGAAAAAAGTATCTCTCTTTCTCTTCTCTACATAATAAAGAAAAACACAACAAGTTCTTAACTCGAATGGCAATTCAAGCTCGATTGTATTCGGATAACCTTGCGTTTCCATTCATCGGTGACGATAGCGACCGAAATCCGTCACAAGATTTGATGGAAAACGCTTGTGGTCTTAATGATTTTTATCTTTACAATCTTCATCAACAACAACAACAACAATTTCAGAATCAAGATTTGTGTTTCGACAACGGCTTTGTTAACAAACCGATATCGATTCATACTCGATCCCCAGTAGCAGCACATTTTCATAAAGAAAATCAAGAAATAGAAAAGTTTATTAGTTTACAGGTATTCCATCTGATATTCATCATTCATTATGTTCAATATTTTCGTCTACTTTTATCCCAAAATTTTATTATTTATGTTTTTATCTTTTACCTTACAAAATACTTCAATGTTTTTTTTAATGTATGCATGCACTTGTGTAAACCTAAAAGTTAGATGAAAAAAAATAAAAATTATATGGTTAAATATATTTTTACGCAGTCATTTATTGTTCCATTTACCAATATTTCAAAAACAATTACTACGTAAAAAACAAAGAAACATAGTTATTTATAAACTTTATAAGTACTAAACATTTTGTTACGTTTAAAATGTTAAAATGTTTAGACATGTATAAACATATTGTATATTATGTTTTGACAAAACCTTTTTTTTTCTTTTTCGGTTAATATTTTCTTATAATTATTTGCAGAATGAAAGATTGAGAAATGCTTTACAAGCACAAAGAAAGCAACAACTTGTAACAATCTTAAAAGGCTATGAATTACAAACCGAACAAGTATTACGACAAAAAGACGAAGAAATCAAACGTGCAACAACGAGACGACTTGAGCTGGAAGACATGTTACGAAGAACCGATATGGAGAGACAAAAATGGCAAATGGTAGCGACCGAAACGGAAACAATGGTGATGAATTTAAACAAGAGAATAGAAGAACAAGTGAATGAAAATAATTGGAAAAAAGAAATGGTTGAAGATGATCAAGGTTCATGTTGCAATGGAAATAATAATAATGATATGATTTGCAAAAGTTGTTTTAAGGAAGAATCATGTGTTGTGATGCTTCCTTGTAGACATTTGAGTTTGTGTAAATCATGTGATGTTTTTCTTCATTCATGTCCTGTCTGTAATATGGTTAAGAAAGCTACCATACAAGTTTCTTTTTCGGATTTTTATTTGTAAACAATATTTTTTTTTTTTACTTTTATATTTTTGATATATTAAAAAAGAAATTTAGTTAGAATTGATTCATTTTTGGAAATTATAGCTTATTGTTTTTATTATATATTTTTTTTTCTTGTATAATTTCGGTATTTTTTAAGGTAAATATATTGACTTAAAATTTATATTTAAATTAAAAAAATATATATACAATATCTGGTTTGTATTATTTGAAAAAAACTTGATAAAAACAACGTTATGAATTGTGTTTAAAAGATAATTAAAAACAACGTTATGAATTGTGTTTAAAAGATAATTAAATGCTTTATTTTTTTAGTGAAGATTTATAGAAAAAATATACATTTAATGAAAATAATAAATATGTAATCATGGATGCATTTACTTTTCCTATTTTTTTTGACGAGATATGGGTTGTGGTTATCATAACCCATTTATATCTTGTTTGTTTTTAATAAAATTATTATTTACTTAAATAAATTTCCAATATCATTCATTCCACTTTTTTCAATGAGAATATTTATAAAGACATTATTTGTAGTATAAAGTTTATAAAAGTAAATTATTTATCTTCTGTTGTAATTGATAAAATTTATTCAATGTCGATTAATTGCTTATTAATATTTTTATGTTTTGTTGTTAATAAAAGATATCTAGCAATCAAATATTTTATAAACTAAATGCTACAATAAATATTGTTGGAAACCGACAATTACATAATTGAAAGATAAATAATTAAATGATATACGTTCTTATATTCATGGACTAATTAAATGCCACTAAAATCAATTATCGACACTATTTGTTATAGGAATAAATTATTACTCACAATATAATTAAGGTGATTTTTAACTGATTTTTTGTAAATATTTTTACTTTTTTAAGAAACTTACATTCTCACAAAATTCATCCGATATTTATAAGCAATGTCATAGAAGTCGCTAGCCGCACGTTAGGCGTTAGCGAATGGATTAGAGATTAATTCAGATTAATCATAGACCAATTGTAAGTTAATCAAAATTAACCAGATTTAACTTTCTACATATAATGGGTTATTTAAAATACTTGTGAATTATTATTTGAGTATTTTATGCAATTGGCTAATTAAATAGGCTATGGTATCACGAAACCAATTATGACCGAATTGCTACGATTTTGATCGATTTGTTGACCGATTATTGACCGAGTGATTAATTGATAGATTAATGACAATCTCATCGGTAAAGTAGGGATTAAGAATTAATCGCGATTAAAAGGTGGATTAATGAGATTTTTATAACCTTGTTTATAAGATATCCACTACAGAATTTGAACCACGACTTATAGATTGATGGGTCACTACACATACAATTACGACAAAAGCTCTTGGATAGATAGATGTGAGGTTCAAAAGTTCGTTAGTCGGGTACTACTCGGTCGAGACATATTATGGACAGTCGGTCAAGTCGGGGACTAGCCGGATTTTGACTTTTAGTCAGATATTTACTTTTGTTGACTTTTTTTCATTAAATTATAAATTTCAAAATTATATGTATAAGTATAGATGAAAACCAAAAGATAAATATAAATAAACAAAAACTTTAAAAAAGTTTTCATTTATCTTTAAACATAAACTTTAACATATTTGTTGCTTGTCTTTAAACATAAACATCGTTTAACATAAACATGTCTTTAAACATAAGTCCACGTGCCCCGATTCACTATAGTTATAAAACATATGGGCCTTAACCACATCTAGTACTTAAAATATCATTGTGTACATTAACTGCCAAAATAACCTAAAGTGCAAGTCGCGCTTTCTAACACAAAGGAGTTGACCCGACTTTAACTACAAAATCCGACTTTGACCCGACTAATCACTTTCACCAGCGTTGACCCAACTAATTTGACCGACCCAGTCCTCGTCAAGTCGACAGAACCCCAAAACCAACTAATCGAGCGGCTAGTCGGCCGCCTTGACCGACTTTTACGATCTTTGGTAGAGGTCGATCAAATTGACAAAAGCACTAGGACAAAATCTTATTATAGTAATTTACGAGGGTTGCAAACAAATCGTTTAAGCTTCTATCAAGCAATTCAAGCTACAAGTTGAGTTGAGGTTGTTCGAATTGAGCTTTTATCAGTTCAAACTCTTGCAACCCTATTTGCGCAATCCTATTAACGACAATGATTGAGCATACCCGATGCAACCATGACAAACCTGAGTTTATCAATTCAAGTTATGGAACCTGCAATAGATTATAGACATAGATAACACGACAAATTAACTTGTGATGAAAAATCGCATAGATACAAATTATAAAGATTAATGCAAGAGGTACTATTGCAATATATCAAATAATACACTCCAATAACATCTTTCTGCTGCTCATAATAAGTAGGTGTATAAATCCCTTCTAAGCTCAACAAATGTCAAAATATCAAAATTAATACAAACTAAACCCAAATAACTGACTAACAATAATCCCCAGCCCTAGAGCAATCGCCACCATGGACGAGATCCACGTCAGCTTCTCAGTAATTCTGGGAATCCGATCTTTCAAAGCCTCGCTACATGACCCAATAAAAACTGTATAACTCCCCATTGCAATTACTGTTCCCACTAAAAACATACCCAAAAACGCAGCACCCGCCAGACGAGAAGGAAGTGCAAGTGCTGGTAAAACCATCATAAGTGCATCCGGTTGTAACCCGTGGATTATACCCGTTGCAAAAGTCGCAAATCCAATTTTCTTCTTTTTTCCTACAGTGGGGTCTGCTAATGAAGCCTCGTAAGCGCTGACATCACACTCACCGTTTTCCATTGCAACACAAGGTGCCGGGACTTCTGATGCTTCACGGATTCCCATAGCTCCAATTACAAGAAGGGTGAAACCGACAACTCGTGTGCCCCATGTTCTTATAATCTCAATATGGAGTCTGTCTTTTAAGAGTAAGAAAAGTAAACCAAATATGACCTGACCAGCATCATGTCCGCAACCCCAGAGGGCTCCCACGAGAGCACTTTCGACACGGGTCCGACCGATTGAGAGTGGGGCTAGCGCGGCTAAGTGGTCTGGTCCAGATAACGTGTGCAAGCAACCAGCAAAGAAACCAGTCCATGCACTACTTAGTAACTCACTACGGATAAATGGGGTTGAGCCTGTTTTGGCGGCGGTTTGAAAAGAGGCAAGCGCTGGTGAGACGAAAAGTGGTTGAACCATGAAAACAAGAGCCGTAAGTAGAATTACTGTTCCAACAGCGACTGCCTGTAAAACATTGTACGATGTTAGTAGGAGTTACGTGCGAACATCAAGTTACGTGTCAACATCAAGTTACGTGTCAACATCAAAAGACGCAAGCAATAATGGCTTTATTTTGGAGGAGGCAAGTTTGGTCTATTTATTTATGAATGGTCGATTTGGGTAATGATGCATCTTAAACAGTTTAAATGAGCCAAATCAAAAAGTATTAATTATTTGTAACTTTTATAATTCATGGCCAAAATATGTGTGTGGTTCAACCGACGCTACCTGATCTGTTTTGACACATACTTTTTGTTCCGAACTCATTTTGACCAGTTTTTGACCACCCATTTTGCCACCTTTAGTTGGTCTGGTCAACGTTATGAGATAGAAAATTACATGCTTTAAATCACAAAAAAAAAAATTCTCATGGAGTAAAAGAGAAGTTATGTTACAAAAGTTACACAATAAACAATACTTTTACCAGATATATATATATATATATATATATATATATATATATATATATATATATATATATATATATATATATAAAAAAACAAGAATAAGAAAATCAGAGAATCTAAACATAAATGGCTCCATTTTATACTTTTTTAATTACATGTTTGACTTTGAAAGTCAAGGATTTAAGGATGAGAATTAGAGAAACAACATAGGTATCCCTGTTATGATACAGTAACAAAACCCTTTCCACAACTTGAAGACATGACGTAATCTTCCAGATTGTTTCACTTACGCTCTACATGGTTTAAACGAGTACTTAACAGTTATACTTATAAATGTACCAAGAATGTGATCAAGTAACAAAAAGAAAGACCAAATCACCCCTCCTACATTTGATCTTGTGGTCCAATAACCAAGATCATGTACTTGCACTAAATTCATATATTGACATGACATTTTGCTAACATGTGATTTGGTAGGGATGATCTTAGACCAGAATAGGCATGTAACTGTTTATTGACAAATGGAGAACTTTATTATTGAATAGAAGAACCGAAATAGACATGATTTCTATGGCTCATGTCCCATCAAAAATTTCCATTATGTAAAATTAGCAATATTTCCTTTTTGAGAAGTTTGAGGGTAAAAAAGGGAGTTATGAGGATTGATTCAAAGCAAAAAAAAAACACAGCAGAAAAAAAAAACTAGTTTGGACGAAGTTGTAACTTTAGATATTCTTCGCCACAAGTTTTTGAAGGAACCAATCCTAAGCTTTTAAGCTATTAATCTCCAACGCAAATTTGACTCTGTGTTTATTACTTTCAAATGGTGACGCAACTACTGAGAAAACAAAACTTATAAATAGGAACACGTAGAAAAAAAAAATTAAAAAAGAAGACACTAATAAAAACAACTGTCCTAACGAAATGTAGTATGACTTTCTCATTTCTAAGACATCCACCAGACTATATAAACAAACTATCTACAAAGAAATCGTACGCTTTAACTTTTAACAATGAGTATATACCTAGAACTTTTCATTTGTTCAGGCTAGCAAGATGGGCGGGTTGGGTAACGGGTCATGTTCTAGTACTGGTCAAAATGGGTCGGGCAATGTTGGGTTAATCTGCAAACACTTTCTTGTCCATTTTTTAAACAGCTGTTGTGTTAATTATGAGTACATAAATGATAGTATTACAATGGTAAACTAAATATTGGAATAAATCAGTTCAGGAGGTTTTATGAATAAAAGAAGAATTTTAAGCAACTTTTACCCCGTTTGACAAATTTGACACACTCCACTTTACAAACAACCACCTATTCATAACTCGACACCTCTTTTTCATGTATTTGCAGGGTTAAAAATGCAACTTTACAAACCAATGTTCATAATATTTACACTAAACAAAGTTCAAATGAGAAGGAGAAGGAAAAAAAAACAGAAAGTTCTCATCAATCCCCACTTGTTCTAAATTAGCAATGACTATAAAATCTACCCATGATCAATTAAGATAACTTCAACTTTCAGCAGTAATCATCCTTAAAATAAAAATCCTTTATCTTCTATATGCATCACCAGTAATACCTTGATGCGAGCCCATATATTAGCTATACAGCACAAACGCATAACTCCCCAATATGTCGGTCCACGTTTAAAATTGTAAAATTTAAGGGTGTATATAGTAGGAGAAAAATATCTCCAATTTTAAAGACAAAAAGAGTTTCTATTTCCAATCTCTAGAAATAGTTAAAAGCTTTATAAAACGTGTTAAAATGATTTTAGTTTCCTAATTTGAAAAGGATTGGTTCATCACATGCACAATCCTTCAATTGTTTGGAGAAAAAAACAGGACCCTTTATAATAGTGGTTATAATTTTCTATGATTTTTTTCCTGCCAAAAAACATAATTGAACATGTTTCTGTTGTCTGGGTTTTCCATGGAAACTTTTTCTGAATAAAACGTCTAGTTTTCTATAACTAAACACACCTTGTGCATTTTACTTTTCAAAGAAATGAACCAAATGCTTTTTGACTTCTTGTTTTTGTTAGTGTGGTGACTAATGTGATATCTATTTGTTAATCAATAAAATTCTTACCTAAATTTAAAGATTAGAAAGACATCCTGCAACTATTTCAGTGATAATGCTTCGATACGTTTCCATATATCAGCACAAATGCATACCATCAACACACACACATACAGTAGAAAAAGTCGAGCCATGCTTTGACTTTGGTAAGTTCAAAACAAAAAACAAATAGTATGCATTTTTTTATTGTTGTTAGAGTCTAATGTGAACAACTGAATATGCGATATCTATTTGTTATTCTTACTAATTATAGGTTTTTAAAAAACACTCGAAAACTCTAATGCTGACTCCTTTTTCTAAATTTAGATAATTTCAACTCCCAACACTAATTACCCTTTTATCAGGTTTCTTCATCTTTTAAACGCGTCTCTATTTTTTACAATTCTCAGCAAGGAAAATATATCATTCGTTAACTTGCACAATGTTGAATGAAAACAGTACAACAATTTTGAGATACGGTCACAATTGAAATGACATAACCAATTCAAGAGATATCTCATCCCTATTTTCAAACAAACGATTAAACAATAATCTAAGGGTCGACTCATATAAAATGGTAGGTATCGTACTTCAATATTTCCTAATGTGTGTACAAAATTTCACGTTATTGCTATTGTATGAGCCAAGTAAGTATTTCTAAGTTGCCACGTCATCCTCTTCATCGTTAATCGATAATCGATGCCACATCACCAGTTTAGATGTTATAGAAGGTCTCATACGTAGAATAATAGCGGATTAACAATTTTCTACACATAACAAGAACTTCTAAAGAACGATACATACAATAGTAATAATTTTCATATAGTTTGTCACATTATTGGTAAATTACCGTCCGAATAATAACTTTTAGGCATTTTTTAATCAACAACCAAACATTTTATAAAGCTAAATATAGTAAGTAAGCACATTTAAATTAGTATTAATTATTAATATTAAAATTAATTATTCACATGAATCAGGATTTAAACCCTAAATTATTAATAAAAAATAAAAAAAAATTACCTTTTGTTGATGAGAAAATGCGTGCGAAAATTGGTGAAAAAAATTGACATTCGATTTAGATGTAATACCAGAACCCTTAATTTCCTTAAAATTCAAATCAATCGGTTGATTCTTGATAACTGGATTCGATGATGAAGAATCTAATGATTGATTTTTGCAGGAGATTGAGTTGAATCGGAGGGGGAAATTGACGAGTTTAGTGAGTTGGAATCGGGCGAGTTGAGGGAGAAATGGACGCGGTGGTGGTTTAAGGTGGAGGTGGAGCTGGTGGTGGTGGTTAGGGTTGTAAATTAGTTTTTCCATGGTGGTGGTGGCGCCGCCGTGGTGGAGTAGCTCCGGCAGGCGTGGGTGGAATATCTGCGGCAGCCGTGGGAGAGAACTGAATCGGTGGGATTTTGTTTAGGATAGAAATCTAAAATGGCCTAACTATCGTGTAGACGTGGTATTACCGACTACTATATACATTTTCAAATCCTTTTTCATCTTAGAAAATACTATTATTATGTAAGGTTGTTTAATATTCGTTAGTTGAAGTAAAATATTTTATAAAATTGCCTTTTTAAGTGTTTTATTCTGTTATAGTTTTTGTTTCTTACATTTAAGAAAAGTAGGATTGAATCGTACAAATATTCTATGATCTTAAAATCAAAATCAGATCTTATGTTTATATATCATATGTTGGATCGAGATCGTTTATGATAAACGATATCATAAAATCGTTTGATCTTAACAACATTAGTACTACTTAAACATAGGGGCTAGCATGATTCGATTTGTATAAGTTTTCTCAATAAATCACATTTGAACATAAAAATTTGGTTTTAAAACTTAGGAACCGTTCGGTTGGGCTTTTTGATTTTTATAGTCAAATTCGACTCAGTTCGGTTCGGTATTTAATAGAGTGTCTTTATCATTCAACTAATTCGAATCAATAAACATCTTATTTTTTTCACAATCAGTTTTAATTTGGACCTTAAAATTTAGACTTGTTGTTAGGTCTTACTAAGATCTCAAACAATGGCAAATCAATCACAAATAAGTATTTAGACGTTAATTGTTATTTATCGATTGATTACTCAGTTTCAGTAATTATTATAGCGGAATTATAATAAAGAAACAGTGAAAATAACACACAGTTATATTTCGTTCAAAAAGGTGCAATGTTTACAACGTTCAAGCTCACTATTTATACACAATAATAGTGAGCTTGATAAGGATAAATCTTAGGATATCTTCTAAAGAGATAGAAGATTTTGTCTAACTGGATTACCTAAAATCACGCCTTAAGTCTCTTAATGAGTCTGAGTTAGTCAGACTGAGACACTCAGACTCAGTCACTCAGACCGAAACACTCAGACTCAGTCACTCAGACCGAGACTTTGATTAACAGATTTATTAATCTTAGGGTAAATCATTGTATTTCCCAACAATCTCCCCCTATCTGTTTCAATCAAAGTCTTTTACAAAAGATGCATCAAAATAAACACAAACATAAAAAATATTTAACAAAACATTGTCTGTGAACAAAATAAGCACCAGCCATATTACTTCTTTTTCTTCAAGGTTCTCTTCCTCTTCTTTAATGAAGTCTCAAATGGCAAAGGTTGATCTCTTTCATTCAGCCATTTCAGTCTCTCTGTCTTCCAAGCTAACAATCTTTCCATTTCAGTGTCAGACTTATGAAAATGTAACTGATATTCCTTCTTGATTAGCTCCACCTTGTCAGACAATGTTCCAATGTCTTCAATTCTTCTGAGATTGTTGAACAGCCAACTGATCAGCTTCATTCTGAATGGAAGACTTTGAGCAGATTCACATTCGTTAAGTAACGCTATGCAATGATAGATTGACGACATGTTGAGTCTGTCTTTGTCTTGAAAGCTCTCTTCTCCCCCACAATCAACATAACAAAGTCCAGTATGTTGCTCAGTTTCAATATAAGTCCTGTCTTGGAATACAACCTCTTTGGGAACAGGATGCATACTGCTTGATTCCAGACCCAAAGATTTAGCCCTAACTTTCACGTTGTGCTTGGTACAGAAAGCTCTGTAATCTTCATCAGCCACTAGATTCAGCATGTGAGCTGCATTCATGTTGAAGATAGCTTCTCTTCTTATAGCCATACTTTGAGCTGAGTCAGTTATGTTGTAGCTCAAACTTGCTATATCTTTCCATTCTTCCAATCCCATGGTGTGCATTCTTGACAATCCAACTCTGAAAGATCCACCTTTGTGTGTGCATGTGAGTAGGAGGTCAGTTCCACCATGACTTTTACAGTCTAAGTGGTGAATCTTATGCTTAAGCTTTCTCATTGTGAAGTTTGTTTCAATGTAATCAACCCTAGCTTGTTCTCTGAGAACTAGTTTGGCCATTTGGGCATCAGCTTCAACCCTCATCTGTTCTTCTTCAATGGCCAGTTCCTCCTCAGCTGTCATCTCAGCTTCAAGCTCTTCAGCAGCTTTTAATGCTTGATCATATGGATTAACCTCAAACTTCTCTTGGTATAACCCTTTCACATATTCTCTGTATTTATCCACAGTCATTCCAGCATTTTGAGCATACCTTTGGAGTTTGGCCAATTTTTCAGTTTCAACCTGTTTCTTTTTGGCCTCAGTTTCAGGTTCAGTTTGTGTCTCCAATTTATCCCCTTCCCCTTCTTCAGTCTGTTCTGGGTCACTTGTATACCCAACTTTGCCTTTTCCTTTAACATCTTCCATCTCAGCTTCATCACTTGAGATCTCACTCCAATCAGTTTCATAGAATACTTCAGACTGACCAGTTTTAGTGTTGAACCTGGTAGTCTTATAGTATCTTTTCTCCCCCTCTTCTCTTTTCCTTTTCAACGGCTGCTTGGGGATCTCAGATTCATTAGTTGCAGCAGGTATTTTCTCCCCCTGAAGCTGAGAACCCTCTGCAACTGCCTTGCCCTTCCTCATCATACTGACTTCAGATGTCAGTTTCATCACCATCTCCTTCAGATCCTTCAGCTCCTCTGCATTTTGTGTTCTTAAAGCATGAACCTCAGTCTGCATTGCCTTCAGTCTGTCATCAAACTGAGCTGACACGTCCATAAGAGCTTGTAACAGCACGGGGACAGTCAAGGCAACCTCAGACTGGGTTGAAGTTGTAGCATGTGTTGATGTAACAGGTGGCACAGCTTCACTCCCTCCCTGTGATTTAGGAGAATGATCATAAGCCATAGAATATGAAGTCTGTACCTCACTCAGTTTGGGGAGTAAGGCATTGGCGACTAGTGATAGAGAGTGTAAGAGATTTGGGGGTGGTACCTTATCGTGAATCAGCACAGAGCTGGTGGAAATAGCCGTTGGAACTGGCTGTGAGACTGAAGGGGGTGGTCCCATACTTAGTACAGGAATGTCCAGGAGTGAGACATCTTCTTCAATGCTAACCACATGTGTCTGTGTGGCAGCAGCAACATGTTTCTCCAAGTTTACTACCTTAATTGGGCTTTGGGTAGTCAACGCAGTCAGATCCAACTCATGCTCTAGCAGAGAGAGACTGGTCTGAACTGCAGCACTTGAGGGGAGTGTAGAACTCTCAGCCTCATGGAATAGTGAATCCATTAGTGCCTGATTTGCTGTGGGGCTTGATGTGAGAGCTTTATCAAATGAACTTGGTGAGTTCATAAGTTGGGTCGCTTGTGTAGCCAAGACAACAAGTGGTGGAGTGGACTGCTCAGACTGAGAGGGGATACTCTCAGACTGAGGTAAAGATATAGGAATGTTCATACCTTGGGTAGCTTCATCATGCCCTGCCCCACCCAGTTCTACCTCAGCATCTGCAGCAGGGATATTTCCCTCAGGCCCTCCGTCAATTCGTTCAGCTTGGACCTCTGAGTCTGAAGAGTCAGACTCAGTCAGTTCCTGATCGATGAAAGGATTTTCAATCCATTCAAGCATAACAGGTGTGAGCTCAGCTTCATTCTCAGTGATGTGGATATATGTAAAGATTTTGGGAGTCAGTTTGGGGAGATCACATGTATAAAAGATTTGCTCAAGCTGATCATAATTTTCTTTCCCCATAACCTCATCAAAGCACAGTGAAAGGACACGAATGAATGGGACATCATTCGGTCGTTTTGTTTTTATGGCTAGGGAGAGAATCTCATCAAAATAGAGTTGTGAAAAGGAGATTCGTCGACCCGTTACCATAGCATAAAACAGATGAGTTTCAAACTCATTCATCTGATCCAGGCTGCCCGATTTACCCCCCAAGCACCGAGTGATCATGGAAAACAAGAATTTCCATTTAAAAAGATTGTACTTAATGACCCCTTGGGTTTCAGTCTGACCAATGAGAGGAAACGCTTCATCTCTGGCTTGTTGTTTGCTTCGTCTGGGCTGAAATCCACCTTCTCCAGCCTCAGCGAGAGTGGGGAGTAGTAAGGCAATACGAATAGTATCCTCTGTGATCGTGAGTCTGTCTTGCCCATCATTATAAGTTCCAGTTAGGGTCGTCCTGTCAGCATTAGCGGTGCAAGTATACCACCATTCACAGAGCACCGGAGGACACATCGTGTTAGCACAAAAGAAAGCACCATACAGTGGGTGTGCCTTCATATATTGGATCAGTTGCTCGAATCCCCTGTTTTGACGATTGGCGGGAATTTCAGCAGTCGCCACGCGATTATTGTCCTTGATTTGAACCCTTTGTTGGAAATCTGCACCAGGAATCATTCTTGGAGTAACATGAAGAATCATATTAGCATTCGCCACTGAAGATACAAGCAAGCAGATGATTAGTAAGAGAGAAAACAAAATTAGGTTAAAAATTTGAAATTCAGTTAGTTGTAAACTAAAATAGCTAAAAATCTGTAACTAAGTTAGAAAATTTACAATTTGGACCTCTACTTTGTATCATATTGTCACTATTGACCGTTGACTGGACATGGACTCAAAAAAAAAAATTAAAAAATATCAATTAAGGAAAGAAAGATTTACAAAAGATATAAAAAAAAAATTTGTTCCAAAAATACATTCATTCTGAGCACGAGGTCAGACTGAGATGACTGAATCTGACAAGTGAGTCAGACTGAAAATTCACAAGCTGACTGACAGGTCAGCCTGAGATTCAAGTTTGTGACAGATTAAGGATTTAGCATTCCTAGTTCTCCTAAGAGATAGAAAAACCTTTCCTCACTTAGAGGCTTAGTAAATATGTCTGCCAATTGATCATTTGTGGTCACGAACTCCAGTCTGACCTTTCCTTTCTCCACACAGTCTCGTATGAAGTGATGTCTGATTTCAATGTGTTTGGTCCTGGAGTGGAAAACTGGATTCTCAGTTATTTGTATGGCACTCTTGTTGTCACACATGATGGGAGTGTTGTGAATATGAATGTCAAGATCAGCCAATTGATGTTGCATCCAAAGCAATTGGGCACAACAACTTCCTGCAGCCACATACTCAGCTTCAGCAGTGGAAGTTGCAACTGAGTTTTGTTTCTTACTTGACCAACTAACTAGCTTTCCTCCTAGAAGCTGACAGCCTCCTGAGGTACTCTTCCTGTCAAGCTTGCAACCTGCATAATCTGCATCTGAGTAGCCAATTAGTTCAAAACCAGAATCTTTAGGGTACCATAAACCAAGGTTTGGTGTACCCTTAAGATATCTAAAAATTCTTTTGACAGCTTTAAGATGAGATTATTTGGGGTCAGCTTGATAGCGTGCACACAGACATGTAGAAAACATGATGTCAGGTCTGCTAGCAGTCAGATAGAGTAATGAACCAATCATTCCTCTATAAGTAGCTTGACAGACTGACTTGCCAGATGAGTCTTTGTGCAGCTTGTCAGAGATACTCATTGGTGTTTTCATTTCAGAACTTGTTTCAAAACCAAATTTCTTGACTAAATCATGAACATATTTACTTTGGTTTATGAAAATGCCATCTTTCTTTTGTTTAACTTGTAGACCCAGAAAGAAATTAAGTTCCCCCATCATGCTCATTCTGTATTCACTACACATTAGTTTTGAACACCAAGTACACAACTTTTCATTTGTTGAGCCAAATATGATGTCATCCACATATATTTGAACCAGAATGACATGACCATTTTCCTTTTTGATGAATAAAGTTTTATCAATTGATCCCCTGTTAAAATCATTTTTAATGAGAAATTCAGACAAAGTATCATACCAAGCTCTAGGAGCTTGTTTGAGACCATATAATGCTTTGTTTAATTTATAAACATGATCAGGAAAGTTTGGATCAACAAAACCTGGAGGTTGTTTCACATAGACTTCCTCCTGCAAGTCTCCATTGAGAAAGGCACTCTTCACATCCATTTGATAGACCAAGAAATCTTTGAAGGCTGCATATGCAAGAAATAGGCGAATTGCTTCAATTCTGGCCACTGGAGCAAATGTTTCATCATAGTCAATGCCTTCTTCTTGTTTGTATCCTTGAGCCACCAGTCTGGCTTTATTTCTGATCACCACTCCATCTTGATCATACTTGTTTCGAAAGATCCACTTGAGACCAATGATAGTCTTAAGTAGGGGACGTGGGACTTTTGTCCAAACATTATTTCTAATGAATTCTCCAAGCTCCTCTTGCATGCCATCCACCCAGTCTTCATCTAATAAGGCTTCTTCAACTCTCTTTGGTTCCATCAGACTCAAGAAATTTGTATAGAAGCAGAAATTTGATGTGGCATTCTTCCTTCTGGTTTTGACACCTTCAGTTAAGGATCCAATGACAGATGAAATAGGATGGCCTTTGACAGTCTTAATGTTGCCTGAGCTCGTGTTAGGAACTTCTTCTTCTTCAGTCTGACCACTATCAGTCTGAGTGGTTTGAAGCTGACCTTGATCAGTCTGAGGTGTCTCAGGCTGAGTATCATCAGTGCCTGTTGATTCCAAGTTTTCCAATTCTGAAGCAGTCTTGGTATATGGTTCATCAGTTTCACTTTCTGATTCTTGATGTTGAGGGGTAGTTTCCGCATTTTGATCTTCAGTCTGATTGTCAGATTCAAACGAGGTCACTAGTAATTCGTCACAAAGTTGGTTTATAGTGGCTAGATCATTCTGTGACGATGATTCATCTTTGTCAGACTGAGTAGTGTCATCAAAAGTGACATTTATGCTTTCTTCTACCACTTTTCTTCTTTCATTATACACTCTAAATGCCTTAGCAACGCTAGAGTATCCAACAAACAGTCCTTCATCAGCTTTAGGAGACATTTTACACAACAAGTCCCTTTGATTGAGAATGTAACATTTACTTCCAAAAATATGAAAGTAATGAATGGATGGCACCTTGTTGTGACATAATTTATATGCTGTTTTGCCATGCCTCTTCACAATGATTGATCTGTTCTGTGTGAAGCAAGCAGTGTTCACAGCTTCAGCCCAGAATTTTATCTTCATGTTTCCATAACATAACATTGTTCTGGCAGCTTCAATTAGTGTTCTGTTCCTTCTCTCTGCGACTCCATTTTGTTGTGGAGTTCGAACTGAGGCAAAGTTTTGCACTATGCCTAATTGATCACAAAAATCAATTAAGACTGAGTTTTTGAACTCAGTTCCATGATCACTTCTCATTTGACGAACAAGAGTATTTTTCTGGCGCTGTTCCCTTTTGATCAGACTGATAATCTCCTCTGCAACATCACTTTTGGCTCTTAAGAATATGACCCAAGTGAATCGAGTAAACTCATCAACAATGACCAGTGTGTACTTCTTCCCTCCTTTGCTTTCAATTCCAATTGGTCCAAAGAGATCCATGTGTAGAATGAACAGGGGTTCATCAATGGAATGTAGCATTTTGGATGGAAATTGAGACTTCGTTTGCTTTCCAAGAACACAAGCTGAGCAAACTTTGTCTTTGGTGTAGGTCAGTTCTGGCAACCCTCTGACAAACTTGCTTTTGGATAAAGCATTAATGTTCTTGAAGTTTAAGTGAGATAACCTTCGATGCCATAACCAATTCAATTCCTCCTTTGTTTCTGTGAACAGACATGTCTCAGCTTCATCATTTGCTGTACTCAGATCCAGGCAGAACACATCTCTTTCTCTCTTGGCTAGCAGCAATGGTTTGCCCTTGGCACTATAGATTATGCCAGCTTGTTTCCTGAATCTGACTTCATGATCTTCATCAGTAATTTGACTCACACTGAGTAAGTTGTGTTGTAATCCTTCCACATATGCAACTCTCTTGAATGTAACAGCTCCTGCATGAATCTTTCCATATCCCCGAGTCATTGATACCCCATTGTCCCCATATCTTACTTGAGGGCCATCTTCTTCCTTATAGTCCTGTAGAAAGGACTTCATTCATGTCATGTGCCTTGATGCTCCACTATCTAGATACCATTTTGTAGAATCCTGCACATGAAAAAGGAAGAAATTAGTTCCTTTTGGGTACCCACTTTAGAGTGGATCCATGAATTGAGACAGGTTTAGGTGCAGATTCAATCTTGCAGTCAGTTTTGGGACTTGTATAGTTCCATTTGTTGATCTAATTCATGCAATTAACAGAATAGTGACCTATGACACCACAATGCTTGCAAGGAGTATTTTTAAGACTGACTCTAGATGGGACTGACTTAATTTTGGAAGATTGTGCAGATGTAGTCTTTGTTGGAGAAGTGTTTCTTGAGGATGAATCTGACTTTGATGAGACAGATCTGGATTTTGATGACCTTGACTGATGTGAAGCTGACCAATGTTTTGATGAAACTGACTTTTGAACATAAGGGTTTTTAGGTCTAGACCTAGTCAACAGTTTACAAAACGCAGCTTCATGCCCTTTTTCACCACAGTTATAGCAATTTCTCTTAGGAGGAGATTTGGACCTTGCTTGATTTGGTGATTTATCTCTGACTAAAGTTTTTACAATGTTGGTCAGTTCCAATAATTGATTTCCTAATTTATCAATTGTTTTTGATTCAGGACTTTTGTTATGGCCTCTGAAACTGACTGAACCCTGACCCTTTGGTTTGCTCATAACTTTAGGAAAAACTTTATTCAAGGATGTAGAAGTCAGCATATCAGTCTCAGATAAAGTAACACATTCAGATTTAGAGGAAGATGAAGGCAAAAGATCATATTTATTCAAAACTTGAGAGATTACAGGTTTAACAAATGCATTTGACATCATTATTTTATCCCCTTTCACGTAAGTGAAAGTATTCGGAAGAATTTCAGGTTTAAAAATGATTTTTTCTCTTTCAGCCTTTTCAGCTTCTTCTTCCTCTTCTGTCATGTATTTCTTCAAACTGAACCCTTCACCCAACACTGCTTGCACCTGTTTGGGTACCTGTCTGCTCAAGCAATCTTCATTTTTCAAAGATGAAATACACCATCATTTACAAATTCTTTTATAGTGCTCAGTTTCTTCTCTAAATTTATGATTTTCTTTTGCAAGATCATTATAAGCTTCAGTCTGAGCATTTAAAAGTACTTTGTAACATTCTAATTCCACAATTTTATCATCTTTAATTTTTAAATTGTTTTCAAGATTTCTTAGTTTTTGTTTGAGTTCAGTTTGTTCTTCTAGAGTGGTGGTCAAGTCAATATAAATGTATTCAAACATCTGAAGTTTTTGTTCATTTGTGTAAGAATTGAAATTATGTACCTTGTAAAGTTTTGACTTGTTCCAGTCTGAGGTGCAGCTCATTCTTTCTGCTTCCTTTAGATCCTTTTCGAACTGAGAAGCAGATTTCTCACCTTCAGTTACTTCCTCCACCAAAGCCATCAAACATTTGTCCTCTACTTCCTCTTCATCAGATGACAGTTCCTCATCTAACCATTCTTCAGCAAAGAATGCTTTCTGCTCAGCTTGAGGTTTTTGAGGATTTGAACTGTAGCCTTTTTTATACTTGAGATACTTGTTTCGGTATCTTTGGGCTCTTTCAGCAACTTCATCCATGTGCTCAGTCTGAGCATTCTTCACTTTACAGTCAGCAGCCATGTGACCATATTCATTGCATTTGAAGCATTTTACCTTCTTCAGATCAAACGGTTTCTTTCCTTGTAGCCTGTCTTTTGTTCAAGCTTCATGGTCAACAGGGCAAGCTGACTCTTCAGTTTCTTTACTTCTGATTCATCGTCAGACTCTGAGTCTGAGTGTGACTCAGACTCAGATGAGTCAGCTTTAGAATAAATTTCTTTATTCCTCTTGCTAGTTGCAACTAATGCAGCTTCTGGATCCCTTGCAGTTCGCCTATTGTTGATCTTCTTTCTTTCTTGTGATTCTTCAAAGTTCAAAAATAAGCCAAATAGTCCTGGCAGCTTGTAAGTGGACAGTTTCTCACTTACTACAAGAGATGTAATAACAGATTCAAATTTGTTAGGTAGAATGTCAACAAATTTCTTACAGATTTCATCATCTTCCTTAGTTACTCCCAGAGCTGACATATCATTTAACATGATTTGAAATCGTGTGTGAACATCAGCCAAAGTCTCCTTTTCTTTCATGTAAAAGTTTTCATAATTTCTTATGAGACTGTTTAGTCGTTGTTCTTTCACCACTGGGACACCTTCATATGACACAATTAATGTATCCCAGAGTTCTTTAGCGGTTTTGCAGCCAGCAATTTTTGAAAATATTTGTTCAAATACTGCATTTCCTAAAATGCTTCTGGCTTTGGGATCAAGATTGTACAACAGCTTATCTTGATCTGTCCATTGTGCTTTGGTAGTTTGAACCCATCTTGCACGTTGGACAACCTTATCACCTTCTTTGACTTCATCAATGATCTTTCCCGGAATTATGGGTCCTTCAGTAATGATTCTTATCATTTCTTCATGAATTCCTGATAAATGCCACTCAGCTTTAAGCTTCCAATGGGCAAAGTTATGACCATTGAATACAGGAATTCCTTTTCCAGCCATTGCAGTTATGTTTGAAGATGATGACATTGTTTTGAGATTCTAAGTATTGATCGTTTAAGATTTATAAATTTATTAAAATGTAAATCTTATTTGCTCTGATACCAGTTGTTAGGTCTTACTAAGAACTCAAACAATGGCAAATCAATCACAAATAAGTATTTAGACGTTAATTGTTATTTATCAATTGATTACTCAGTTTCAGTAATTATTATAGCGGAATTATAATAAAGAAACAGTGAAAATAACACACAGTTATATTTCGTTCAAAAAGGTGCAATGTTTACAACGTTCAAGCTCACTATTTATCCACAATAGTAGTGAGCTTGATAAGGATAAATCTTAGGAAATCTTCTAAAGAGATAGAAGATTTTGTCTAACTAGATTACCTAAAATCACGCCTTAAGTCTCTTAATGAGTCTGAGTTAGTCAGACTGAGACACTCAGACTCAGTCACTCAGACCGAGACACTCAGACCCAGTCACTCAGACCGAGACTTTGATTAACAGATTTATTAATCTTAGGATAAATCATTGTATTTCCCAACACTTGTTAACCTATAATATCTAATCATACTATATATATATAATGATTTTGTTTAAAAAAATATAAAAAAATAATTAGTTCATATATGAAATTTAGCATTTGATATATGTTTGTAACATAAAATTGATAGTGTTTGGCTACAGAGAATTAAACTCGTACATCATAAATAAATAAATAAAAAATTAGAAAAAAAAATAAAAAAAAAATTATCTAGTTTCAGTACTAATTATCATCATTCAAAGTTAAGAGAAATCATGCTTTTAATAAACACTATGACATTTTTAGGCTGATAAACTATTAACAAATTTCAAATAAATGAAGATAATTAGAAGAAATTAATATTGCTATTTCTTTAATATCGTTTACTCCAATGTTATAATTAATTTAACAAATAATTTTTACTCTCTGTGTCCTAAAAAAAATTATTCAACTTTTTATTTATATCTGTCCTAAAACTACTGTCTTGTTTCTAATTATAAACGGTTAAATTATAGTAAGTTCCTATTTTCTTCTTAAATTTTTAAATTTTTTTAAAAACTAAAAGTAACTAACGTCTTTAATACAAAGACATAATATGGTTCTAAAAACACTTCATTAACTGCACCTATTTATTTTGATCATTTTTTATTTTTAGACATTTTTTTTCCAAACAAAAGAAGTAATAATTTAGATACGACATCGATATTTTTAACCACAAATTATACTTTATATAGTACTCTTTACACTATATTATTATAACTCTTTTGTTTTATTTGTTTTATCACAGAAAGCATCTTTAGATATCCAACTACATATAATATGATACCTTTGTATGTGGCAAAAGTAAATAACAACTATAAAATGTGTTTTTAGTGACAGGAAATGTCTTATTGTTTCATATAACTCTTTTCTAGTTTCTAATACCATATAAATCACGATGAAAGGTGATTAGAAAGAGACTTTGTAAATTTTGTGAGTCAATACTAATTGATTTTACAAAAGTATAGATGACTATAAAATGTCCAAATTATTACGTATTTTTTCTAAAATATAAAAACGAAAAACATAAAAGCGAATAAATAAAGTTAGAGAAAGAAAAACTAAAGATCGTGATCATGATTAACTATATATCAATCAATTGGTGGGTTGGGTGTATGTCAAAGTTGATGTGCTTCAAAGTTTGATTAAGCGTCCAAATGAGAGCAACCAGATCAAGTCAATCTCAACTATTCAAATTAATTTTCTCGGTTAGGCATCGCTTTAGCGTATTTAATTTATATTAATCTCAAATATTCAAATTTATAGTTCTTTTAACGTAGATTAAAACTACTAAATCGAACACTATTTAACAAACCCTTTTATTAAAATAAAAGTTAAATTTGTTGATCAAGAAAAGATAAACGAGGGGTTTCAAATGGATGTTGTTGTTTTAAAAATTCTTAAAATGCGACATCAGTTTTAATCGCCCTCCTTTTTCTAACTTTCGTCTCACACACACACATACACAAAATACCCCGGGACAACGTTTTAAGATACTTTTAGGGTCTGCTTGGTTCAATGAGTAGTTAATGGGAAAAGAAATACTATGGAATGCAATTGGTGGTTAATGAATAACCCCGATTTGGAATATAATGGAGTATTACCAATTATTGTGCAATGATTAACTACAATACAACAAACCAACCTCCATCAATCATTATCATTACCCTCATTACCCCTAACCAAGCATCCCTTAGTTTATAGAATGTTTTTAAAGATTTTGAATCTGTCAAATGTATTGAAATCTGAAAAGTTAAATCTAAGTTGATTAAAATATAGTTATTCATCCTTTCTTATATTTTACAGTTTGGTTTGTAAATTTATAAATGAATTAAGATGTTTTAATGATAAACATCATAACTATAGTATACTTGTTAATTAACAAATTGCATTCTTATTTCATTAATCCGTACCTATTATTTGATACTTTTAATCAAGGTTTTTTTAGTATTTTATAAATTATTTTGGTGGTCGAGAAATGTAATATGTATGAAGATGAAAGAAGAAGAAAAAGATACTAGTTAGACGATGTGTTTGGTGTTTATATTTAAAACAACAAATTTCGAGTTAGAGTTAATGGACAAAAATCTTCCTCGTCACATTTCTATTAACTTGAATAATTGAACTCCTTTCAATACCATTCTATTATTAGAAAACTTTAGTTAGGCGATGACATACGATTGCCGACAAATCATATTTCAATCTTGAATATACATCATATAACAACTATTTTTTACATAAATAATATTATATCCCCTTAAAGAATCATTGTACTTCCATTTCTAACTATTAGTTTTCTGATATTTGGAAAAATAACATTATCTTCTTGTTAACAAATTAAGGGAATTCCGCATTATTATTTTAAAAGTAAACAACATTACGCTATCATTGCTATGACTAATATCGATCAATGACTAAATATGCAATGGTCTCTCAAGTCAAGACCTTCGTTGTCTATCAAAAAGGTTTATCAAGTAATTCTCACTCATGACTAACCTACGTAGTCTATCCAAGGGTATAACATGCATTTTAGGCTCATGTCTTGTATGCATAATTTAGTGCAGGACTTAGAAGATGCAATAAGAGCGATCGTACATGATCCAAAATTTGTGAAAGACCTTTTTCGTATTACATTTGTAATACATGTAATTATCGCTATACTACATGAACTTCACTTATATATATGTAAAAAATAAATTGTTGCAACTTGTGTTTGTAAAACACGAGTCAAATAAATCTTAAGTATATTTAGGGGCCACATTTTATTTTTCGTACAAGACATTCAAATTCTCGAGCCCGATATTGAGATAATTCAACATATCCTACAAATGTATCGTAAGTATCAACATGCAATTAACCATCATGGTTGAATACCCAATTTGTCACATCACGAACAAGATGCAATTACTCATCAATGTTGAATAACCAATTTGTCACATAACAAACTTACAATGAGATCAAATTCTTTGTTAATTAATTCATAACATAATAGTTATCAAATGTAAGATTGTACAACCTAAACTACGTGTTGTAAAGTTCAAATCATCATTTAATATTCTCCTTAATCGATCTTTAAACAATCTTAAACTAAAATTTAAGTAATGATAATAAAAAAATGGCAAACGTAATTAATACTTGTAACTGGAAAATACTTGTAACTAGATCTCATTTCTTTCATATATGGGTTAGATTTTGTGGTTTCTTCATGGGTTTATTTTAGATTTCTATTTGAAGGTTTTGTTTGTGAGTTTATAAAGATTTCTAAACTTTTGATTTTTCGATTTGAAGATTTTGTCCCTGGCTGGCGGTGGTTTGTGGGTTCAAAGGTGGACGCTGGTGATTTGAATATGAAGTATGTTGAAGGTGCGGTGGAGATGGTGGAAACAAGATGAACTTTCTTTTCGACAATTCGTTGTGATGTTTAACTTTCAAGAAAATGGTGGTGATAGAGATGATGATTTTCTTGAAAGGGCTGTTAGGAACCAATTTGGTAAGTTATCTTACACTCTTACCACCCTTACTATATTTCTAAGTCTTAGAAATTATGTTTTTATTTTGGCTAGATATTATTCTGATAGTTTACTTTTTGCGTTTTTTAGGAGAAGGAGCAGATTTTGATTTAGAAAATGGAAATGACGTTGATGTACCGTTTGAAATCGTAGATTGATGATTTATGTTGAAGCACGTAGGCTCGTGTTTATAAACTTATTTTAACTCGTGAACAGGTGGATGTAGATGGATAAATGTAGTCTTTTGGTTTTTGTAGTCCACAACAAGTTGGATGTAGATGGACAAATGTAGTCTTTTGGTTTTTGTAGTCTACAACAAGTTAAACACTTGAACTTAAACATTTTAGTGTTGCACTATTATGAATTTTGTATAAATGAATGACTTTTGATCTTTGACTATCATTGATTTTGGAGTTAATTACATAATTGGTCCCTGTGTTTGTTCCAAAACAACGGGTCCAGTCCCTGGGTCGCAATTCCTTCGGACCCAGTCCCTGGACCCTATCTTTGGTTGCACGTTTGGTCCCTCCCACTAACAATCGTTAAAAATTATCGTTAAATGTCCCATGTGACAGGCACATGATGGGTAAAATAGTAAATTCGCAGTTCTTTTCAACACAACACAGCTCAAGTTTGACTTTTTTCAAATTGAATCAAAATTCATACCTCAATAACACCAATTGAGTGATCAAATCCAGTGAATTGACAAATTGACTCCTCAATTCCAAAGATCGAAGCTTTAATCGACTTAATTTCACAAACAGGATTTGAAACCCTAGAAATCTCATCGGCGCATGTTATTACACCAAAAATCACAAATAAAATCAACCCAGTTCGTAATAGGTTAATTGGATTCATGGGTTTTGATATATAGATATATATATATATAGATACAGATCGGTTATTTGAATAAGGAATAATGATAGGATCATATCCTTCCAGAGCCAGTCCTCCCGTCGGCACAACCACCCACCACACCACCGTCATTACCGTTTTTAACCACCACCATTACACCCCCACCTTCTGACAATGACCAACCATTTTTCCGACAGTCCAGCCACCACCGTCGCCGGCGACCACCATTACACCATTTTTCCAAGGACCGAAGCATCTTTTAAGCATCTTTTAGCATTGGACCGAAGCATCTTTTAACCACCACCATTACACCATTTTTCCAAGGAGATGAAACCGTCTCCGTCGGTGTCGAGGTTTGTCATCATCACGGTGAAGATGAAAGTATATGAACAAAACTAGAGATGAAATGGAGATTAGAGATGAATTTATGTGGGATTCAAATGGAATAGATCTAGATGATTTTGGTGAAGATGAAAGTATATGAACAAAACTAGATCTTAGTGTAAGAATGGGGACGGTGCCGAAAACGATTTGGGAATGGAGATGGTGACAAAACTCACCTGTGACTTTTGCTTCTTCAATTAATTTGTTTATTTATCTTCAACTAAGTTTTATTCTTCAATTAATTTGTTTATTTATCTTCAACTAAGTTTTATTCTTCAGTTCATGCGACTGGTCATTGGTATATAGATTTGTGTAACGATTTTGCTTTTTAATTCTTGTTTGTTTCAAATCTGTTTCAAATCTGTGGAAGAGAGGAGAGCTGAGAGAGAAATGGGTGGGTGGGGAGGGGTAGGAGTTGGATTGAATTAAAAAATAAAAGAAAGGGGAAATTACCTTATTACCCATCATGTGCCAGACATGTGATGTATTTAACGGGATTTTTTAACGATTGTTAGTGGGAGGGACCAAACGTGCAACCAAAGATAGGGTCCAGGGACTGGGTCCGAAGGAATTGCGACCCAGGGACTGGACCCGTTGTTTTGGAACAAACACAGGGACCAATTATGTAATTAACTCTTGATTTTGTATTATATATTGGTAACTGATATAAGGCATAACCATATTGAGAAAAAACATCTAATCTAGTAGGATCTTACAATTTCGATCCGATTTTACGATCTCGATCTTGGATAGACAAAAACGATCCTAGTTAAGATCCCGATCTTCACAACCTTGTTTAGAGTTAAACATCACAATCAATTGTCTAAAATAAAATTCATCTTGTTTCCACCATCTCCACCACACTGTCTTCATATTTAAACCACCACCATCCACCTTTTAACCCAAAAACCACCGCCAGCCACGAACAAAATCTTCAAATTGAAACTCAAAACTTTAAAGAATAGAAATCTATATAAACTCATAAACAAAACCTTCAAATAGAAATCTAAAATAAACCCATGAGGAAACCACAAAATCAAACCTATATATGAAAGAAATGAGATCTAGTTACAAGTAATTTTTGAGTTACAAGTATGGATTGTGTTTGCCTTTTTATTATCATTACTTAAAGTTTAGTTTAAGATTGTTTAAAGAATGATTTAGGAGAATATTGAATGATTGATTGAGTTACAAGTATTCATTAAAATTTATGCTGTACACACTTTCATTTTATAACTATTGTGTGATGAATTAATATATAAAGAATTTGATCTCATTGTTAGTTAGGTATGTTACAAATTGGTTATTCAACATTGACCAATAATTGCATCTTGTTTGTGATGTGACAAATTGGGTATTCAACAATGATGACTAGTTGTATGTTGATATTTACATTACACTTGAAGGATAAGTTGAATTATGTCATGTTTGGGTTCGAGAATTTGAATGTTTTGTGCGAAACATAAAATTTAGCTCCCTAAATATACTAAGACCACTCCCAGCCGTGGTGTTATCCCGCGTTATGGCGGCGTCTAACGCCGTTCTCGGCTGGGACCACGGCGTCGAGGAGGCGTTTTCCGGGCGGCGTTGCTGAGGCAACGGGTGTTTTGTGGAATTTTTTTTTTTTTTCTTTTTTTCTTTTCTTCATATATATATATATATATATATATATATATATATATATATATATATATATATATATATATATATATATATATATATAGGGGAGGGTTCTTGTAAAAAGTCCAAAATTTGTAAAAAGTGTAGGAAGTAAGGAGGGAGTGACATGTGGCAACTTTGAGAAGAAAAAAAAAATTTCTTTTTTTAAATAAAAAAAGATATTTTTGATAAAAAAAATATTAAAAAAAAATCGAATTTTTTTTTTGGCTCGAAAATTTGTTTTTATAAAAAAAAGAAAAAAGTCGAAATTTTTTTTTTCGGGATTTTTTTTTTTTTTTTTGCTCGAAAAATGTTATGTACAAAAAAAATATGATGCAAATTTATGATACACACCTATGATTAACATTTATGTGTGCATCATAGATGAATATGATAGTTTTTTTTGTGTGCATCATAATTGAATATCATAGCTTTTTGTGTGAATCATAGTTGAATATCATAATTTTTTTGTGTGCATCATTAATGTGCATCATATTTTTTTTGCATCATTAATGTGCATCATATTTTCTGTGTGCATCATATGGCGTGGCGAACGACATGACATTCTTATTTGACAAATTTTAGTACATCTTGTGATTTGGCATAACTTTTTCGTGTGCATAACGTTAAAAGTTATGCCCGGAATGATGACATTATCTACAAAAAAGTTCGATTTTTTTTTTCCAAAAATATTTTTTTTTTTCGAATTTCTTTTTTTTAAAAAAAAATTTTAATAATTTTTTTTTTTTTTTAATAAAAAAATATTTTTTTTTTATTAAAAAAAATTAATTTTATTAAATATTATCTAAGTTGCCACATGTCATTCTCACATTGCTTCCTACACTTTTTACAAATTTAGAACTTTTTATTTGATCCTACTCCTATATATATATATATATATATATATATATATATATATATATATATATATATATATATATATATATATATATATATATATATATATATCGTTTGCAGGTTTTGGGGGGAAAAAAAATGGAGAAGAAAAAGGGGATTGCAGGTTTTTGGGGAAAAAAAAATGGAGAAGAAAAAGGGGATGGAGGAAGAAGATAGAGAGGAGTTTTTTTAGTTTTTTTTTTTTCTAGCCCATCATTTTAGTATTTTAATTAAAGGCCCAACAACGATTAGTATTTATCATCATTGTAGGCCTAGCCCGTTTAAGTATTGTTTTTTTATCGTTTAAGTATTTATGTATCGTTTTTTAATATTAATCTAAGTTTATTTTTATTATTAATGTATTTTTAATATTAATAATGTATTAAAAATAATATGAGTAAGAAAGAAAATAAAAAATAAAAAAGATGGTGGGTCCCAGATTTTGGTGTTATTAATGGGGGAGTTATGTTATGTTATGTTATTTTGGTGTTATGATGACGTGGCAACGAAAAGTGGTGTTATAGGTGTTACGAATGGGAGTGGTCTAAGATTGATTTGATTCATGTTTTTCAAACACAAGTTGTAGCAACTTATGTTTTACTTATATATATATATATATATATATATATATATATATATATATATATATATATATATATATATATATATATATATATATATATATATAGGGTGAGGTTCGGGTAAGAACGGCCCAAAGTATAGGAACGCTAAGAACCAATGCTGACCGTCCGATTAAGGTGATGGTCAGTAGTAACCACTTACTACTGATCAGTAGTAACCTTACTACTGATCAGTAGTAACCACTTACTACTGATCAGCAACAAATTCTGGCCGTCCGATTAAAAATTTTATATCAAAACTCGCAGTGCTGATAAGTAGTGTAAGGTTACTACTGATCAGTAGTAAGTGGAGACTACTGATCATCACCTTAATCGGACGGTCAACATTGGTTCTTAGCGTTCCTATACTTTGGGCCGTTTTTACCCGATCCAATTACTATATATATATATATATAAGTGAAGTTCATGTAGTACTGCGATATTTATATGTATAAAAGATCAAGAATTAACTTACTTATATGTATAAAAGATCAAGAATTAACTTACGAATGTAATACGAAAACGGCACCCTTAAAATTTTTGGATCATGTGCAGTTTTATTGCACCCCTAAAGCCCGCACTAAATTATGTATACCTGACATGAGCCTAGAATGCATGTTATACCCTTGGGTAGACTACGTATGTTAGTTTACATGATAGACCTTTTTAATAGACGACAAAGGTCTTGACATGAGAGACCATTGTATATTTAGTCATAGATTTATATTAGCCATGACCATGATAGTGTAAAATTGGTTAAGAAAAACGGTTATAATCTGCAATATAGACTTTGTCGGTAAATTGGGTATGCAAGTATCTTTGCTGCTAGTATGCTCGATGGTACGTGACAACATAAAATTTGGCCACAATTTTAAAGATTGTTAAGAAAAAAGTTAGTAGTAGTAAAAACTAACAGTGAACAATAAGGTTTTGACTATTACAAGCGGTGAAATGGGTTGGTCAAGTGAGAAGTGTTATAGAGTTGAACTTACTTTTCTGTTTACTAAATTTGGTCAACGTTTTATAAACCTACGTTCTCTCAGTTGACTTTTAGCTAACATTTGTTCTTTTCATGTCTTGTATTCGTGTAACTCGAACATGAATGTAGCTTTCCTCTATAAACTTTGTGAGCATTGTTGAATTTCGAAATTAGTTTATTTTATGTGTTAGCTAATTGTGGGGTTTAAACTATGTTTGGTTTGTTTTGAAGTATCACAAGTTTAATTACTCATCCTCGCGTGTATTTGGGTTAAGGGGCACGTGAGATATAAATTTTAAAAAGCTTTCGACTAATTACTTTGTAAAAACTGGACTTTGAAAACCAAGGTGTTATATATTTTATCAAACATTTTTAATATTGTAAGATCATTCCGATGGATGAGAAATGTGATATTAATGATGACATATAAAAGCATAGAGATAACGGTTGCATTAAAATAATAATTTTAAAAAAAGAACGTTCTGGTAACGCCTTTAGATTTTTCGGATGGATATTAAATTCAAAAATCTAATGGATTTAACATATATTAGTTTAATATGGTCCTACTGCTAATATGCTAATGGCATAGGTGAGACTCAACAACGTGTAACTTGTTAGTTCGAGTCTTATAGTGGAAATCATGTAAATATTTGTAAAAATTATTTAAATATAAAAATCGTATTTCAAGTCAAATAGTATATAGTGTTTGGACCTAAAATCTTAACATTACTCCTTAGATTAAATTTGTAGATTGCTATGTTAATCGTGCCGTTTATAATATTTTTTTCTTCTGGGCTGGGCTTGTCATCTGGTAGCTGGGCTTTACCTCGAATTCACTGACCCGCTTAAAATTGGTACGTTTTGAAAGTCTTGATGGAGGCGTGACGTGTATTACACGTGGCTGTAGCTCGTATTGTTTTGTTGTCTTAGTTGTCAGGGCAATTTTTTTTGTGTTACTTCGTTGCAGGTTTACGGTGTTTTCTTTATCGCTTTTTACGTAGTTTCTCAAAGGTACGATTAATTTGTTTCTTCTTGCTTTTAAGTTAGAATGTAGAAAGTAGCTCGGTTTTTGGAGTAGGTGCTGCTTTGTTGGTAAGAATGTGTTGTGATTGGATTATTGATTTGAATTTTGGCATTGTTAGGGGTTGTCATAGGTTTGTGGTTAGGTTGATAATAGTGTTTATTTGATATGTGGGGAAGTGATCTTGCAGATGGGGAAGGATGGCCCCTGGCATCTGCTCCACGTCGTGGTCGTGGTAAGAATAGGCGTGTTATTGGTTCTGCCACTGTCTTAACTGATGATTCCCTTCCTAAGTACCATGACTGTGGTGATGCGTGTTGGGATTGTCGATTCTGCCGTGCCATGTTTTGGTATGACGAAAAAATTTCGAATACTTCTACGCGTGCGAATCCCGTGTACAATCAATGTTGTAAGGGCGGCTCCGTTGTTTTGCCTCTACCGGCTGATCCTCCCCCTTTGTTTCTTCAGTTATTTGATGACTCTGCTTTTATGCGCAACGTGAGAGCTTACAATTCAATGTTTGCAATGACCTCTTTTGGTGCAAAAATCGACGAATCTGTCAACTCTGGTCGTGGTCCTTATACTTTTAAAATTTCTGGCCAAATATCGCATTTTATCGGATCTCTGAATCCTCCCCCTTCAAAGTCTCCGCGTTTTTTGCAGTTATATATGTATGATACACTAAATGAGGTTGCCAACAGATTAGGATGCTTTCCTGCTTCAGAAAATAAGGATCCTTTAAGGCCTGATATTATTGCTGTTTTGGGTTCCACACTTGCCTCGTGCAATGAATATATTCGTACTTTTAAGAGAGCGGTTTGTGTTGCACAGAATGAAAATCTTGATAATTACGCTGTTAGGTTATACAATAACGTGCCTGATCGACGTTATGCCATACCGCAGCAAGGGACTTTAGGGGCAATCGTTGTTGCAGATGATCCCAACGCAACTGCATATGATATAATAGTACCTTCCAAGTCTGGCCTTGCTCATCGTATTAGCAAACTTCATCAGTCTTATATGCCCCTTCAATATCCTTTGCTTTTTCCTTACGGTGAGCCAGGCTGGTCTCCTCATTTGAAGTTGCGTTCATCCAGCGGTGCAGCCTGTAGATCTCTGAGTGTTAATATGTACTACAGTTTTCTCATTCATAATCGTTATCGTACCTACTCTCTTTTGCTTCGCGCGGGTAGACTGTTCCAGCAGTTCCTAATAGATGCATATCTGTGTGTTGAGGAAAGCCGACTTGAATACTTTCGCAATAATCAAAACACTCTGAGATCTGATTTTGCCTCCGGTATTTATGATGCGATATCAAAGGGGGATTCTGTCGGTAAGAGTATTGGGAAACGTATCTTTTTGCCATCCACATTCGTTGGAGGGCCACGTTATATGTATAAACATTATCAAGATGCACTGGCTCTGTGTCGTGTTTATGGTAATCCCCAGTATTTCATTACATTTACATGTAATGCCAACTGGCCTGAGATAGCGAGGTTCATGGATTCAGATGGTATTGGTCATTCCCAGAATCGTCCCGACATAATCTGTAGAGTTTTTAGCATTAAGGTTGGTCATTTCATTTCTTTCTTAAAGACAGAAAAGCCTTTCGGAATCGTCACAGCATGTAAGTGTTACTTTACTGCCTTTTATTCCTCTGTTATATATTACGGTATTTTTTTGGAATACCTATATGATCGACTGCTTTCGCTAGATCTTTATACGGTAGAATTCCAAAAAAGAGGATTACCGCATTGTCATACGCTTCTTTGGGTAGACGAAGCCTCAAAGATTCGAGATCCTGCGGATATTGACAAGTATATTACGGCAGAATTACCAGATCCAGTTACGGAACAAGCTCTGTACGCAACAATTACAACTTCCATGATTCACGGTCCGTGTGGTGTAGCGAATTACAGTTCTCCCTGCATGCGTGATGGCGCTTGCAAAAAAAGATTTCCAAAATCTTTCGCTACGACAACGTTTTTTGATAAAGACGGATACGTGCACTATAAGAGAGATGACACTGCCTCACACATAATGCCAAACGGTTTTCGAGTTCATAATGGGTTTATAGTTCCTTACAATAAGATTTTGTGTAGTCGCTTCAACGCACATATAAATGTCGAACACTGCGGTTGGAACATGATGATAAAATATCTATTTAAATATATTTCCAAAGGCGTAGAACGTGTAGCCTTTTGCATTAGAAAATCGGAAGACATTACATCATCTGTACCTATCACATGTAGAGCGTCGACTTCCACATCCATCTCTGGGAATCACACGTCTGAGACCATTACTACTGTGGATGAAATACAAAACTTCGTCGAAGGGAGGTTTATCTGTCCACATGAGGCAAGCTGGCGTCTTCTGAATTTTTCGATACATGAAAGACACCCTGCTGTTTTGCTACTACAGGTACATTTGGAGCAAATGCAGTCAGTTACTTTTGATGATAGATGTGATTTACAGAACTTGGTACAGAAGGCTAATTTTGGTAAGTCGACGTTAACGAGATGGCTGGTCAATAATAGATGGGATCCAGATGGTCGTCACTTGACTTACATCGAATATCCGCTCCTGTTTTCTTGGAACGAGAGCAAAAAAGACTGGACCTTCAGAACCAGAAATACCACTCCTCCGGTGGGTCGAGTAGTTTACATACATCCCACAGCAGGCGAGCTATTTTACTTGAGAATGTTGCTACATCATCAGAAGGGGTGTATGTGCTTCGCTGACATTCGTACCGTAAATGGAATCGTTTATCCTACATATCGTCTGGCGTGTGATGCTCTTGGTTTAATCGGTGATGACAAAGAATGGCTAACCGCCTTTACTGAAGCTTCTATCTCGGCTTCGTCTTCTGAGTTACGTTCACTGTTTTGTAACTTATTGTTATTCTGTGATGTTGGCGATCCAGAAAAACTGTGGGAATGCGCGTGGCCTAAAATGGGAGATGACATTATACGTACTTTGTCCAACTGTGTTCCGTCACCTGATTCTATTATCTCTGACGATATCATAAAACAGCATATTCTGTTAGAACTTGAGAAGATTTTAAATGCTTCAGTTCCTCAGAAATCTTTAACCTCATTCGGTCTACCACTTCCGTCAGCAAGTATAATGACTACGTTGAACAATCGTCTGTTATTAGAAGAAACTCTTTACGACAGATCTTCACTATCTGAACAACATTTGAAAATGTCTTCCGCTCTTAATGAAGAACAAATGCATGTCTATAATACGGTTCGTAGTGACGAATTATCTGGTAAACAGACACTGTTGTTCGTTTACGGGCATGGTGGTACCGGAAAGACGTTCCTCTGGTCTACGATAATCGCATATCTACGATCCACAGGAAAGATTGTTTTAGCAGTTGCTTCCTCAGGTATTGCTTCTTTACTGTTGCCAAACGGCAGAACTGCCCATTCTCGATTCAATATACCCATAAATATATTAGGTAACTCCATGTGTGATATAAAAAAAAAAAGTCAGCTATCTGAGCTTCTACAACGGACATATATGATTATCTGGGACGAGGTTACAATGACAGATCGTGCTTGTCTTGAATGCGTAGATCGCACCTTTAGAGATATTTTGGATAAAAGGGAGAAAGTGTTTGGTGGAATATCGATGTTATTAGGAGGGGATTTTAGACAGACTCTTCCTATAAAACGTAAAAAAACACATAAGGATATAATAAAAGCAACTTTGCCAAATTCGTATCTATGGTCAGAGTTTAGGTTGTGCAAGTTGTGTTGCAATATGCGCCTTTCCTCTGCCCCTACACATACCCCTGCACATATTGCAATTGCCGCTTTTGCAGATTGGATTTTAGCCGTGGGTAACGGGGTTGCTGGAACTCCAGATTTAATTAATCCTCAATATGATTCGAATGTTGTAATTCCCGAGAATTTTCTTATAATGAATGCCGAATCAGGTTTAGAACAACTCATATCTTTTGTGTATGGAACAGCTGTCCTTACCGATCCAATTGCCGACGTCCTTTGTAGCAGAGCTATCGTTTGTCCTAAAAATTGCACAACTGACATAGTCAATAAAATCGTTCTCGACAGTAACCCAGAAAACATAACCTGTTATTATAGTTCTGATTCGATTGTATCCCACAGCCAGACGTCTTCAGATTTGGATTTATTATATCCTGACGAATATCTAAATCAATTGACTTTTCCCGGCCTTCCGTTACACAAGCTAGAACTAAAAAGGAAGACGCCCATCATGCTGTTAAGGAATATGAATCAAAAAAACGGTTTATGTAATGGAACGAGGCTCATTGTTACCCGATTACTGCCGACAATAATAGAGGCCACTATTATGACAGGAACCTGTGTAGGAGAAAAGGTATACCTTCCAAGAATTAAATTTGTCTACCACGACCCTGAACTCCCCTTTGTCTTTAATCGAAAACAGTTTCCCTGTAAGGTGTCTTACGCGATGACTATTAACAAGAGTCAGGGGCAATCTTTAAAACGTATAGGCGTATACTTGCCTTCTCCAGTTTTTAGTCACGGTCAGCTATATGTTGCACTTTCCAGAGCAACGTCACCCAACTCTGTTAAAGTGTTGATCGAGGGAGACGATAACCAGTGTTGCAGTTCAACGAAAAACATCGTATACAAGGATTTTCTCTCTTTTGTTGATAGTCTGCAGAACAGAAAGGAAGCTGACAGAAATCTATAGACAAACACGATAACTTAATTAATGGTCAAAAATCAATACTAATATAGACACTGCTATAAATTTTTGGATATTATGTATATACTCAATTTCGGGTAAATATCTGTTACGAGTATGCAGCCAGCTGACCACCGTTTGCTCTTTTTTCCACAGCAAGAAAAAATGGTTTACGTTAAAGATCTACAATATGGTTGCGCTGGACTACCGATCGAGTTACGAATCCTAAGACGATGGATTCCGCACTTCAGAGACAAAGACATTTGGTTTCTGGGCGTAGATGAATTGGTAAGCTTTATTCACACTTTATACACATCATTACATTGCATTTCTTAATAATATCGCCCACAGAATACGAGTTTCTGACCCTCATATATATATGTCCTATTGACCACAAATTGTTGCTGTTTAAAAACATTTGCACGAATACGGGTTTCTGACCCTCATATATATATATTCTATTGACCATAAATCGTTGCTGTTTAAAAACATTTGCAGGGTGAGAGTATTGCAATTCTCGGAGTGAACCAAGGAAAACAGTTTCTCGAATCTAGGTTCGCTTTAGGTCGTTGCTATGCCCTACAACACTATTCCTGCACGGAGACATTACCATCGCAAAGGATGATCGAGAATCCCGTTCACATCAATGCTGGCGAGGCTTCACAAATACATATGATCGAGGACGAAAAAAAAATTCCCGAAATATCGTTTAACTTCACGCCATTAGAAAAATTGTATGCTTTTCTGGACACGCCAACATACAATCCAGGTAACTGCGATACAGAGCAATATATTTCAAACGATCATAATACACATTACTTATACATCCATAACAATCAAAAAACAACTGCAGATTTTGTCGGAAACTATAAAAGGCAAAGGGTGGCAACTAAGAGAAACGGCGACCCGTTTATGCTCTTGACTTTAACGGCTCCTGGGTGTGTATAAAGCGAATAAATCCTTTCATAATATCTTATTATATGTTAATAGTAATACTTGAATCAATTATATAACACTATGTAACATTTTCTACAACCCTCTAAACATTTAACTTTGTTCATATTGCAGCGGACAAGACATAACATTGACCGTATGGACAGAGTGTATGCAGAATCCCGAGAAGGTTAACACAACGGCGCTGTCTACCGCAACAGAGGACACAATACTGGCAGTCACGAATGTTAAACCCACAACATTTGCAAGTAAAATATAAACACTTTTTATTCAGATTTAAATTTCTGCAAAATAAATACTAACATCATTCTGTAATCCCGCTTCATGCACATACTTATACTTATCATATATCAGACACTTTAAAACTGTCATCAACCGACGCGACACACATTATCATGAATCCCAGGCTGAATGAGCGGTACGAGTACAGTCAGCATACAGAAGCAACCGGCACAAAATGTTCAGATGGTGCTTCGAACAAGAGTATGACGATAAACGAGCTACTCTTCGATTCATACGAAGCTCTACTGGTAATATTGCTTATTACACTTTTCTCAGTTTTCAATACAAAAAAATCCTTCACAATATCGACAATGTAACTTTCCCACACTATTATACTCTCTCAGCGAAAAGCGATATCAACAGAGGCTAGGGTCACCGAGGCACATGTAGAAAACAGCTGGTACATTGCCTCATGTCCAGATTGTAAAGGACACATGTCAAAGCAGAACGAATCGTGGTTTTGTCCAAACCATGGTCAAAAATCGCTACCAAACTTCTTGTAAGAATTAAAGAATCATACAATAGTATCATTAACAAATATTATAGCAAAACTAACGTTCTTTTAATTGAATGCAGCTACAATGTAAAAGTCACAATTTCCGATGGCACTGCATCCTTACAAGCAATGATTACGGACTCCTGCATGCAATCACTGATTGGCAAGACATGTAAAGAGATCATAATAAACGATGGTTATGAAGACCGCAAAACCCTCCCGCCATCCTTCAAAACGCACGCAATGAATACAAACAGGTTCTATATGGAGATGACTAAAAAATCAAACCCGGGCAACTTTAATTTTATAATAGTTAAAAAAGAATCACTTTCCGTTTCATCACCGGCACCACCACCAAATACCCCAACTGCAACACAATCGATTACAACCTCCACTACAGATACACCATCACAAACAACTACTCCAGACATTGTTCCAGGAAAATCAGACACTCAGAAACATGACGGGATACCGAAGGCCGCAAGACAACTTACATTCGAAGACGAAGGTTGTCGTACTAAAATCCAAAACATTTATAATATATGTGTTGTTAACTCTTGTCCACATACTACAGGAACTACTACCACGGCAGATCCGACACCACGGCAACTATTGGCAGGTTCACTTGAAACGAACGTCGACTCGCTACAGACTGCTACCTCACTACAACTTGCAGCACATCCAGACACTGGAAAAAACAAACCCGAATCCACATCTTCGATGCAGACCACAGTTGATAATGAAGGTAATTATATCCATAACAAATGTTTTAAAACCATAGAGCTGTTGTCGATTATTATTCACATTGCTCAGGGATAACTGCTGTAATCGAACCGATCAAAAACCCAGACGAAGATAAGAATGCAACAGGAAATGCAGCGGATATAGCAGTGGCAACAAAAGACCCAACTGTTATTGGTAAGTTCACACACATTAAGAAAATCAACATTTAAGGTTTAAATACTTTATAAACAAATATATGCTGTCGTTTAAATTTACTACAAATAAGGACAGATTTGGAAGGTATCGATATAAGAACTGCTGACGCAGACACAACAGGGAAACGCAAGATAACGACTACTACAGGTATATATGTACTTTAACTACACCTTCTAATCGCAACTTAACAAAACACACATACAAACTTGCAGAAACACTACCACTTCTGCGCAAGCCCAAGAAAGAAAGGTATCCAGATTAACAACCGGAGAACAACAAACCACAGCAGCACTCAACCCGATAATGCAGAAACGTGTTTTCCGTTATGACAATATGTGACCTACGGATAAATAACACTCTTTTGTAACGTTGAACTTTGTTATGTGTGTAGACAACGCGTAGGCAAACATCACTCTTTTGTAAAAAACGTAAAATATTATCCTACGTACTTACTTTATGCCTAGACTATTTTCCGTACGCAAACCAAAATACAAATTTATTTGCCAGGAAAAAAAAAACATTTACATTACATATCGAATGTAGAGATTATAAGAAAATACTATCGTATCATATGTGTAAACTTAAATACCTCAATCTACACATAACGAAACATTATCATACAATACACAAATTACTTTCATAACCACATACAAATTTTTATAACAACGTAATCGCATTTAAATCAGTGTTCAACAATAAACATCGATTTATCCGTATCAATTTCAAACAACAAAATACAAACCCGTTTATACAACTGAGAACACATTACATATATTTAACATTCATACAATAACAACCAACTTTCAAAACATAAATAAAAAAAAATAAAATGATGACTATATTACACAATACAGTCCAAATACTAGGCCCAGAAAAAAAATTCTGTATCATCATCCTTATCCACTGCATACATACATATCAACAAGAAGATGAAGCACACAAAATAAGAAACCTAATATCTTATCTATCCATCCTATCGCCTTACTGTTGAACAAGATTTCGATCTATTTATACACACACATCTCCTAACAACTACTCACACTTCTATCTGCATTTGCACCTACGGCTCTTCACCCGAATCTCCTCCATTATCAAAGGTATTAATGTTTTTCTATAACCTATTTTATTTTCAAAAGCAACTCGATTAGAATTTCCCTCAATTGATTAAATTAAACAATGAACGATATAATAAAACTGTTAGTTAAATTCGTAGCAATTATGTGCGGTAGTCGCAAATGGATTTTACATTAAAATCAACATATACAGAGATACAATATTTCTTATGAATTTTACCAATAAATGAAATCACTATCACTTCCGGTTCCTGATTAATTGTTTAAAAAATGTAAAAAAAAAAATTCCTTCTATTAGATACTGAGAAATCTTATTTTGATGTCCCAACAGATACAAGAAATTTCTATCAGAAAAACATTGTACACTTTGGAAATTTGCACCGGTTGGGGTCGTGTTCCACAGGGGCCAACATAATTTCTTTAATTCTTATACAGGCGCCTCTAGAACACGACCCTCAACTGGTGTAAACTTCCAAACGAGTGCACAGCAAATCACAACTCTACTGCCATGACAGATATACAGCCACAAAGTGAACAAGACATCCACAAAGGTACATTTACTTAGCCTCTGTTTCTCACTTCCTATATACAAACACAAATACAAAATTTTCACTTTCCTTGGTTTCTGATCAATTGTTTAAAAAATGTAAAAAAAAAATTCCTTCTATTAGGTGCCAAGAAATCTCAACAGATAGAGCTAATCTCGATTAAAGACAAGATGTACATTTTGGAGATTTGCACAAGTTGGGGTCGTGTTCCACAGGGGCCAACATAATCTCTCTAATTATTATACCGGCGCCTGTAGAACACGACCTTCAACTTGTGTAAACTTCCAAACGAATGCACAACAAGTCAGAACAGATTTACCCAGATTGTCAACCACATTCAGCTAACAAATCAGGTAAACAGACTTCAAATTTGCATAAGCTTCTTAACCACAATCGTAGCTATACAGAGTCCGAAAAAGCAACGAACCCGTGCAACGCACGGGCTGCTTTCTAGTTAAATATTAAGTAGTAAAATTACTTAATTTCTCATTCTTCTATATATATAAATATTTGAATTTACAAAGCCATGGATAGTGAATAAATGCAAATTTCTTTTTGTAGAATTATTTCATTTCTTAATACAAATAATTTTATTTAAATTTGAAATAAGTTTGTAAAAAAATAAAAATTCAAATTACAAATATTTTTTCCCATTATATGACTTTAACAAATACACCATTAAAAAATATTTGTCATTCATAATGTTAACAAACTTTGGGTGAAAAATAAAAAATTCAATATATAATATATTTTTTCTTTCTTGAGTACAAACAAATGTATGCTACTTAATTATTAGAGTAAATTACATAGATCGTCCCTAAGGTTTATATGAAATTACGGTTATCGTCCCTAAGTTTGAAAAGTTGCATGGATGGTCCCAAAGTTTAGACTAATTACGGATTTCGTCCCTATTTTGGATGTCCGTTTAATTCCACCGTTAGCCTTCCCTCACGTGTTAAACACGTGAGGGTATTTTAGTCATTTCCCGATCTGATTTTCATTTCAATTCCATTTTCATTTCAATTCCCCCAAATCAATTCCGTTTTTCATTTTCATTTCATTTCAATTTCAATTCAATTCAAATAAACCCAAATCAGATTCATAATCAAAATAGATTCATAATCAAAATCAGATTCAAATAAACCCTAATCAAATTCAAATCAGATTCATAATCAAATAAACCCAAATCAGATTCATAATCAAAATCAAATTCATAATCAAAATCAGATTCAAATAAACCCTAATCAGATTCATCTTGCACTCTTTGTCAAAATCAGATCCAACGGAGCGCTCCGCCCCTGACCACCGTCTCACCACTCCAACACCCATAGATCCATGGCAGTTCAACGCCGGAAACCGTCGAGATTCCGACGCCAGTTTCTGCAGTAGCCGTCAATCCACCGGCGGCAATCACCAGCACCGTTGTAGCTGCACATCAGACGGACCTTGGGGTGGGTAAGGGTGGAGGTTCGGTGGTCGTGTTCGGTGGTCGTGGTCGGTGGTGGCTCCATTTTTGGTCAAATAGATTTCAGTTTGTAAAAAAGAGTCTAAATTGATTAATTAAGTGAGATTTTGATGGTGGGATTTTTGTATGGATTTGAAATTGGGTAATGGTGATTTGGGTGATTTGGATTGAAATTAATTTGTTGGTGGTGGTTGGATGAAAGAGAAAGAGAAAAGAGAAAGAGAGAGACTGTAATTTGATTTATTGAGAATGCGAAAAGACCAAAATACCCTTCACGTGTTTAACACGTGAGGGAACCCTAACGGTGAAATTAACGGACGTCCAAATTAGGGACGAAATCCGTAATTAGTCTAAACTTTGGGACCATCCATGCAACTTTTCAAACTTAGGGACGATAACCGTAATTCCATATAAACCTTAGGGACGATCTATGTAATTTACTCTAATTATTATTATATCTTTATAAAATATTGTGAAACATTTCAGACACTACATCTTTGTATTAACCTTTATTTAAATTTATTTTCTGCCACTCCAACGTACGGGTATACTATTAGTATAATTTAAAGAAGAAAATGATCAATTAGGACATAATTTTCTAAGAATAAAAAGACACAATTTTGGTCATCTATCTCATTTTAATCTAATGACTAAGATTAAAACCAAAACTCATTCTTTTTAATAACTTTTTTTTCAAACCGTTAATCGTTAGACGAAACACATTACGCCATTGCGATCGTCTAGTTTTTATCTTTAATTAGACCAGTTGTGTTTTATATATTTTCGACGAATGTTTGTATATTTTTTTTGTAGGTATTGAAATTGAATCGATAAAATCACATATGATATAAGTATCAATACGTAAAATTTTGTAACGAAGAATTACTATAAAACGTATATATTACCTAAATTTTGAAAAATGATCGATTTGTGACGACTTTTTTTTCTTCGTTTTTTGACATAAATATGATAGTACTAATATCATGTGATAATACTAAAATCACTTGTGATTGTAGTGTAAATCATATGTGATATTATTATGTGTGTAAAATTTTAAAATCTCGTAAGACAATAACACGCATTATTATAAATGTGAATATGTTTTTTAAACACAACAATGTTATATGATGTATAACTTATATGGACCCCGAAAAAAGTTCGAATTTTTACGAATTTTTTATTTTTTTGTTTATGGCCAAATGTTGAAATTCGTAAGGTAATATCAAATGTTATTTTTATATTAAATGTGAATTTCAAAATGTAGATACGCTGTATGATGTATATTGAACCAGAAGGAAAAAAAAAAAACAAAAAAAACTTACATATTATACCACTAATATCACATGTGATAAAAATGTGATTTTTATAATATAAACTTTCAAAACCCATCAAAAAAATCTGAAAAAGATCTCGTCGAAAATATATCGAGTGAGAGCTCTATAGAAAGAGAATTTAATGCTTATTGCAATAGTGTGATTTATTTGTTTAATATATATATATATATATATATATATATATATATATATATATATATATATATATCTTTTAAGATAATTAATTTTTAAATAAATTAAATTAAAGTGAGTTTTTGAAATGAAGTGATATGATTTGTTAATTTGATCTTAAATTTTTTGATAATATTTTATGATATCAACCTTTCAAAGAATCTAATTTCTTTATTTCTATCTCATTATCTTAATCAAACGGTACTTTAGTAATTATAAAAATTAGAAATATATTAGGTATGATTATTAGCTTATAACACCTAAATATACTTAAAAGTTATTAAATCTAATCAATTGTATTTTAAAGTCATCACTACAAAAAGGATAGTAAAGGTTAGAACTTATAAAATTAGTCATCTAAAAAAGTTTGTGGATATAAAAAGCTACACATGTCCACTTTATTGCAATATAAGTTTAGAATTATATTGATTTCTCTTTATGTTAATAATGCTAAAAGTTAATCACTAATGCAATTACTTTACAATAATCTTATTCGCATCACCTTCAAAGACTATAAAATAGAAAAAATCAATTGAAGGTCAAAACATAATGATCATATGAGTTGTTGGGTTAAGATTCTCTAATAAAAAACATGTTTGGTTTCACTAGCTTAAAGTCTTAGATGACTTTTTTTTTTTTTTAATAAACAATGTCAGAATAATTTAGATTCCTCTATAAATAAATATATTTAAAAGTATATATATATTTAAACATCTAAATATGATTATATAAATTAATATTATACGGAGAAAACCATGATCCATAAATTAACTAAATACCTAATTTACAAAGTAAATTTATAGTGAACAATACTATTTTTAATTAATATACTAGTAAAATATTTGCGCGATGTCGCAACGATAGTAAATTGTTTGAATTTTTGGTGAAATAATTTTCTTTGTGGTACATATGTTATTACACATAAATCTATGAACTACCAAGATTTTCGGTTTGTAAACATTCAATTAGTTATAAATTCTAAATATTAACTCAATTTATTTAAAATTTTATACACTAAAATTGATTTTTTTTAAATTTATATATATATATATTTTTTAATTATTCAAAATTTTAAGTATATATGACAAGTGTGTTATAGAGTTATTTGAAATATTTTAATAATTAATTAATTTAAAAGATAGTTTAGTAATTTTACCATGATTAAATTTTCAACTTTTATACCTAAATGCTTTTGTACATAATAGAATTTCAAAATATTAACCTATCAAAGATGGTGAATACTCTTGACCCGTTTATCAAACCCCCTTAACATTCATTTAGGATTTTTTTTTTGATTCTTATCCTTTGTTCACATTTTATTTTTCTTTATTTTTATTTATTTTTCAACCTAATTGTTATTTTTTTTCTTTAATCAATAACTATTATTATTTTTATATTTAATATTTATTTTTTATTAACTTTTTTTACTTTAACCTTAAACTTAATAGTTAATATTTTTATGTGTTTTTATGAGATTTTTAAGGTTAGTAAAATCAAATATTCTCTTCTTACTTTATTAAGATGAAAATTTTAAGAATAGTTAAATAATTTTACCAATTAAATTTAAAAAATTTAGATTTTCATAATAAATTTTAAACTATTTTTGTCTTTCAAAAGTCTAGATGTTGCTTTCGGTTTTTTAAACACACATTACTATTTTTAATTTATTAACCAAAACAAATGATATATACAATGTAATTTTTATTATATACTTAAAATAAAATATATTATTTTTATTTAACATTATCTAATCACAATAAATTTAAGATAAAAAAATTGTTTTAATCTAGACGTAGCCCAAACATTTAAAAACTTGTTAAAGTCATTCATTAGAACATACTTTGAACATTTGACTCATTCTTCACACTTGATTCGTTTTTAACCAATGATTTCATTATATTTGTAGCTTGCTACATGTAAGCCAAATTGAGTTTCACATACTTAGTGATTGATGCACGATTTGTTATTATTATTTTCTCTTATGTACAAACAATCCTTTCAGAAAGCATCTCTCTTTTCTTTACAAACCGACATTTGTTAAGTCAATCACATTTTACTATCTTATTACAATAAAAAGTTCGTTAAAGAAGGTTTCATCGCCCCTAATAATTCGTTCCATTATCGCTACTCCTAAACATACAGATTAAAAAGAAAATAACCGAAACACGAGGTGTAGAAAATAAAAGGACTAAAAATGTAACAATGATATAAACCTAATCTCGATATAAAAAAGGAGTCCCCCACCGCATTTCCACATCTATCTTTCATTTTTCCCCCAAATCAAACTTTTTCTCTCTCCTAGGGTTTCCAATCAAACCACCACCACCATGTCAACACCACAAAAGATGATCGTTCTTAAGAGCTCCGACGGAGAGACTTTCGAGGTGGACGAATTGGTTGCCTTGGAATCGCAGACGATCAAACACATGATCGAGGATGACTGTGCTGACACCAGCATCCCGCTTCCAAACGTCACCAGCAAGATCTTGTCCAAGGTCATCGAATATTGTAAGAAGCATGTTGAATCGCCCAAATCAGATGATAAGACGGCGGAAGATGATCTCAAATCCTTTGATTCCGAGTTTGTTAAAGTGGATCAAGGGACTCTCTTTGATCTTATCTTGGTGAAATTTCTTTTTCATTTTTATTATTATAATTCATTTATTTCTTAGGCTTTCGTTTGGAATTTTTCTGATAAAATATTGATTTTTTTTAAATAAATAAAAATGAAAAAATAAGTTACAATTCTTTAGGGTTAAAAATAAATATAAATAAAAAATTAGTTGGAATTTTTTAGGGTTAAATGTGATTTTTTTACAGTATTTGGTTTATTTTGTTGAGTTTGATATGTATGTTAACAAAATTGATTTTAGTGGTGTTTGTTTTGGCTTATTTTTGGCCTTGAGAGCTTATTTGCTTTGGTTTGTATATCAATAGAGCGTTTTTCTGCTAATTTTGTTTGCTTATGAGCTTGTTATGTCACTTAAAAATGTATATCTAGCTCATAAGCTACATAACAGCCTGTAAAACATGGATTTAAATAAGCTTATAAGTCCAAAATAAGCTAAAATAAACACCTCTTTTACGATAGTTTGGAGTATTTATAAATATATAATCAGAATTGTTAAACACTCTATTTTTTCAGAAGTTATTATTATTATTTTAAATTATGTTTTATTACAATACACACTTCAACACGTATATCAAAGCATGAAAAAGCTTTATAATATGACTACAATGAGTTGAGTTTTGTTACTTAATTATCCATATTAATGATGTATGTGAAATGTAGTAATATATGCTTTCAGTTTTTCAATGTCCTGGAAGGTTCATTGTGTACTTGACGTACATATTCATACATGTTTTTAGTATGACTACAATGGGTTGAGTTTCCCTGATTACACAAAAGATGCTAGCATAGATTACTCTTCACACTTGAAAAAGTCTCGACTTAAATGCATCTTTAATTAAGAGCTTTAAGTAACAAACAACACAAAATTTGATTGACAAGTTGATAACTTGAATATGCAATGGGTTACAAGGATTGATCTTATATTAGATCGTAGTAGAAGACGTAAAAGTCAGTTAAGTATCTAAACATTAGATGTTAGCTTGGTATCATACATATTATGCATCCTATGTCTTCCCAAAAGTAAAATTTATTGACTAGTTTAAAATTTGCTTATACACAACAAATGTTTTTGGGTGTTTTATATTTAGATGTGTGTGTTGTAAGTGATTATTTGACATCGCGTAAGCAGTTTTAAATAAACATTGTAAGCAAACTTGTTGAAGAAAAGTGTGGATGTGTAAATATTTTTACTACCTTTAGTAAACCGCTTCGTTTTACCCTCTTATCAAAACAATTTTGTTTAATAACAATCAACTAATGATATGTAAATTTTTAGAGAGCAAAATTGAGGCCGTTATGTCTTATTAATCCTGTGAAAATCTTTTCATCAACTAATGATATGATACCGTTTTGATTGCACGTTTGGATAACTTGCATTATACAGTTTAATAGTATCTTCACTTGTTGTGTTTGGTGAAATAGAATTGTGGGAGTCACATTAGATTAAGGATGTAGTAATTATTTGTTCATTGTGAGTTTAAATAATCAAGTATCTAGTGTTTGGTTAACCTACTTCTGTATATGTTTATACGTTTGGGTAATGTAGTAGTAGTTTTAATAACTAGTTTGATATTAGAAGCAACAAAGGTACTTGTTAAACAACAGTCTTATATGCTGTTATTTTATCTTTATTTTGTGTTGTAAGTTCTTTAAATGCTAATAGAAAAAACGAATTTGTTATGCTTCTAACTTTATCAAAATGGATAATGAAAACTAAGGGCGGGAAAACCGCGAGACGGTGTATTTGCCTATTTAATATAATATGTTTACTTTCAAAACTCAGTCATTAAGAATGAGTTGGTTTATTTTTGTTTCAGGCTGCCAACTATCTGAACATCAAGAGCTTGTTGGATCTTACCTGTCAAACAGTGGCTGACATGATCAAAGGCAAAACTCCTGAGGAGATCCGCAAGACTTTCAACATCAAGAATGACTTCACCCCCGAGGAGGAAGAGGAGGTCCGTCGGGAGAATGCTTGGGCATTTGAGTAATTTACCACACCCCTAGATTGTCTATATATCAAAAGTATCGTAAGAAGTTAGGGGTTTTCGTGCTTTTGTTTGAAAACCAGACCTTAAACGTTGTTAATGTCGTCAAATCTGTGGTGAATGCTTTTGTTATGTTGCATCTGACTCTTGTTTTGTGTTGGTACTTAAATATTTGTTATCCTTTAAAAGCTGAAAAGCATTTGTTCATCTTGTTGGTATCAGTTTGTTTTAAAAGAGCTTAGCAAGTGAAAATGTTTTGGTTCTGCTTTTATAAGGGATAATACGCACCGAAGGTTGATTGGTTAGTTTAGAGTGAGTCTCAGCTCAATTCGAGTTGGACTTTATTGAACCCTAGTTAGAATACAAAAACGAGTTTCTCTTTAAAATTGTCACAATAATTAACATTCAAGTCGATATGGGTCTGTTTAATTTTAACCGAGTGTTCTTTTCAACATGGTTCTAGTAGATATTCTTCTATATCGAACTACTTGTATCAATTGTAGTGTAGGTGTGACATATGTTTTCGAGTTATATATGTCATTAACTTATGTCAAAGAAAATCAATTAGGGTCGAAACCCAGACACTCACAAACACAAACACACAATGACATCGTCTCCTCCACGTTACAAGTATCACCTATTCTCGATAACATTCATATTTGACGAAAGGTTTAGAATACTGTAATATTATATTTTAAATACTAATATCTACATGTCTTATCTTCAACAGTTTCCCGTCTTTATATGGTTTTAAACGATTGTTCTATTCGTCATTTCTGGTTCCCTAGTCATACACTACCCGAGAGATAATGGTTGTAGGACGAAATAGCCAGTCCGGTCAGTGTGAAAACTTTGGTTATTAAAATTTAATCATTCAATAACATAAGATTAATTAAAAGAAAATATGTCAATTGTTTGACTTTGATCAATACTCAGAAAGTCAAAGTCTTGATGACACTAATAATTTGATACTTGATTCATCTTGATCAATTTGATATCTTCAAAAATGTCTATTAGTTTCATTCAAATGAATTCCCTACTCTTCATTTTAATCTCAACTTATATAATTACGGTTTCTTCCCACCCTATAACCATTGATCCACAATATCACGTTGTCATAACGAGCTCGGATGGCCACAAATTCTACGTGAACTTACCCGTGGCGATGCAATCTGAGACGATTAGGAAAACGATTGTTGTGGAAGGGTTTTATGACGAAATGGTGATATCTTTTCCTAATATAAGCGGTAGAGTTATGGGGAAGGTTTTGGAGTACTGTGAAAAACATGTTTATTACTCGGGTCCTGGAAGTAATATTACCGCGGTCGATGAGATGAAAGTGTTTGATGCAAAGTTTGTGGATGTTCACTATCAAACTCTTTTCGAACTTTTTCTGGTTTGTTGTTTTTTTATTTCTCCATTTTCATCTATTTTACTCGTATTGAGAAAATAAAATTTAGAGATGAGTATGAGTCAGTTTGGTATTTACATCCCAAAAAACGTTGAGGATTCGGTTTTATGATGTTTAAATAATTCATTTTAAACGGTCGTAAATCAAAGAAAAAAAAGGTAATATTGTTAAAATATGAAGCCAAAGTAACAAGAATGAAACATGTATATCCCAAATTAACCAAGCTTCTCACAAACATCATATTTCAAATTGGCACGATCAAATCGACTTCTTTTTCTTCTTTAATATATAATTTTGTTCGGTTGTCAGCTTCGGTTATTCTGTTACATGTAATTGAAGGGTATTTGTAGATGGTCTAAATTATAATGGAGCATTTATATGCATTTTATTTGCTTGTTTACAAAAGAAAGCTAAAGGAGTGAAAAAAATGTTTATTACTCCTATTTAACAGTCAATATAGATATTAATTTAAGGTAGAAGTGTTATATTATTTAAAGTAGAAAAGTTAATTTGTTATTTGCATTGTATTAAATAAATGGTTAAATTAGTTAAAGTAAAAGGTTTAAACTGAAATTAGAAATGATGACATCATTAAGATGATCTAATGGTCCAAATTAAAGTTTAATATTCATCTAATGGCTATTACTTTGTCATTTGGTATTTTAGGCATTTGTTTTATTATATATTAAGATAAGATAGTTTCTCTCTCTTTCACCTCAACAACCCGACCTAATTCAATTTTTTACACTCATTAACAACCCAACCTAACAAAACATTTTATTAAAATAAATATACTTTATAATTATATTTTTTTTTGTTAAAAATTATTGAATATATTAAAATAATTATATTAAGAATAAATAAATAAGTTTTTAATTTTAAATATAAAAACAAATAAAAATATATGTTTTTGCTATGATTAGTTCCTTTAGGATCCATTAGACGTTATTGTACTTTATTTATTCGGATTATGTAAAACTTTGAACTTTGGATTTACTTATTTAATTTGATTATCCTTTTGTTATATAAATGTTGTAACCTTGAATCTCTGATACTACTAATACTGTTTACACCTTGGGTTTCCGCCTGAGTGGGGTGTGACAATTCCGATTCGTAGGTCTGAAAGGGCAATACGTGCTCCTTATGAATTAAACCTACATGTAGCTTTAGGCAATGAGGAACATGTATTAGGGGATCTTAATGAATCTCGAACGTTCAAAGTTGCATTATCAGGGATTGACTCTAAAAAATGGCTTAAGGCTGCGAATGTGGAGATGCAGTCCATGAAAGACAACGACGTTTGGGATTTGGTTGATCGTCCTCCAAATACCAAAACGGTGGCTTTTTAAAATAAAAACCTTTATGGCAGGCAATATACACATCTATAAAGCTCGTCTCGTGGCAAAATGTTTTACTCAAGTCTCTGGTATAGATTATGAAGAAACCTTCTCCCTAGTGGCAGACATAAGAGCTATTAGAATTCTCTTTGCCATAGCGGCGTTCAATGATTATGAGATATGGCAAATGGATGTCAATACAACTTTCTTAAATGGTTATCTAGACGAGGACGTCTATATGAATCAACCATAAGGCTTTATTGATCCATTATATCCCAACAAAGTGTGCAAACTTAAGAGATCTAGGACTTAAGCAAGCATCACGGAGTTGGAATAAGCGATTTGATGAGGAAATCAAGAAATTTGGTTTTTCTCAAAATCCCGATGAGCCATGTGTATATCAAAAGACCGGTGGGAGTAATGTTACTTTCCTAATTCTATACGTAAATGACATATTGATTATGGGAAATCACATTCCAATGTTACAAGATGTAAAATCTTATCTTGGAAAGTGTTTTGCCATGAAAGATTTAGGAGAAGCGACACGTTTTAGGAATCAAGATCTCTAGAGATAGACAAAAGCGGTTAATCGAACTAAGCCAAAAGGATTACATTGACAAAATATTAAAGAGAATTAATATGGAAAATTCCAAGCGTGGAAATGTGCCAATGCAAGAACGACTTGACTTAAGTATCACGCAATATGCTTCTACACCTCAAGAGGTGGAGCGCATGCAGAGTATACCTTATGCTTCGGCAGTAGGATCTATCATGTATGTTGTTAGATGCACAAGGCATGATGTGGCTTTGGCACAAAACATTGTTAGTAGATACCAACAGAATCCTGGTGAAAGACTGAAAACCATTGGATTGTTGTCAAGAACATTCTTAAGTACTTTAGGGCTACTAAAGATATAGTTCTTGTTTATGGTGGAAATCCTGAGGCTGGTCTAAAGGATATTGGATATTGTGACGTCGAATTTCAGATACAATCATGTCTACGACAGAATCCGAGTACATTGCATCTTCGGAAGTTGTTTGGATACGAAAGTTTATTTATGGGTTTGACGTGGTTCCCACAAAAAAATCTCCAATGAATATGTATTGCGACAATTTTGGAGCAATTATCATAGCCAATGAACCCGATGTTCAGAAGGGAGTCAGGCAATTCTGGAGCAATTATCATAGCCAATGAACCCGATGTTCAGAAGGGAGTCAGACACTACCATCAGAGATATCACTATGTTCTTGAGCAAATCGAACACGTTGAACTCAATTTACTCAAAGTTCACACAGATGATAATCTAGCTGATCCCTTTACGAAGTCAAACGAAACTAACTCACCATGTTGAGGGTATAGAACTTCGTTTAGCTAGTAATCACATGTAGATCTTTGTTTAGTATTTGGATAAATGATGTATTAAACAATTTTATTATTAAATGAAATAAATATTTGATATATAAGTTTCTTTATAATTACAATTATGATTATTGCTTAATGAAATTACAAAGGTAAATTAGAACATCAAAATTTAAGTTTTTGTTTTAGCTGCTAATTAGCTTTTAATTTGTTAAATTATTACATCAAACAAATAATGTTTTTATTTATTTATTATTAAAATCACCCAGCCGCCGGCTGGCTCTCAAACCAAACCCCCCACAACTTTTGATGTTTCAAACTAGTTAACTCGAGTTACGGTCTGGCTCTGATAACACTATAAGTATATATCTAATCTGGTTGTCTCACAAGATGCAACGGAAGCAATTAAGAATCAAACACGTAATCAATATTAACTAAGTAAAAGTATTACATTTGTTGTTGATTTACCTCGGTTAGGATTTATAGTGAAATCATTCTACAGGTTTGTATACGACACCTTCTTTAGAAACATACTTTTATGCTAGTACACGTTTATAATCTCCACAATTCTTATCTAGCTTCTAGTAGCTTGTTTGCTTTAAACCGTATGTTGAAACTCACCTCCTAGGTTATCAAATTTCCTTGAACTCGATAGCTAACAAACCGAAACCCTCTTTGGGTTTGTTGAAATCGATTGGCTTTAGAGAAAGCAAGGAAATCGATCGGGTGGAAACCCTAATCAATTATGAGGTGGTTTGGAATAATGAACTTGATGTTCATTATATAGCAAAACCTTTGTTTGGAATACAAGTTGTATTATAATTAGGAAACCTCCATAATTACATAATACATCATTCCATTTATTAATTATTAAAATTAACTACTTAATTAATAATTAACAAATAATAAACGTATAGTCATGTCTAAATGACAATGTGTGCAACCCCATATGCTCATATATTTATAGACACAAATGTCAAATTATACCGCAATTTATTCCGTCATTGTGAATTGAATATTCTAAAACAAACGCGAGCGAACACCAACAAACTCGCTTCAATGATAAAGAGTTTGAGCCGGTAGAATATTCTAAACAAAAATCAAAATTGGTTCATGTTCTTTTGGTTCGTTCAAAAACATATATATTCTTTTAACTTCAAAGTCCTTATTTATAGACGATGCATTGAATAAACGAACACCAACAAACCCGCTTCAACGATAAAGATGTTTTATTATCTCTAGTCTAATACTTTCGGAAAGTGTTCTTTACATTCTTCAGGGGTTGTATTATCGTTGACCACATATGATATATTCTATTGATAATGTGATCAATTGATCGTGTATATATCTCAGTCGATGGACGTTTACGATTATGTATAGCAAAGTCTTTGTTAAAAGATTACGTTGAGTTTAAGAAACAATATAATCAAATTACTTCATCAAAATTAATCTAATAGATAATGGCAAACAAATTAACACCAGTAATTTTAGAATTTACAAGAAATCTCTTTATCAAGCATAAATATATAGCCAGTTCAAAAAAAAAAAGCATAAATATATAGCAAAGTCTTTATACTAATAACAGGGTCATGTACTACATTAGATAAATGGTTGATAAACTTAACCGGGTGAACCAAAAGTATTTTTTCTCTTTTAAAAAAGTATTTTTTATGCCGGTAGAATATTATAAATAAAAATCAAATTTGGTACCTTCCGATCTCATGTACTTGATAAAAGTTTATTTAATTTCAAATTTTTATTAAGGCAACGGGTTGTAAACGAACTGAAGTAACACAGACGGTCTTGTTGATGTTCGTTCGTTTCATTCTAAGCGGACAATCGAACAAACATGAACGTTTAAACGAACAAAATTTCTTGTTCGTGTTCGTTCGTTCGTTAAGAAATAAGTTTGTTCGTGTTCGTTTGTGTTCATTCGTTTAAGTGTAAAACGAACAATAAACGGACATAAACAATTAAACACATATAATAATTACATCAAAATAACTATTCAAATATTAAAAAAATGAAATTTATATCATTTTCAAGTTACACTTATTTAATTATCAATATTTCTTTTTGATAATTAAATATTGACATAAGAAAAAAAAATTAATACCTTATTTTAATTTATATTTAGGGTTAATGCACCCGAGGGTCACTCTACTATTCGTGAAAATCCAATTGGGTGATTGAACAAAAAAAAGTTGTAAAGTTTTCATTATACTTTCAAAAATGTTTAAAATGATCACTCATGCTTTAAAAAAAGTTTAAATTCGTCATTTGGATGACTGGTAACCTGCTGAACCGGATGACCTTGTTGACTTGTTGACTAAACCCTTATCACCACTATTACCCAATTTCCCCCATTTATCACCACTATTACCCAATTTCATCCAATTTCACCCATTTCTCAACATTTGCAGAAACCAAAGATGAAACAACATTTGATTGGATATTAATGTAAATTATACGATTTATATTTGAACGGTTATCATCAAAAATTTACAAGGGTATTATTATAATCTTCATTTCATATCCGCGGAAGCAGGAGCAGGAGCAGGGGGGTAAAGATTGAAATCCGAAACCGTAGTCGAATCAATCAAACTCTCCATCCACTCATCAGTATCAAACTCACCCGATGCCGCCATGAAATCAGAAAACCTAAACCCTGGTTGATGCTGCTGCTGCTGCTCTTCTAAACTCGGAAACTGAAACCCGGAAGTCTCTCCAGCCTCGGGTGGTCCGCCTTCAAACGGATCAGAAAATCCATAAGTCAGTGGTGAAGATTGGGTTGTCCAAAATGGATTCAGATTCATGGTTTGGTTTTGAAGCTGTTGTTCTTGTTCTTGTTGTTGTTTTTGTTGGATAACTTGTTGAGCTATGGCCATTAAATTGCCGCTGTCGGTGCACATATATGCTGCCATTATCCGGCCAGATATCGCCGACGATAGTGTTCAGTACATCACTAGTGACTGAAAGAGGGTAAAAAATATATATATGCAACGGCAGTGTAAAAAAGGGAGAAATTATTGTGAAAATCAAATGGGTTGTAATATTTGTAGTAAGATGTGTACCAGAATTAGTGTTCTTGTCGTTTTTTTATAGATCAGGATAAATGATAAATGTTTTTTAATTGAATTTTATCTTATGACCTGCTGTAACAAGTGGTGGTAGGTCCCAATGATCCAAACAAACGGTTTTATAAAGTTAGGTGAATATTATACATATTTTTTTTGTTCAATCACCCAATTGGATTTTCACGAATAGTAGAGTGACCCTCGGGTGCATTAACCCTTTATATTTATAGTGTATATGATAATTGAAAATAAAGGAACATAGTTAAATGAACTCAAATGAATGAATATAAACGAACATTCACGAACGTAAAAAACGAACATAGTTTTCTTCATGCTCGTTAATTTAGTTAAAAGAATAAAAATTTGTGTCCATATTCGTTTGTTTAATAAATAAACGAATATAAACGGACTTTATGTCGAACGGTTCATAAATGATTCGTTGAATGTTCGGTTCATATACAATTCTAAAGGCAACTATTGGAAACAAGGTGAACCTAAAGTTGGACATAAAGAAAAAAATATATATATAGACATGTGGGATGATTAAAAATGTATATAAGAAGTGATTAAGAAAGCATACGGTTAGTGAGAAATTCATTAAATGATATGTTAAATTATCTTAGAATCTTTAAGTCTATAAGTTAAATCTATTAATCATTACTCAATTATAACCGATGATTGGTTAATGCCTATACTATCATGAATTTCATAATCAAAACTAAAAGCAATTATCAAAATTCTTTTGTTAGCCGGAGTTAGCGTCAAAATGAACCTACATCCAAGTTACAAAATTCGACTTTGTTTTGTATGTAAGTTCTTACAAATTAGTTATAGTCTAAATTCATAAGTTTAGTTGTCGTTGGAGCATATAGGATTGATGTTGAAAATTCCAAAGATCTTAATCATATTGTAAAGTTTTAGACATTTAGTTCGGGTAAACATTGTTCATCACCCGAACTAAATATTAGAGTGTAATATCCTGAAGACTTTAGGTCGGGTGAATTAACTCTTCACCAGAGTTAAGTTCAAGTTCACATAAACTAAAGTTAACTGATGTTTTATTTATTAGTTAACCCGAAGTGTTTTTAAATAAAGATAAACATTGTTATAATGTAATAGTTAGTTAGCTTACCCTATCAATAGTGGTGATAGGAGTTCGAAAAGTGTGAGTTGATGAATCAATGTAACAAACTTTTCTATCATTTAAGATTTTGAAAATAATAACTTCAATTATTAAAAAAAAGAGTTAATTACATAAATCGTTCCTAGAGTTTATTACATATTATGGATTTCGTCCCTAAGTTTAAAAAGTTGCATAAATCGTTCACTTTTATAAATTAATTATCCTTCTTGTCTCTAAGGTTTGTCCAATTATAAATTTTGTCCCAAAGATTTGCCCCCTATTACCGATTTTGTCCCTAAGGTTTGCCCCAATTATAGGTGTCTATTACGAATTAGGGACTAAAAGCGTAATTAATTTCTAAAAGTGGACTATTTATACAAAATTTTAAACTTAGGGACGAAATTTATAATTTTGAGTAAACCATAGAGACGATTTATGTAATAAACTTTAAAAAAAAAAAAAAAACATTAAAAAAAAATTTGTACTTATATGTCACAATTAACTTTAAGATGGTAAAATTGATCAATCAAAAGTAAATAACCAATGGTCAAAAAGGTATGAATTGTGCGATTGGATAAGTGTTGAGGCTGACAAAAGAGGTGCCCCCAGGGGATCCAAAGTCCCCAAGATACACATATATAGTAACCTCACATGGTCTTTGCTGTACTGTTGGAACCCCACATTTCCCACAACTTTCCAAAATAGGCCCATCAACTTTTTACATTTTGATTCTAAAGCCCTATCAAATGAGAGTTAGAATTCAAATCTTACAATGTCTTTCTAAATAAATGTTTAAAAATATGTAATTTTGAAAATTTGAAAATTTTATTATGGCAAAAATGTACAATACAACAAGTTAAAATAAGATATTAAAATATTATTTTAAAACAAAACCTGTAATTTTGGATAAACCAGAAAGACATTTCGTGTAATTTATACGTAGAACTTTAAAACAATTAAGCTAATAATACACACGATTTTAACTTAAAATGTGAAATTTTAAACACAAAAATATTATATAAGGTATGATCTATATAGAACCGGAAAAAATCGAATTTTGACGACTTTTTTTTCCTTTGTTTTTAATCAAATGTTAATATTCGTAAGGTAAAATTACATGTGATATGAATAATAAATGTGAATTTCAAAACATAAAAATATTCAATGATATATATTTAACTAAATTAAAAAAAAACACAAAAATTATAAGTCATACTACTAATATCACATGTGATAAAACTTTGATTTTATAATTTAAATTTTCAAAACCCGTAAAAGACCCGATTTTTTTTTTTTTTTTGTCAAAAGTATATCAAGTGGGTTCTCTATAGAAAAAGAAAATAATGTTCGTTTTAATGGTGTTATTTATTCTATTAATATATTTACGATTTTTAAGATAATTAACTTTTAAATCAAAATATATTAAAGTAGGTTTTAAAATATATGATTGTGATTGGTTTATTTGGTCTCAAATTTATAATGATATTAAATGAACTCAACTCTTAATTTTTATAGTGTACGTCAAAATGTCAAAAAATAATATAATTTTTTATAAAATAACAAATTTTAGTGGAAACAATTGTATAATTTTAATACGTCTGGGCTTTGGCCAGTCTAAGAGTAAATATAATTTTAAGAGAGTACATGTGAAGTGTATTAAGAGAGAAAATGAATACTTTGTTTTACTTATTGGTATTTGAATAATAAAGTGTTACTCGGATACTCCCTTTGGTTCCTTAATGGTGTATGTATTGTCATAATTTGTTAATCTATTGTTTTATTCTTTTTTCAAGAGAATATAAACCAAGATTTGGACCGGATAAAAGAAGGTTTAGGTTATTATCGATTTATGGGTTATGTTTGAGCATCGGTCTAATTTACCTGAAAAAATAAAGTATATTTTCTTCTAACTTTTACTTCAATTTTTAAATATTCCTTTTATTTTTAAAACTTAGAAATATTACCTCAGAAAACATATTAAAAACTTTTCATCACGTAAAAACAATATTACCTATACTTATATTTGGTAGTTGGTGATGTAACAACATGAAAAGTGTAGGAGGAAGTCATGATGCTCATTTTGATTTTGAAGTTTATATATCTTTTTAGGTTACCTTATTAATCGTTAATTTTTGGTTTTTGGCCTATTCTTGTTAGGTTACTTTTTTTGTTTCCTTCAAATATTTGGTTATGCTTTTACTTTTTTATTTTACGTTATTAAATAAAGTAACAATGTTTTTATATAGCTTATTTGTTGATTTGGGTTTTAAGTTATATTTTTTACGTGAAATAACTTCTTTTAAGTTATAATATTTAATAAAATATCTATGTATTGATTTTGACTAATTGTTGATTTTTAATTTTATATATTACTTTCTGATTATATTTTTTAAAATTTTCTTAATCTCATATTCTTGTTTTTAGTTATTAGTTATCGATTAAAATATAAATTTTAAATTTAACACATAATAAAAAAAAACTGTTTTTATACCTATATGTCAAAGTTTTAAAATAATCCCTTCAACTATCAAGAATTTTCATTATTCGCCCCCACCTTTTCCCTTCCCCACTCTTATTTAAAAAACTCAACCCATTCACTCAATCTTTGCATTGCTACACACAAAACAACACTTCTCCATAGAAACATAAAAACATAAAAACAAAACATGTCAAAAGAAGTGAGCGAAGTCGGAGAACAACCGGCGAGAAAAGACTACATCGACCCACCACCGGCACCGATGTTCGACATGGCTGAGCTCAGGCTCTGGTCTTTTTACCGAGCTATAATCGCTGAGTTCGTCGCCACTTTACTCTTCTTGTACATCACTGTCGCCACTGTCATCGGCTACAAGAACCAAACTGACCCGTGTGGCGGCGTTGGAGTCCTCGGCATCGCGTGGTCGTTTGGTGGCATGATCTTTGTCCTTGTTTACTGCACCGCTGGTATCTCTGGTAAGTAAACAAAAACATCATATTATAAAACATGTTTCATGTAGTAAAAGAACATGCAGTGGAGACTTGTACGTTAAATCTCTTTTTTTTCCTTCATAAATCATAACAACAAAAAATTAGTAATTATTAACAAACTTTTGTTATTTTCTTTATATGTTTTTTTTTTTATCAAAATAATTGATTTTTACACATTTAATTTTCCTCTATATTTTTTTCTTATTTTATTTATTAGTTTTTTACAATTCCCTTATAAAACATTTTAAAGTAGATACAATTAATAATCAAAATATTATCAATTGCATACACTCTTACTCTGTTCTCATCAAGTTTTATTTTTAAGGTAAAAGAATATAATCGGAAAGAAAATAAATAAATTGTCGTGTAGGAAAGGATTAGAAGGTAAAGTTTATACATTTTATTTAATAAAATAATCCGGCCACATTTGGGATGATCGTAAGTAAAATAAATATTTTTCTTTATTTTAATTTCCTTTTCTTTATATTACTTTATTTTCTTTTAATTTTAAACTCGAGAACAGAACGCTAAGATACCAAGTATAAAGAAAATAAACAATTTTTTACCCATTTAAAAAAATTAGAATACATTGTTGTAATAACTAGTTAAAACTGATTATTTAACCCATTTAATTTATGCAAACAGGTGGTCACATAAACCCAGCTGTGACATTTGGTTTATTTCTAGCTAGAAAAGTGTCCTTAATAAGGGCAATAGCCTACATGTTGGCTCAATGTTTGGGTGCAATTTGTGGTGTGGGTCTGGTCAAAGCAATCATGAAAACCCCATACAACTCACTGGGTGGTGGAGCCAACTCGGTCGCACCCGGTTACACTACAGGCACTGCACTCGGTGCTGAGATTATTGGCACTTTTGTACTTGTCTACACCGTCTTCTCAGCTACCGATCCTAAGAGAAGTGCACTCGACTCTCATGTTCCGGTATACATTTTTACATTTTGTTTTGATACATTTTTTTAGAACGTCAATGTTAGTGATTCGATGTCACAGTGATATATTTAAGGAAGAAACCCCAGAGGGAGGCTCGAACCCAAGACCTCCCTAAGGGATGACAACCTACTACCAATGGGACAAACCCCGTTGTCTTTGTTTTGATACATTTGAGTGGTTTGATTTCTTAGGTTTTGGCTCCGTTGCCGATTGGGTTTGCTGTGTTTATGGTTCATTTAGCCACGATACCGATTACTGGAACCGGTATCAACCCGGCTAGGAGCTTTGGTGCTGCTGTTATCTACAACAATCACAAAGTTTGGGATGATCATGTAAGTTTCCTTGTGCTTTAATAACTTGTACAATTATCTTTAAAGTTAAAAATGCCATGTTTAGTAATGTACAAATGTTAATGCAATAGGTACAACCTCACAAACAAAAAGGTTTATGTTGCTTTGAATTTGAAAGGCGTAGCTTTTTAGGCAACTTTTTCTTAAACTAACTAACTAACTTCTTTCTTTTGAGGTGTTGTTTTTAAAATGTAAAGTGTATTAAGTTTTAGAGTTAATTACATAAATCGTCTTTAAGGTTTATCTAAAATTATAGATTTCGTCTATAGGTTTAAAACATTTATTAATCGTTCATTTTTTGAAACTAATTACGTTTTTCGTCCCTAATTTCTAACGGACGTCCATTTTATGGACGAAATGTGAATTAGTTAACGAACATTTTAACGGACATCTATTTTAGGAATGAAAAGCGTAATTAGTTTCCAGAATTGGACGATGTATGCAACCTTTTAAATTTAGGGACGAAATCCGTAATTTTAGATAAACCATAAATACGATTCATGTAATTAACTCTAAGTTTTAATATTGTTGTTATTTGGGCTTCTTTTTCTCAAAATAAACAATTTTTTTAAAAGTTTTTGTTTATTTAAAGTTGAAAATAATAAGGTAAGATCTGTGTATTTTGTATGTGTACAAACTTACAAAATAATTGCCTTACAATTATACATGATGCTATGCAATGATGAGTTGTACCATATATATTAAATGTTGTACCATATTATCATAAACATTTAAATGTTATTCATTACTTATGTTTTTAGATGATAACCTTATGCTTACTTGTATGGTATAAGTTTTCGATGCGCGATTTTCGTTTGATTTGGGGTGTTTGGATGGTATGCAGTGGATATTCTGGGTAGGACCATTTGTGGGAGCAATGGGAGCAGCAGCATATCACCAGTATATCTTGAGAGCTGCAGCCATCAAAGCTTTGGGTTCATTCAGGAGTAACCCTACCAACTAAATCAAATCATCCTAGATGTTTTTTTAGTTAACTGTTTTGTTTGTGTTGTTTTATTGAGATTTATGTTGGATCCTTTTGGAATATTGTTTCATTTGTTTGCTTTGAGACTTCTTTTGAGTAGTGAACGGAATTTGAAGGGTCATTTAGTTATTTGAATCATTTTGTGATTTTTGATTATCGGGTTTTACGTTTTTTTAAAGATTATAAGCTTTATTTATATCTAAATTAATGATGTAAACGAGACAAGCAACTCGTTAATCATTCAAGCTTGATTTGTGAAAATACGTAAAAATTGAGAATGTGTAATGACAAGTTTGAGTCTGACTAAGGTGTTGTTCTTTTGAACCAAAAGTTTTTCCTTTGAATCTGAATACCAGCTCTGAATAATCATAGGTGGTCCAAAACTCTGAATCTGAATAATCCCCGTGAAAATCTTGGGCGTCCGAGAAGATTTGATCTCCGGTGGTTGCCACCAAAATGGCGAAAAGACGAGAGAGAACATGGAAGGGATGTTAGGGTTGGATTTTTTGAGTATGTGGTTGGAATAAAAATAAAAAAAGACCTAACCAGAGATGAAAAAGAAATATTTTATGTAGGGTTGTATCAGAGGTAAAAAGAAGTTTTTTGTCTCTGGTTGGAAAAAAAAAAAAAAAAAAAAAAAAAAATTTTAAAACCTCTGTCCGGATCAGAGGTCAGAGCCCATTTAGACTTTTTTTTCAAAAAAGAACAGCACCTAAGTTCACAAATTTACACGAGTTTAAATGAAAGTCGACCTTAACTATATAATATAATAGTGGATTAATAATGTGTTATGTAATTTGATAGTCTAACAATTCAACAAAATATATTATATTCAGAGTTAATTATATAAATTGTTCCTATGTTATATCTAAAATTATAGATTTCGTCTCTAAGTTTAAAAAGTTGTATAAATCGTGCAAGTTTATAAATTAATTACGTTTTTCTAATCCCTGATTTCTAATTTGCACCCGTAATTGGGGCAAACTTTAGAGACCGAGTCCGTAACTGAGGACAAACTTTAGGGGCGAAATCCGTAATTAAAGCAAATTTTAGAACAAAAAAAATAATTAATTTTTAAACATAGATGACTTATACAAAAAATCAACAATTTAAGATAAACTTCAAGTACAATTTTTATATTTATATTATAAAGGGAACTTAAACAACTATTGTAGTAACCTAGACCACTAACAAATGAGATGGCACTTTGTACGACTACGAGAACTTAATATAATGGGGTGGGATAACCTCACCCCCCACATGGTTATATTCACCCCTTCTTTTTTTTTTAATTATTATTATTACTAATTTTTATATTTATTTTTTTTAGTTTTATTTTATTTTATATTTAAAATCTTATAATTATATATTTGTTTATTAGTTATTTTTGTTTATAAATTTTATTTTATATAAAAAGGTATAATAAAATAATTTTAAATAAAAAAACTATCAATAAAATCTAATAAAATAAAATCGTAAATTATTATATTAGTTATTATTACACAGGTTAAAATCTGTTAAATATATTTCCTAATTTTATTTTATATAAAAAGGTATACTAAAATAATTTTAAATAAAAAAACTCTCAATAAAATCTAATAAAATAAAATCGTAAATTATTATATTAGTTATTATTACACAGGTTAAAACCTGTTAAATATATTTCCTAACGTATAAAAAATAAATATTAATTATTTAAAATTAACATGTATATTTGAATTATAATAAACATTAATAAATATAAAGTTGTAACTGATAAAATTTAATTGTTTTACTTATTAAAACAAGAGTTAAAACCTATTAAAAAAATCTTTAAAATACAAAAAAATAAAAAATTATAAAACAAATATATATCTAAATTTTAAATAAATAAAATATGATATGTAGATAATAAATAAACAATTCTATACTTTCTATAATTAAAATTAGAAGAAAAAAAAGCATATTAGTAATAGTGATGTGACCCTTAGGGGGTTGTTGATAACCGAAAAATAATTTAGGGGGGTGCCTCTATCAACACCCACAATGGGAGGGTTGTTGATAACCGAAAAATAATTTAGGGGGGTGCCTCTATCAACACCCTAATACAATTCTCATGACAAACAACTTAATATTTGATTCTTGAGACTACTCGACTTAAACGAGTAGACCTTGAGTTTACTAGATGAGATGGCATTTGGTATGATATAGATTTTTATAAAACAAACATTAAGGTAAAATAAGTAAAAAGAAATAACGAGGTTTTATTGTACATAAAAAAAATGTGTAATTTTGTTATTGTGATCAAATTTGAACATTGAATGCACAAAAACAATAAATTTTATAAAATATTCATCCTTCAAATAAAAATTGGTAGAAAACTGGTTTTATAAGTTATAACAGGATTTTAATCATTTAAACTTATAAATTTGGGAATTTAAAATTTCAAGAGAAGTATGGAAGGGTCAATGTTTCCAAACAGCGATTTGACATTTTACTTTCTATTATGCTGTAAGAATGATAAAGTATCGACGTGTCGATTTCTTAGTGGCTTGCCAAAGATGGCGTGTTCACATGGGTACCCTTAAGGCAGTCAAAGGCCTTGTTTTTATCTTGGGATAATTTTGTTATCTTAAAAGTTTCAACATATATTCTTTTTTATATTCTTTTTTCTTTTTTTTTAACGAATGTCAGTGATTCGTGACCACAGTAATATTTATTTGGACAGTATGTGATTCACGAACCTTATAACAAAGTTAGTTACATATCTCCTAATATTCATCTAAGGAGGAAACCCGATATTCACCTAAGGAGGAAACTCAGAGGGAGGTCTTGGGGAGAACAACCTCCTACCAATGGGACAAACCCCCGTTGGCTTATGGACGAACTCAAATACCTTTAAACTTAAATATAATCAGGAGTGTGAAAGTTTGCGATTCCGTAGTGTTTAATATGCTGCTAATTTGGTGAACCGATCCTTTTAATGAAATAATGTTTAAAGTACAACAATATTAACTCAATGGTGTGGTCGTTTGGTTGATCAGATTGATCGGTTGAATAATGAGATGGTTTAAGTTAGGCTTTAGTGAAAATGCTTCAACTCATTATATAAACAAGAACGTTTATAAAAGCTTCAACAGATACCTCTTGCCGTAGCACTCGAAACTCATTATTTAACAACATAATGATATTTCATCGAAAGCTCCTTAGAAAAAAGATAGGAAGAAAGACAATTACAAAAATATAGAGATCGAGTTGCATCAACCCAATTAAAGTTGCTTATTAGTGATCCACATGAATGAGAGAAACTCATGTTGCCAACAATTTCCGCAACTTGTAACATCGCCGCGACCAACCTATTCATCACCTCTTATGCCGCCACAAATTTGTTAATCATATAACTTAGTGTGCACCTATTGCAGTCAATAGGTTCCACTCCATGATGTTGGCGTCTTCGTTTTCATTTCTTGTGTTCGTTTGTGTTCTTTATTTTGTTGATTGCAGATACCAACGAACTGTGAACTAATACCTAATAAGTCCACATTCTCATTACGAAGTTGTTTGGACGATGCAATGATTCCCCTTACAGAGGCGGTCTTATTTTTAAATCACAAGTCTCTCATTGACGAATTGGTGCAAGATAAGTTCAAGTTTAACGAGATTCTGGAAGTTACACACTCCATATGCTTTGAGGGCGATTTGGATCTCTAGAACGATATGTTCTTTAATTATAACTATTCTTGTTGGTCTCAAGTCGCTTTCAAAGGTCAAATATTTTGAATACACTTGATCATGGCTCTATACCTCTATCTGTTGATTGCATTTTCTGGCTGTGAGATGGCAATAACTTTTGGGTATTTGTTGAAAATATGAAATTACTTTTTGTTGAAAAAATATAACATTTTAATGCTTACCCTCGTGTAATTTAACTGAGAAGAAACGAGTAATTTAACGACATAGGTTGGGTTATTCACTGATCATAAGCAATGCCTAGCACCATCAAGTCTAAATTTGGACTCACAGCTCAGGAATCAGGTATTTCTGTGGTGGAAGCATGTCCGTTGACTCCGTTCAATGAAATTCATGGGTTTCGAATTGATCCGGGGGCTGGCAATATAAGGTGAGATTTAAGTGCGGTACTTTTTATGGATGTGAACCAAAGAAGTTTGCGTCAAATTGGTCAGGCCGGTGTACGTGTCCTTGTAAATCAGAATATGTAGCCTGTAACAGAGCGTCTGTGCTTTTAGAAAGGTGATGGTGATCTACTTGAAACTTAAACTCCTACATATGTTGTTAGAACATTCACAAATCACAAGGGAGCTATTTCAGATGATAAAACCTACATGCTAGAAAGCCGACTTTTGCTGCATCTTAAACTACAACAAACCCGAAAACTGTTCTACCCACAAGTTACATGTTTACACTTACAGAAAAAACCCTTCTATAAATCCTTGTAATTAGGTTTAAACCTCAAGGCACTAATTTACACAAAGAAAATAATTCTCAAACCGTAAGGCCGGTGTACAGAGCTAAACTAATTACAGAAAAACCGTTGTACTGCACGATCAAAGCTAAACTGAAATGAAATGTGACTGTATTGCACGATCAATTACACCATCAAACAAATGTTTAGAACACAAACTACATGTTTATCGTACACAAATGTTGCCATCAATTCGCACATCAAATGTATGATAACTAAAACTGACAGACGAAGCTGAAAATGTATGATAAGTTTTCCGATAAATACACGGAATCATAAACTACATGTTGATTGTACAAACATTTCAAAGTAGAACACAAATCATTTATTTATTAAGTAACAATTCTAACACGAAACACATCATATCTCACTAATTAATCTAAATGGCATAAGAAGGAATTAAAGGATTTTTCTCCTAGCAAAAAACCTAGCAATAGGAGGAGTAAGCGCAATCGTAATCGGAACTCTTACCGGAAACAACGCTTTGTTACACAGCACCGCCAATACAAACGCTCCACCGCTCGACGCCACTAGTTCCGCAGTCCGATTACTTTTTGGTTCGTCTCCTTCTCCTATCATTTCCAGATTAGATTCCTTAGAAGGACCAGGACCAGGACCGGTTAGTGAATAGTTTCCGATACGGATTTTTTGTAAAACGGATTCAACGTCGACGTTATTGTTGATTGCGATGTATAAACCGGAGACACTTGCGGCGGAGACGGAGCAGTGGACGATTAATGCTACCTTGCCGTATTTTTTCAGGAGTTCACGGAATCTACCTCCGGCCATTGTGATCGGAGATTGGTATTTTGGAATTGGAAGGGTTTTGAATTAGGGTTTCTATTTGATGAACAAGGCCTGGATTATACTGTAATGAAAGCCCAATAATATTGTATTATATAACTCTTTGTAATTTTTTTTTATGTATAGTAACTAGATTATTGTCACGCGATAGCGCGGTAAATATAAAAAAAAAATTGAATCGTAAACTTTATGTTTATGAACACTTTCTTTTAAATTATTATGAGAATACAATATTACACGTATAATAACAAATATACATTTACGTTTATACACATGTTGTTTATAGTTATAATAACATATATACATTTATGTTTACACACATATATTAATATTTTGTATTAAAGGATTTTAGAATAATAATAATAATGTAAATCATAGTCCACTAAGAGACATATGTTTTTTATTTTAATAATGGTGAAACTGAAGAGAGAATGCAATTATGGATTGTATGAGGGTGTAAAATGAAAAAAAAATCTGATGACATCATCAATTTAATCTAACGGTTGAAATCAAAGTATCTGACTCATCCAAGAGACCTTACTTCGACATGTGGCATTTAAGGCCCCTCTTTTATTATATATTAAAGATTCTCTTTTGAAAGAGAAATGATAAATATACAAATGGATTATAAAAAATTATATACAAATTGAGGCGTCATTATCTGAATGGTGAAAATATAAAAAAGAAATAATAAATGTTGGAATGTGATTGGTCTGATACCCAAACCACCTTATTTGTGTAATGAGAAATATTATACATACACAAAAATTACAAAGAGTTATATACAAAATAAGATGGTTTGGGTATCAGACCAATCACATTCCAACATTTATTATTTCTTTTTTATATTTTCACCATTCAGAAAATGACACCTTAATTTGTATATAATTTTTTGTAATCCATTTGTATGTTTATCATTTCTCTTTTGTTTCATACTACTTTTAAAGGTATTTGAGATTTTGTGAAGCTCGAGTTAGCAATTATGAATTAGGGAGAGCACGGTTTGGTTTGGCTTGATTTTTGTATATAAAAAGAATCGAATAGTAAATTTTGGTTTTCAAAATGTCAAGAACTGTTCGATTTGGTTTTATATAGATTTGACTTTTAATCGTTTTTATTTATTTATTAAAGTTTTAACTAATTTGACTTAATAAACAACATCTTATTTGTTTCTTTTGAAAATTTAACTAATTTTCACTTACAAATTTAGAATCATTAAGTTAACATTTTGTCATACCAACTATAATGATTTTGACCTAAAAAATTAGTATAGTCATAATAATTTCATATAAAAAGTTTATATTTTAATTGAATTTTTGTAAGTGGTTTCGTTCGGATTTTTCGATTCGGTTTTTGGAGTAAACCTAGAACTGTATATTTCAGTTTTTCATAAATAAAAAGCAAATCATCGGTTTTTGCTTTATTTCGGTTTCGATTCGATTTTTCGTTTTTTTTGCTCACCTCTATTACGAACTATGAAGGTTAACCGAGTTATCGAGTGTAATTAAGGCGTTTGCGACCATCCAAACTCATTTGCAACTTTCTTTGTGAATTTAGGTGTAAAATTACTCATTTAAGCTAATGTAACCCTTTCAACCTTGGGCAATGTAGTTAGCTGGTAAACCTTGTGCAATCTCAACTGTCTTATATATGTTTTCCTTGACAAACTATTTTAAAGAGCGACTCGTTTATGTGAGCAAATGTGTATTTCGTGATGATATGATTTGTATTCTCAAGAATTAAGGCAAGTGGGGTTTCCACTTTAATGTAATTAACAAAGTCAATTTGAATGCAACTCTTAGATAAATCGAATCACTAATTACAGTTGTGTACAACTTTGTCGATGAGAATGATCAGCTGAGTAAATAACGAAAGAGTTATTGTTAATGTCCATATATACTTGTTGTTTCTGCACCAATTGGTTACACTTATTTTGCTATCAAAACAGACCTACCAACTATGTACCTGGACCGAATTAGAACACCCTTGTTAAATAATTTTAGTAACAAATGTCATTACATTACCGATAGGAAATGAGAAATTTGATGAAATAGCTTATATACTAACTAACAGTAAAACAACGCCTTTTATTTGACCCAGTCGACTTTTTAAGATAAAACAACCTAAAACGAGTGCTGTTCTCAGTTAATACACATCTGCTCCAAACTCTTATATCAGTGAACTAATTGAGATGATATAACCTATTGCACCTGCTTGATTCTTCTTATCATGAATGGCCAACCCATGAACAAAAAACAGCTTGATTCTTCTAGTATAGGTAGTCCTTCAAAGATCGACAACTTGACTAACAATTGCAAAACACCGCTCAAGCTATATACAAGGCACTCCTCAAAAGTCAAAAACTGACGTGGTTTGGAATATGAACAATCAGTTGTTCAGCCAACCACAAAATGACTGATACAATATAGTAAGTTGCGAAAACAATCTATATCCAATAAAATCGCGATATTTCTAAACATATCATATAATCACGTGAAAACAGCATAACAAGAAATACACGCAGTGGTGTCCTAACTAATAAATGATGAAAGTGAGTCACATCCAGTATGGGGGGTGTTTGTTTGGGCTTATATAAGCGGCTTATGGCTTATTGACATTTCGGCTTATGTTTCATAAACCCGAATTTTCTGGCTTATGTAATAAGCTCCAAATATAAGCCCAAACAAACACCCCATGAAAACAACGAAAAGTTGCAATACTAATGATGTAAATGCATTTGATTTTGTAATAGTAATTAAACATAGTGATGATGAAAATCAAAGTTAAAAACAAGTGATGGATCTCCTAGCTAAGAACCTAGCAACAGGATGAGTAAGAGCAAGTGTGATGGGAATCCTAACGGGCAAAGTAGCGTTATTACATACATAAGCTAACGCAAATGCTCCGCCGCTCCGCTCCTCAGCCTGTGAATTATTTCTAAGTTTCTCAACTTCACCGCGGATACTGATTTTGATGTCAATGTCGTTTTTCACGGCGACGTAGAATCCGGCGAGGCTTGTTAAATAGAGGAGGCTGTGTGTTACGAGTGCTGCCTCGCCGTATTGTTTTAGTGGTTTAAGGAAACGACTCATGCTGCTGCTGCTAGCCATTGCTGATTTCATTTGGGGTTTATCAATTTGAATTGGTGTTTTATGATGTGTTTGTGAATTGGGGGTTATCTATTTGATATAATACTTGAGAAACAAGATTTTATAACCATATATCGGGTTTGGGTTTGGGCTTGGAGTTATTAAATAAAACCCAAATTATTTTTTAGGGTCTTCGTCTCAATTCAAATGTCTATTTTTGTTGTGAATTTTTTTTATTTTAATTTTAACATTAAATATATCTTTTGTGCTATAAAATTTAATAAAAATTATATCAATACAAAATTAAATTAAAAACTCAATCCAATCATATATTTTGCATCTTGTCCAAAATTCGCCTCCTAAGCTCCCAAGCCGATTTTGTACAAAAAGTAATAGAAGAGGAGAAGAATATAATTCGGTGAGGCTTTTTCTTACTATAACTATACTACAAACGATTGATATACTTGCCATATTGTGTGTTTGTTTCAAGTTTAGTTTTTATAAATTCAAAACACACATCAAGTTTTTGGCCAAGTATTATCTAACATAAACAAAAATATTTAAGTTACAAAAAATAATACTTTAAAAATACAAAACTGGACTTTTGAAGTGGGATGAACAAAATATATTGTTATGGGTAGAATATTGGTCTGTGATCAAGGATCATGGTTATTGATGTACAACGCATGATCACGGATCTTAACCATCTTCGTGATCACGGATCACCAACAAGTTCGTGATCATTAATATTTCCTACCATATTTTTATCTTGGCAGTTATGATTATATGACCATTGAAGACGAAGTCAAAAGTCAAGTTGAAAGACTTAATATAAACGTTGAAGAAGAAGTCTACAAGGAATCACCCAAATCTCGGAGTTGGGAAAATCCCGCATATAACGCTAAAGTTGTTATTTACTCTCAGTTATATATTGAGGCAGTAATCAATATAGGAACACACACAATCTCATCGGAATACTTACTACTCTACCATAATCTCTACTCAAACACTTAGAACCAATTACATATGCTCTTCATTGTATTTTTATATCTTTTTATAATAAAATTAATAAGGCAAGGGATTGTTTTCCCTTTTCGAGGTTTTATGCCGGCGATCCAAAAGATCAAAGGGCTTTTCTCGTATATCATCGTGTTCATTTAACATTTATGCATTATAATATTGTTTATTCAACTTTATACATCATTTACTTTGTGATCACATATAAGATAATCGCAACACCTAACCTCACTTAACTAGTTTCATCACGGAATTGTCTTTATTAATTTTTGATCAAAACAATTTGGCGCCCACCATGGGTCAAGTCGTGCTCTTTATCATTAAATCTTTGCTAAAAAATTTATTCAATCACTTTCTGTCGAAAATCTTTACGAAAATGACTTCCCACGGAAAATGAATATTTGTTTCTTCAACCCCTACAACTTTGGGTACTTGAACTTGAAATTGAACTTTTGATAATGTATATTCAGAAATGTACACGAGGGATTTCATATCTATGCAACAAGATACTGGAGTTCAGACCCCGATAACCGGAACAAGAGCATCTGAGCCTGTCTATGTGTCACACCCCGGTCAAAATGACCTAGGTGGACTTTCATGGATATCGTCATTTCACAAAGCCTGATTGCTACATGATTATTTTATTAAAATAGTTTAAGGTAAGAGCCGCAAAACTGGGTTCTCTTCGTGGGTCGTACTGTCACACCCCGCTATAGCGGAAACACGGAATGTGAGAGCTGGAATATCATTACACGGTTATAAGCAAATTAAACGATTCAAGTCATTGCATTTAAAAAGAAATAGTTCATAATTCGAAAACAACCAGGCAGTTCAATAGTTTAATTCAAGTACAAATACATGTTTCAAAGTAAATTCCCAAAAACAAAAGGGTCTTTCCCAAGGTTCGCCTCACGTGACCGTACCGACCCTTCCTTGCCATGCATCTCGACACTTACACTAATTTCCAGAAACATAAGATAAAGTGTCAACTACATAACGTAGTGAGTGAGTTACAGTTTTGAGTTTCTCGGTAAAAGTTTCCAAAAATAGAAATGTATAAACGTCGTAAAATAAAAGGAACGGAGCGACGCGAGATCATATATGAATCAATAAAAGAGTTTCGTTCACACATAAGTAAAAATAGAACTCGTATAATAAAAGTTGAAGCGGAATCCATCGCTAAAATAAAGTATATGCGTAGGTAATATGTGCTTAACTAAATTAGTAACTCGTAACAATCACTTGGCATAATATAAGGTAAGTCTACACTAAACCGATTGTCTGGTCAGATCTAGCCCCAAAATGTTTCATTGAGTTTCCACCTGAATCTTAGTAATATGTACTTGGGTCGCTAACCCTGAGCAAGGAGTGACCTCTCCTAAGTATCGATACCCATAATACTAACGACTATTGCTAATAGTGTGTAAAGTTTCGAACCAAAAACGGGGCAACTGAGTCATGTTTCTAAAAATAGTAGTAAGCACTTACGGTTATATTTTTATCAAGGATTGGTCGCCTATAAGTAGCCTAAATTTAGTTTAGCCAATTAAGGGGCATTAGCACATAATACGCATAATAGTTACAAAGTTTCACAAGTTTCCATAGTTTCCAAGTTTCACAAGTTTCACAAGGTTTCCAAAGTTTCAAAAGTTCCAAGTTTCATACGAGTTTCACATGTTTCAAAAGTTTCAAAGTTTCAAAGTTTCATACGAGTTTCATATGTTTCAAAAGTTTCAAAGTTTCAAAGTTTCATACGAGTTTCACATGTTTCAAAGGTTTCAAAGTTCCAAAGTTTCAACAAAGTTACAATAACATACATCTTATGTTTCCCCCAAATAAGTAATTTAAAATAGTAAAAACATAGTGGGGTTGTAACTCACGGGTTGCGGAGAAAAGATACGAACAAGCACGGATGGAGCGGAACACGTCGGGAATCAAAGATAACCTAGAACACCCGAATGTTGTATAAGTTTTATTAGTATGATTCGAGTTATGTTAAAGTTCCATTTCAACATTTTAAATCCCAATTTCTTATACTTTAGATTCTGTCCCAAAAGATTATTACGGAAATATTATGTGATTAAATGTGTTCGTGTACGTTTTAAAGTCCGATAAGTCCATTTAAGTCCAAAAGAGTCAATTTCCGAGTTCAATATGTTTAAGTTACAAAAAGGTTAAGTTACTGAGTTTGAATATATTTTACGGTGAAATTTGGGCAGCGCTTCCGCGCTATAAAAATTATATCCATCTTCAAAACACTTTCCCGCTTTAAACATACAATCCAAACCAATGTAAACGATAATGCAAATGTTTTAAGTTCCCAAACTCATCCAAACTATTTTATTTTCAAAATCAGTAAGTTCCCAGAATATATAATCTGTGATAAAGTTATTTGAGCTTATTTTTACGTTTAAAGTCCTCAAAACGACAATTTTTACGAACAGCGAGATCCAGCCGCCGGCTGGAGACACTCAGCCGCCGGCTGGACCTTAGCCGCCGGCTGAGTGTCTTCAGCCGCCGGCCAGAGGCCTTCGGCCAGTTTCTAGATTTCGTTATTTTTCGATTTTTAGCCCGTTTTAGTGTTAGATTCGAACATGCAAACTGTTATTTATCAAATATATGTATTTTTAAGCAAAAGTTACAGTTTCTTTCGGATTTATATGATAAAAATGTAGATCTATTGTAAAAACTCGTTTTTAAGCAAGAAAACGTTTTAGATTTTTATAAAAACACTTTTTCAGTTTATAGATCGTCCATGCAAACCAATATTTAAGTAATAAGAGTAAAATAAAGGAGTTTTACCGAAGAAAAATGTTTTGGATCGGTTGGATGAGTTTCTAGCTTCAAAATGTATGGAAATCTTCTTCAAAACCCGATTTTTAAGCCTCCTTTTGTTACCCTTTAAGCTTAGGACGATTTGAATGTATTTTAGTGGATGATTTTGGTGTTTTAAGGACTATGAAATGATGTTGAGTTTCTGTTTTACTTGGGAGTTTAGAGAGAAAAGTTTAGAGAGAGAGAGAGATTAGTGTGTGTGTGTTTGAAATGGGAGTAAAATGAAAATGAAAGTGGGAATAGGGGGAGTGGTACTGCCCTTGGGAAGCCAAATGGCAGTAACTATGGTCCAATCCCGGATTGATTGCTTTGGTCCAATCGAAATACATGCAAAAATGAGTCACCATCCACTGGACAGCGGCTTTCAGCCGCCGACGGGGCTTCAGCCGCTGGCTGACAGCCTCCAGCCGTCGGCTGGTAGGTTTTCTCAGCACGGTGACGTTTTAAGTTTTTCGTTATTGTTAGTTGTGAACTAGAATCTTTATTAGTTTCCGTTATGAACTTAGTCAAGTTCTTGGGTAGTTTATTTGGTGTTAGGGTTTATAATTTGATTCCGACTTTGGTTCCGACACAATTAAGACAGAACAATTACGAACTCGAACAATATGAACACGATAAAAGAGTAATTAGAGATTCGAACCGATATAGTAACTGAGAATCACCTGAATTTTTGACGGTTGTCACATCATCCCCGGGTTGAAAGAAATTTCGTCCCGAAATTTGACTCGTCCCATCAGGTAGAAGTATCTTTGAACAAATGCGGATACTTTTGACGTATCTGGTCTTCACGTTCCCATGTGAATTCGTGACCACGTCGGGAGTTCCAACAAACCTTGACAATAGGAACACGGCTTTGTCTGAGTTGTTTGACCTCGCGGTCCACAACTTCAAGCGGTTCCTCTACGAAGTTGAGCTTGTTGTCGATCTTGACCTCGTCGAGTGGGATGACGATGGTCTCATCAGATAGGCACTTTTTCAAGTGCGAGACATGGAACACGTTATGAACATTAGAAAGAACTTGCGGGAGTTGGAGTCGATATGCTACTGGGCCAACACGCTCGATGACTTCAAATGGTCCGGTGTACCTCGGGCTTAGCTTGCCGCGTTTCCCGAAGCGAACTACCCCTTTCCATGGCGATACTTTTAGAAGCACCCGATCGCCCACTTGGAACTCGAGGGGTTTCCTTCGGTTGTCGGCGTAGCTCTTCTGCCGAGTACGGGACGTCTTCAGTCGCTCCCTGATAGTAGGGATCTTGTCGATGGTTTCCTGAACGATGTCGAGCCTTGTGAGTTGTCGATCACCGGCTTCTAGCCAACAAAGCGGCGACCGACACTTACGTCCATATAAGGCCTCGAACGGAGCACACTTAATGCTAGCGTGGTAGCTGTTGTTGTAGGAGAACTCGACCAAGGGTAGGTGAGTATCCCAACTTCCTCCGAAGCATATCCTCAAGTAGAATGAATTATGATTCATAAAATATAAATAAATAAATAAAGAAGTATGCGATCATTTTATGGTTTTTGGGGTCAAACATAGGCCACAAACTATAAACAAGTTACGTACCTAACATTACCCCAAGTGGTAATAAAGAAAAAAAGAAACAAACAAACGGACAACTATCACCAACATTGATATTATTACGTTTATTACAACTTACTTATAGAAAATCATATATATTGATAATGCAACGTTTATTTTGCAAAGAATAATTTAATCGATGAATGTAAACAAAAGAGGGATTACGAGGCTTTAATATATCACCTACATAAATAATCGAGGCACACTATTGGGTAATCCTTTAAACTCTTAATGTTGGATTAATCCTTTAAACTCTTAATGTTTGAGTAATCCTTCAAACTCTTAACTAAAGAAAATCGTCCTACTTTTGAACACCTGAGATTTGACCCCTTATTGCTAATCAATTTGAACAAGGGATTGCTTGGGAAAAAATCAATCAAATCTTTTTGTTTCGTAGAAAGCTGGCTTGTATCGACCAAGGGTAGGTGAGTATCCCAACTACGCATGCCCTAAGCATATCCTCAAGTGTTTGGATCGTCCTTTCGCTTTGACCGTCGGTCTGAGGGTGGTAAGCTGTGCTAAGATCTAGTCGCGTCCCGAGAGATTTCTGAAGGGCGTTCCAAAAGCGGGACGTGAATCGACTATCCCTGTCAGAGATGATGGAGAGAGGTGTCCCGTGACGAGAAATGATCTCGTTGATATAGATTTGAGCGAATTTCTCCATTGAGTGAGTTTCTCGTACCGGCAAGAAATGAGCAGACTTCGTCAATCGGTCCACAATTACCCAAATTGTGTCGTTACCCTTTGCCGTCCGGGGTAACTTGGTAATAAAATCCATGGAGATTTGTTCCCACTTCCACATAGGGATCTCCGGTTGCTGCAGTAGTCCTGAGGGCTTCTGATATTCCGCCTTGACCTTCGAGCAAGTAAGGCACTTGGCTACGTATAAGGCGATATCCTTCTTCATGCCCGGCCACCAATAATACTCCCGAAGGTCCTTGTACAACTTGTCGGATCCAGGGTGAATGGAGTATCGGGAACGGTGGCCTTCATCCAAAATTAGCTTTCGAAGATCCTCGGACTTCGGAATCCATGCTCGGCCCTTGAAGTAATGGATTCCATCGGATTTGAGTTCGAACTCCGTCTCATGATTGTGCAACGTTTCGCCCTTTAAGTTCTCGGGTTTCAATGCTTCTCGCTGAGCCTCGGCGATTTGCGTTTGAAGATTTGTTTGAATTTGAATACCTAATGCTCTAACCCGATATGGTCTTACCCTTTCCTTCCGACTCAGGGCGTCTGCTACTATGTTTGCTTTACCCGGGTGGTATTTAATCTCGCAATCGTAGTCACTCAGCAGTTCGATCCATCTCCTTTGCCTCATGTTGAGCATCTTCTGGTCTAAAATGTGTTGAAGGCTCTTATGATCCGTGAAAACCGTGCACTTGGTACCGTACAAATAATGTCTCCATATCTTCAGTGCGAATACGACGACTCCCAGCTCTAGGTCGTGAGTGGTGTAGTTCTGTTCGTGCACTTTGAGCTGCCTTGAAGCGTAGGCGATGACTTTATCCTTCTGCATAAGAACGCACCCAACTCCTTGATGGGATGCATCGCAGAATACTACGAAGTTATCCGTACCCTCCGGTAGGGACAAAATTGGTGCGTGACAGAGCTGGTGCTTAAGTTTCTGGAAGGATTCCTCTTGCTTCGTACCCCAAACAAAATCCTTGTCCTTCTGAGTGAGCTCGGTGAGTGGCTTAGCGATCTTCGAGAAATTCTCGATGAACCTTCGATAATAGCCGGCCAACCCTAGGAATTGGCGAATTTCCGTAGGAGTCGTCGGGGCTTGCCATTTCTCGATCGCTTCTATCTTAGCCGGATCCACATGGATCCCTTCTTGGTTGACCACGTGACCAAGGAAATTTACTTCCCGAAGCCAAAATTCACACTTAGAGAATTTGGCGTACAGTTTCTGATCTCGGAGGAGTTCTAAAATGAGTTTCAGGTGTTTCGCGTGCTCCTCTTTGTTTCTCGAGTAGATAAGGATGTCATCAATGAACACGATCACGAATTTGTCCAAATAAGGTCTACACACCCTGTTTATCAAGTCCATGAACACCGCTGGTGCGTTGGTTAAACCAAATGGCATGACAAGGAATCCGTAATGACCGTAACGAGTACGAAAAGCGGTTTTTGGAATATCGGTCTCACTGACACGAACCTGATGATAACCCGAGCGGAGGTCGATTTTTGAGAAATAAGTTGCACCCTGCAACTGGTCGAAAAGGTCATCGATCCTCGGGAGTGGGTATCGGTTCTTGACGGTCAGCTTGTTCAATTCGCGGTAGTCGATGCACATGCGGAAGGATCCGTCTTTCTTTTTAACTAAGAGTATTGGGGCTCCCCAGGGGGACGAGCTTGGACGAATAAGACCATGATCCAAGAGTTTCTGTAGCTGTTTCGACAGCTCTTGCATTTCCGGTGGTGCTAGACGATACGGTGTCCTAGCGACCGGTGCTGCACCAGGAACTAGGTCTATCAGGAATTCCACTTGTCGATGCGGAGGTAGCCCGGGTAAATCCTCGGAAAGACTTCAGGGTGATCCTTAACTACTGGAATATCTTGTATACGGATCTCCTTGGGTTTACGTTCGACAACGTGAGCGAGAAATGCGTCACAGTCTTTCTCAAGATACTTGCTCATTTTAAGGGACGACACGATACGGAGTGGTCGTCCGGGTTTGTCTCCTTAAACAACTAGGGTTTCGGTGTCAGAGAGAGGGATGCGGATGAGCTTGTCAAAACAGACAATCTCGGCTCGGAAACGAGAGAGCCAGTCCATTCCGACGATCACATCAAAGCTTTTCAGCTCGATTGGAATTAGATCAATAGGGAAGGTTTTATCAGAAAGGCATATGGAACATCCTAGGATTATATCTTTAGCTTCGAACTCCTGACCGTTAGCGTACTCTATGGTGAAGCTATCCTTAAGAACCTTAGATCCTAAGTTAATGAGGGGTCTAAATTCTAAGGATACAAAGCTTCTTTCAGCTCCTGAATCGAACAAAACGGATGCATAGTGATTATTAACAGGAAACGTACCGTTCACCGCATTCGGATCCTGTCGAGCTTCCTCAGCTGTGAGTGCGAATGCACGTCCTCGACCTCGCCCGCCTTGGTTCGGTTGGGCGTTTCGGAGTCTTGGACAAGCGTTCCGGAAATGCTGGTCACTTCCGCACTCGAAGCACACCGGCTTCTGACCTGGAACTACCACCCTTTCCGTGCAGTACTTAGCGAAATGCCCTACCTTCTGGCATTTTAAACACACCGGGCAGTTCCCGTGGTGGTGGAAGTTGCACTTATCGCACTTGGGGTTCGTCCCCGTGTATCAGGCTCTTGTTGGTGGCAGTGGCGGTGGTGGTGCTACAGCTGCTGTGGCAAGGTTGCGGGTGATCTTTTTCTTCTTATTCCTATCACTTCGCCTTGGGGTCTGGTCGGATTTCCTTTTCTCACCCGACTCCTTCTTGGAGGATGTAGGAGCGGTGAGTAGGTTACTTGTGAGGCGGTGGGCTAGGATGATATCACTCTGGAGGGTCTGGGGTTCAGCCGTGATGACCATTCCCCTGATCTCAGGAACAAGACCGGAAACGTAGCGGTCGATCTTGTTTTCTTCAGGAGTAACTAACCTTGGGACCAGTCGAGCCAACTCATGGAATCGGGTGGTATACCCTTCGATGTCGTTTCCGACCATTTCGTGATCCCAGAGCTCGACCTCGAGCTTTTTGATTTCCCCTTTGGGGCAGTACTCCTCAATCAGCAGATTCTTGAATTGTTCCCAGGTGAGAGCATAGGCGGTCTCGCGTCCTCTATTGCGGACCACATTGTTCCACCAAGTCAGCGCCTTACCGTGCAGCACGCAGGAGGCGTACTGCACCTTATCAGCTTCGGCACATCTGCTGATGTGCAGCACCGACTCGATGCTCTCAAACCAGGACACCAGTCCTACGGCACCAGTCGTGCCATGGAACTCCTTAGGATTACAAGCCATGAAGCTCTTGTAGGTGCAAGCATGGGGGTTTGGGTGTTGATTCTGGTTGTTGTTCTGCTGATTCTGATTGTTGTTCTGTTGTTGCTGCTGCTGCTGCTGCTGCTGTTGCTGTTGCTGCTGGTGATGGTTGTTGACATTAGCATTGATCCCAACAGTGATCTGGGCGATCATGTTGGGCATCGCTGCGTTCAACTGCTCAACGACTTGTTCAGTGATGATACTGGCGTTGGTACGAGGTGCCATGATTCTGCAACAGACAACAGATTCAGTTTAGAAACGCACGATTAGAGTATGATAAGAACATAATCCAATGAACAAGTTAACAATCACGCAAGCGTCAGATAACAAAACAGATAGTACACGCACGACAAGGATTCAAGATATTCACGCGACAGAGATTCATACGCAAGAGAATAATTCAAGCATAGAACAAGGTTCACACGACAATAACAATAATAGATAATAAAAGATAGAAACTTCATTCATTAATAATAATAAAGTTGAGTACAAGGTTCAAATGAGAAATGGAGTACAATACAATACAATAAAGAAATAAATAGAAATGGCTCGGAGCTGTGTACATTGAAAATTACAACTCGGCCTACAGTACATAAATAAAAGAAATGAACTAACGGCGTTTCTCCAAGAACATCTTGGCAGTAATAACCGCCAACAGAGTCCCCATGACCAAGCAAACTCCCACTAGACGTTGCACCGTCCGGGCCGTGGCCTGAGCCGCAGCGAGGTGTCGCAATGCCTGCTCTGACAGCCGTTGCTCGGTGTCGGAGACCTCGCAGAGGAGAATCCCTTGTTGCTGGACATCCTCTGAAAGTCCCCTTTCCTCGCGGTGGAGGTGCAAGAAAGCGGCAGGAGGGGGAAGCTGAGGGGTAGGCGGCATCCTCTGCCTAGCTGCTTCAGCGTCGCGAGCACGCTGCATCTCTTCACGCTCGAGCTGCCACTCCCACGTGTAATGATCCATCATCGAGGAGCGTGGTGCCTCGGGAGGTGGGTGCCCGAATGGAAGATGAGTAGGTGCGGGCCTGGACGAACCAGCCTGCTGTGCAGCCATCCGATCAGGTAGTCGACCTGGCAGGACGACCTGCTTACGTGCCGTCATAACGACACGGGGTCCACGTCGATGTGGAGGTGCGGCAACGGGTGCCGGTGGAGGTGGTGGTAGTACCGACCTCGGGCTAGACCCGATGCTGCTTGACACAGCCATGGAGGTATCCTCCGTGGGGTCGGTAGTCTGGTGACGGAGGCTTTCCGAGGCGGTATGGCCCTCAGAAGCCTCATGCGATGACGCGGCTCTCAGCTGTGATCGGGATTGGGATCGCGAGGGGGATCGTGAACGAGATGACTGAGACATGACGTATCTGTGACGCAAAGAGTTTCGTAAGTACGGGAACAAGATAACATTAAAGGAAAATATGTAAGGAAATGCATGTAAGGGTCAATCACGTGAGGTTGGGAATGATAAGAACGAGAATTTTCGACTTAGAACCGTTTAACATTAGTAATTACGTTCCGTCCTTGCATAAGTCATTTTGAACTAGGCATGGGTGATCAGGCCATGCGTAGTTAAAAACAATCATGCAATCGCGAAATTAATTCCCTAAAGTTTTGAACCCATAATGATTTTCCGAAAAGCCTTGGTTATAGTTTGGTTTCGAAAACTTTTTGAAAATTTTTTAAAACCATTTTCACTATAACCTGTGCTCTGATACCAAGTCCGTCACACCCCGCTATAGCGGAAACACGGAATGTGAGAGCTGGAATATCATTACACGGTTATAAGCAAATTAAACGATTCAAGTCATTGCATTTAAAAAGAAATAGTTCATAATTCGAAAACAACCAGGCAGTTCAATAGTTTAATTCAAGTACAAATACATGTTTCAAAATAAATTCCCAAAAACAAAAAGGGTCTTTCCCAAGGTTCGCCTCACGTGACCGTACCGACCCTTCCTTGCCATGCATCTCGATACTTACACTAATTTCCTGAAACATAAGATAAAGTGTCAACTACATAACGTAGTGAGTGAGTTACAGTTTTGAGTTTCTCGGTAAAAGTTTCCAAAAATAGAAATGTATAAACATCGTAAAATAAAAGGAACGGAGCGACGCGAGATCATACATGAATCAATAAAAGAGTTTCGTACACACATAAGTAAAAATAGAACTCGTATAATAAAAGTTGAAGCGAAATCCATCGCTAAAATAAAGTATATGCGTAGGTAATATGTGCTTAACTAAATTAGTAACTCGTAACAATCACTTGGCATAATATAAGGTAAGTCTACACTAAACCGATTGTCTGGTCAGATCTAGCCCCAAAATGTTTCATTGAGTTTCCACCTGAATCTTAGTAATATGTACTTGGGTCGCTAACCCTGAGCAAGGAGTGACCTCTCCTAAGTATCAATACCCATAATACTAACGGCTATTGCTAATAGTGTGTAAAGTTTCGAACCAAAAACGGGGCAACTGAGTCCTGTTTCTAAAAATAGTAGTAAGCACTTACGGTTATATTTTCATCAAGGATTGGTCGCCTACAAGTAGCCTAAATTTAGTTTAGCCAATTAAGGGGCATTAGCACATAATACGCATAATAGTTACAAAGTTTCACAAGTTTCCATAGTTTCCAAGTTTCACAAGTTTCACAAGTTTCCAAAGGTTTCCAAAGTTTCAAAAGTTCCAAGTTTCATACGAGTTTCACATGTTTCAAAAGTTTCAAAGTTTCAAAGTTTCATACGAGTTTCACATGTTTCAAAAGTTTCAAAGTTTCAAAGTTTCATACGAGTTTCACATGTTTCAAAGGTTTCAAAGTTCCAAAGTTTCAACAAAGTTACAATAACATACATCTTATGTTTCCCCCAAATACGTAATTTAAAATAGTAAAAACATGGTGGGGTTGTAACTCACGGGTTGCGGAGAAAAGATACGAACAAGCACGGATGGAGCGGAACACGTCAGGAATCAAAGATAACCTAGAACACCGGAATGTTGTATAAGTTTTATTAGTATGATTCGAGTTATGTTAAAGTTCCATTTCAACATTTTAAATCCCAATTTCTTATACTTTAGATTCTGTCCCAAAAGATTATTACGGAAATATTATGTGATTAAATGTGTTCGTGTACGTTTTAAAGTCCGATAAGTCCATTTAAGTCCAAAAGAGTCAATGTCCGAGTTCAATATGTTTAAGTTACAAAAAGGTTAAGTTATTGAGTTTGAATATATTTTACAGTGAAATTTGGGCAGCGCTTCCGCGCTATAAAAATTATATCCATTTTCAAAACACTTTCCCGCTTTAAACATACAATCCAAACCAATGTAAACGATAATACAAATGTTTTAAGTTCCCAAACTCATCCAAACTATTTTATTTTCAAAATCAGTAAGTTCCCAGAATATATAATCTGTGATAAAGTTATTTGAGCTTATTTTTACGTTTAAAGTCCTCAAAACGACAATTTTTACGAACAGCGAGATCCAGACAGCGGCTGGAGACACTCAGCCGCCGGCCAGAGGCCTTCGGCCAGTTTCTAGATTTCGTTATTTTTCGATTTTAGCCCGTTTTAGTGTTAGATTCGAACATGCAAACTGTTATTTATCAAATATATGTATTTTTAAGCATAAGTTACAGTTTCTTTCGGATTTATATGATAAAAATGTAGATCTATTGTAAAAACTCGTTTTTAAGCAAGAAAACGTTTTAGATTTTTATAAAAACACTTTTTCAGTTTATAGATCGTCCATGCAAACCAATATTTAAGTAATAAGAGTAAAATAAAGGAGTTTTACCGAAGGAAAATGTTTTGGATCGGTTGGATGAGTTTCTAGCTTCAAAATGTATGCAAATCTTCTTCAAAACCCGATTTTTAAGCCTCCTTTTGTTACCCTTTAAGCTTAGGACGATTTGAATGTATTTTAGTGGATGATTTTGGTGTTTTAAGGACTGTGAAATGATGTTGAGTTTCTGTTTTTACTTGGGAGTTTAGAGAGAAAAGTTTAGAGAGAGAGAGAGAGATTAGTGTGTGTGTGTTTGAAATGGGAGTAAAATGAAAATGAAAGTGGGAATAGGGGGAGTGTTACTGCCCTTGGGAAGCCAAATGGCAGTAACTATTGTCACACCCCGCTTGGAAGCGGAAACGCGAGGCGTTCCAGTTATAATATCAAAGTCAAGATTACAACAATATAACCGATAAACAAAACATAAAATTAAATAGATCATGCCAAATGTTACAAAATACATCATAAAGTCAAAGGCGATAAGACGCCAAGTACAATACAATTCCAAAAGAAATATACAAACGGATCGTCATGGAAATTACAATAAGCAATTCAAATTCAAATTTCCCAAAAGCAGCGATCCGAAAATAAACTAAGGCATGATCGACGGAAATCCTCAATTTCCTGCAAAGCGTTAAAACGACATCAACAACATGTTGGTGAATTATTCGCAATTTTAAGTAAAAGTTGACCCAACGACAAGTTTAAGGTGGACCTATTCGCTTTGGTAAAAAGGTAATCAGTAGCGTCTAACGATTAAGCAGACAGAAAATACAACAATGTCTAGAAATTTAGTAGGCAAGATATAAGATAACGTCTAGCAATTTTATTAGCAAACCAGGTAACGTCTAACATTAGGCTGACTAGATGACGTCTAACAATTAGGAGACGAGATGACGTCTAACATATAAGCAGACAAGATGACGTCTAACATTTAAGTAGACAAGATGACGTCTAACATTTAAGCAGACAAGATGACGTCTAACATTTAAGCAGACAAGATGACGTTTAACATTTAAGCAGACAAGAAATACATTACGCCTACTATTTAAACAAACAAATTTTAAAGTACGCTTTACAGCCCTAAAAATAGTAAAGACAAGGGCTACGAATAACTCACAATACAAGCTTCAGCAAATCCCAGATAAACAATCACGGAGCTACAACCCCACCGTCTAAGTGCCCTAAATAGCAATAATATAGTCTCAGTATCTCTACAAGTATAGTTCGGTTTAGCCTTGTCGGTTAAGATTAAGTTTAATAAAATATTCCAACATTTAATAATTTAAATCAAAACGACGTATTCGGGAGACGATGCTCCGCATCGAAAAGGGCGAGTGGCAAGATATCGGTCTTTCACGTCCACAATGTCGTTGGAAACGAATGATTTCTTCGATTCGAAAGGAATATTGAATACCAAGGTTTTATTAGATTGACCAAGGTTAAAGTTGTTGACTTTGTAAAAGTCAAATGTTAAATAAGTTGACTTAGAAAAGTCAAATGTCAACATTGTTGACTTATAAAAGTCAATTTTCAAGGATGTTGACTTATGAAAGTCAAATATCAAAGATGTTGGTTTTGCAAAGTTAAAGACAACTATTTTAGGTTGAAACAAAGATAATTGAAGTTGTCGCAAAAGTCTAATTGACATTTAGAGAGTTTAAAAGACTTTACTTATCAAAATATAGTGAAAAATGACTTTATATAATGTTTTTTTAATAAAGTTTCATCGCAAAAGTAATGGTTGACGGCTTTAGATTACGATCGCATTATGTAACTAATGTTTATTTATCAAATTGTAGGTAGTACGTCGGTTTAAATAAGTGTTAAAGCATTTTAAATTGCGTTAGCGTCTTTGAGTCCAAAGACGATATTTTGTCAAAATATGTTACTTTTATATATTTTATTATGTTTATACAAGTGTTTTAGAGTTATTATAAATATAACATGAAATTAGAGACTTGAAACGACAATTTACGGAAACAAAACGTCAAGATGGTTAAACAACGAAAATAACAAGGTGCTGAATTTTTGATGGAAAATAGCCCGGTGCGTCGCACCGGACATGGGGTGCGGCGCACTAGGTGCATTTTGGAATTATGAATTTTAACGTTTTGTCGAAATCCGATCGTTTAAAGACTTTTCGATTAAAACACTTACTGTTAATAAGTTATATTATGTTCCAAATATATTTACCAAGTGTTACATATATGTAAATATATCATTTTACATACTATTACATACAATATGTTAATTTCGGTAATAATCATATCTTTATGTATTTTAGTCCAAATCTTTGTCCATAACCAAAATATTCATAAGTGTTGGTCTAATATATTATTCCTAACCATTTTCAAGGCTAATAACCGAAATATACAAGGAAAATAATAACGGAATACATAAAAAGATGAATATGGGAAAAATGTCGATTTTACCGAAATACAACCGCAAGATCTTAAGCTTGAGAAGATAAACCCGAAAGTAACTTTTGGTGGTGAGATGATAGGAAAATCACAGCTCCAAAACACAAAATAAAACCACCATTAGTCTAGATCCTTGCATGCAAGATGATAAATAACGTTTTCGAAGAGATTTTCGGTAAAAGATTACTTACCAATATTAAAGAAATTTCTCTTCAAGAAAAGCTAGATGGATCTTCCCAAATGATATGTAAAATGGAAGACAATAGCTTGGAATACAAAAGAATAATAGTTGGTGTTAGATTTCTTCAACAAATGAAGAGAAAAATGGAAGAAAAGTGAAAGAAACCTTAAGAAAACTTTACCAAAAGTTGATGGAGATCAAGAGGAACTTGTTTCTTTGATGATTTTGGACTTGAATCACTCTTCAAATGGTTGTTTTTAGCTTCAAAGTTTCTGGAAATGGTTGGGTTTGAGAGAGAGAAATGAGAGAAGAGCAAAGAAAATGTGATGGGAAAATGAGAGAGAAATGTGATTGTAGGTGTTTGTGTAATGATAGAAATGAGTTGTGAGATGGGTTTAGGCATCAAAAGTGAGTTTTCTCTGCCCCATTTCAGGTCTTACACGTTTGGGAGAAAGGGCCCAATCAACAACCATGCAAAAATGACTCACACAAAAAGACAAAAATCTGTCCAGCAGGTCGGTGCTGCGCACCTCAAAGTAGGTGCTGCGCACCGGGCCAAAATCCAGAATTTCTGCTTTTTCGTTTACGCGATCGTTAAGGAGTTTCGTTCGCCGAAAGTTCCCGATTCTTTTTGCGTTGAACTTAGGAAAGTTCATACTTTGATTTACTTTATATTAGGTTCATTTAATATTATATTTTCACTTTCGAATTCGAGATTCGCACGATTTCGGTAAAGGAGTAAACAAGAGCAAAAGCACGATATCTCGAGGATAAAGGATGCGATAACCGACAAATTTGGCATAAACCTTCTAACTTATAATTATGAGGATACTAACTAATTGACACTTAGATGTATTAATATTATTACGTCCCGGTGGACGAATCCGCAAATACAGAAAACCCGATACTCAATAACGGTAAATCGTGAGCAAAACAAAGCGAAATACAAGGGTCGAAATCAATTGCGAATAAAATATAAATAATAACGGTAACATAAGTACTCCAAATTGACGGGACGTCACAGCCTCCCCCAGTAAAAAGAATTTCGTCCTCGAAATATTTCCTGCAGCGGCCTACTCTAACTCGAAGGAAGACGCTAAGGATATAGCCGTGCAAATATCAAAATCTCAAACGCATTAGATATGAAACTCTTCGAAAGATGGAATTAAATTGGAGATCAGACGAATTGAGAGACTATTGACTCGAAAACTATTAACAATAGGAATTACGTTCCGGTCTTGCATAATTTATTCCAAACTAGGCGTAGTTGGCCAAATTACGCGTAGTTCGTAATGAACCATGCATTTGCGGAATTAATCCACTAAAGTTTAAAAGTTCACAAAATATGATAGGGTCTAGATTATAGTTTGGTATAGTACCAATGATTACTAATTTGAAGCGAAGTGACGGATAAAAAAACTCTGGAGTCGAATCTCTCGGAATCGCACTCGTAGGACAACCTCGTCTCATCGACTTCCTTGCCGATAGGAGCTTCCTTTGGTTCCAACGCAAAAGAGGCGTAAAAGAAAACGAAAATACCAGGAAGTAAAAAGGGAAGTGTGCAACATGACGATAATAAGACCAAGTATCAAGAATCAAATAGGATAAATGCAGGTTGAACTTAGATAAGAAATGTATTTGTACCGGCTGGAGTTAACTCGGGACAGTTGTTCCTAAGATGCTCAGGAGAACCACACTCATAACAGTTGCCCTTCGGGATCTTACAAAACTTCTCGGTGTGCCCAAGTCTCTTACACCGACCGCACACCCAACATTTTAACTCCTTGGCGTGGGGGTTACCACACCGATTGCACTTGGGAGGCCTATCCTGGACATTCGGAGCCACTACTGCATATGCTTGCGCATCTTGAGGAGTATCCTGCCTCCTAGCTCTCTTCTGCGAATTCTCATAACGGTCTTCACCACCCCTTTTCCCTTCGGAGTTTAGCTTAACTACTGTTGGGGCTAGCTCGCCATCACGGACCGCATTATGTGTCAACGTCGTCGCAATCTCAACCGCGCTCTGGAAGGTGCTCGGCTTGTTGGAAAGGACACTCTTACGGATTGCTGGGGGTAATCCGTGAGTGTAGCGACCTATTCGCTTGAGCTCGGGTCGGACCAAGTGTGGTACCAACTGGGACAAAGCGTGAAAACGCGAGGTGTACCCCTGAATGTCGGACCCAATCATGGTCAAGTTCCACAACTCATCCTCCAACTTCTGAATCTCAGATTCAGGTACATACTCAACAATCATTAGCTCCTTTAACTGCTCCCAAGTCATCGTGTTAATTTCGGCTCGGCCTCGAACATTCACAATCGAATTCCACCATGTCAGAGCCGAACCTTGAAATACAAACGCAGCAAATTTGACTCGATCTTTGTCCGCACAATCCACAGCATCGAAAAAAGACTCTAGCTTTTCCATCCACTGGAGCGTTCCAGTCGCTCCCTCATTGCCCCTGTACTCTGGAGCCTTGCAACTCATAAAAGTCTTCATTGTGCATCCAACGCGTTGGGTCGAGCCCTCTGCTCTACCGGATCCACTGATCACGACTTCGGGACCCTCATTATTAACAATCGGCTCGGGATTTCCAGAACCCGAACCGTCACCAGTTCCGTGGCCTGTTCCCTCCCTCAGTTGAGCTATAAGCCCGGGCATCATTGCCGTAATTTCCTCAGCGATAATTTGTCTGATGTTCGGTGTCGTATCGCTTCCCGAATTATTCCCCCTCGCATTCGACGTATTAGCTCTCGCGTTCGGATTCGTGGTATTAGCCCTCGCGTTCGCAGTAGCACGTCTCGCGGAACTTCGGGTCGCAACTCTCCTCTTAGGCGCCATCGTCCTAAAATAAAAGAGGAAAAGACTCGATCAGCAAATGTGTGCAACACAAAAACAAGGCCAAATGCCAAAACACAACGAGAACTTAAACACGTATGAAAAATAGTGCACACATTGCAATCAGAGTAAAAATCGATTTAAAGCCTATGGTCATAGTCCAAGTGATTTACTCAGTCAAAATCACTCGGTTCGCTATAACCTTTGGCTCTGATACCAACTTCTGTCACACCCCGCTTGGAAGCGGAAACGCGAGGCGTTCCAGTTATAATATCAAAGTCAAGATTACAACAATATAACCGATAAACAAAACATAAAATTAAATAGATCATGCCAAATGTTACAAAATACATCATAAAGTCAAAGGCGATAAGACGCCAAGTACAATACAATTCCAAAAGAAATATACAAACGGATCGTCATGGAAATTACAATAAGCAATTCAAATTCAAATTTCCCAAAAGCAGCGATCCGAAAATAAACTAAGGCATGATCGACGGAAATCCTCAATTTCCTGCAAAGCGTTAAAACGACATCAACAACATGTTGGTGAATTATTCGCAATTTTAAGTAAAAGTTGACCCAACGACAAGTTTAAGGTGGACCTATTCGCTTTGGTAAAAAGGTAATCAGTAGCGTCTAACGATTAAGCAGACAGAAAATACAACAATGTCTAGAAATTTAGTAGGCAAGATATAAGATAACGTCTAGCAATTTTATTAGCAAACCAGGTAACGTCTAACATTAGGCTGACTAGATGACGTCTAACAATTAGGAGACGAGATGACGTCTAACATATAAGCAGACAAGATGACGTCTAACATTTAAGTAGACAAGATGACGTCTAACATTTAAGCAGACAAGATGACGTCTAACATTTAAGCAGACAAGATGACGTTTAACATTTAAGCAGACAAGAAATACATTACGCCTACTATTTAAACAAACAAATTTTAAAGTACGCTTTACAGCCCTAAAAATAGTAAAGACAAGGGCTACGAATAACTCACAATACAAGCTTCAGCAAATCCCAGATAAACAATCACGGAGCTACAACCCCACCGTCTAAGTGCCCTAAATAGCAATAATATAGTCTCAGTATCTCTACAAGTATAGTTCGGTTTAGCCTTGTCGGTTAAGATTAAGTTTAATAAAATATTCCAACATTTAATAATTTAAATCAAAACGACGTATTCGGGAGACGATGCTCCGCATCGAAAAGGGCGAGTGGCAAGATATCGGTCTTTCACGTCCACAATGTCGTTGGAACGAATGATTTCTTCGATTCGAAAGGAATATTGAATACCAAGGTTTTATTAGATTGACCAAGGTTAAAGTTGTTGACTTTGTAAAAGTCAAATGTTAAATAAGTTGACTTAGAAAAGTCAAATGTCAACATTGTTGACTTATAAAAGTCAATTTTCAAGGATGTTGACTTATGAAAGTCAAATATCAAAGATGTTGGTTTTGCAAAGTTAAAGACAACTATTTTAGGTTGAAACAAAGATAATTGAAGTTGTCGCAAAAGTCTAATTGACATTTAGAGAGTTTAAAAGACTTTACTTATCAAAATATAGTGAAAAATGACTTTATATAATGTTTTTTTAATAAAGTTTCATCGCAAAAGTAATCGTTGACGGCTTTAGATTACGATCGCATTATGTAACTAATGTTTATTTATCAAATTGTAGGTAGTACGTCGGTTTAAATAAGTGTTAAAGCATTTTAAATTGCGTTAGCGTCTTTGAGTCCAAAGACGATATTTTGTCAAAATATGTTACTTTTATATATTTTATTATGTTTATACAAGTGTTTTAGAGTTATTATAAATATAACATGAAATTAGAGACTTGAAACGACAATTTACGGAAACAAAACGTCAAGACGGTTAAACAACGAAAATAACAAGGTGCTGAATTTTTGATGGAAAATAGCCCGGTGCGTCGCACCGGACATGGGGTGCGGCGCACTAGGTGCATTTTGGAATTATGAATTTTAACGTTTTGTCGAAATCCGATCGTTTAAAGACTTTTCGATTAAAACACTTACTGTTAATAAGTTATATTATGTTCCAAATATATTTACCAAGTGTTACATATATGTAAATATATCATTTTACATACTATTACATACAATATGTTAATTTCGGTAATAATCATATCTTTATGTATTTTAGTCCAAATCTTTGTCCATAACCAAAATATTCATAAGTGTTGGTCTAATATATTATTCCTAACCATTTTCAAGGCTAATAACCGAAATATACAAGGAAAATAATAACGGAATACATAAAAAGATGAATATGGGAAAAATGTCGATTTTACCGAAATACAACCGCAAGATCTTAAGCTTGAGAAGATAAACCCGAAAGTAACTTTTGGTGGTGAGATGATAGGAAAATCACAGCTCCAAAACACAAAATAAAACCACCATTAGTCTAGATCCTTGCATGCAAGATGATAAATAACGTTTTCGAAGAGATTTTCGGTAAAAGATTACTTACCAATATTAAAGAAATTTCTCTTCAAGAAAAGCTAGATGGATCTTCCCAAATGATATGTAAAATGGAAGACAATAGCTTGGAATACAAAAGAATAATAGTTGGTGTTAGATTTCTTCAACAAATGAAGAGAAAAATGGAAGAAAAGTGAAAGAAACCTTAAGAAAACTTTACCAAAAGTTGATGGAGATCAAGAGGAACTTGTTTCTTTGATGATTTTGGACTTGAATCACTCTTCAAATGGTTGTTTTTAGCTTCAAAGTTTCTGGAAATGGAAGAGAGAAATGAGAGAAGAGCAAAGAAAATGTGATGGGAAAATGAGAGAGAAATGTGATTGTAGGTGTTTGTGTAATGATAGAAATGAGTTGTGAGATGGGTTTAGGCATCAAAAGTGAGTTTTCTCTGCCCCATTTCAGGTCTTACACGTTTGGGAGAAAGGGCCCAATCAACAACCATGCAAAAATGACTCACACAAAAAGACAAAAATCTGTCCAGCAGGTCGGTGCTGCGCACCTCAAAGTAGGTGCTGCGCACCGGGCCAAAATCCAGAATTTCTGCTTTTTCGTTTACGCGATCGTTAAGGAGTTTCGTTCGCCGAAAGTTCCCGATTCTTTTTGCGTTGAACTTAGGAAAGTTCATACTTTGATTTACTTTATATTAGGTTCATTTAATATTATATTTTCACTTTCGATTTCGAGATTCGCACGATTTCGGTAAAGGAGTAAATAAGAGCAAAAGCACGATATCTCGAGGATAAAGGATGCGATAACCGACAAATTTGGCATAAACCTTCTAACTTATAATTATGAGGATACTAACTAATTGACACTTAGATATATTAATATTATTACGTCCCGGTGGACGAATCCGCAAATACAGAAAACCCGATACTCAATAACGGTAAATCGTGAGCAAAACAAAGCGAAATACAAGGGTCGAAATCAATTGCGAATAAAATATAAATAATAACGGTAACATAAGTACTCCAAATTGACGGGACGTCACAGCCTCCCCCAGTAAAAAGAATTTCGTCCTCGAAATATTTCCTGCAGCGGCCTACTCTAACTCGAAGGAAGACGCTAAGGATATAGCCGTGCAAATATCAAAATCTCAAACGCATTAGATATGAAACTCTTCGAAAGATGGAATTAAATTGGAGATCAGACGAATTGAGAGACTATTGACTCGAAAACTGTTAACAATAGGAATTACGTTCCGGTCTTGCATAATTTATTCCAAACTAGGCGTAGTTGGCCAAATTACGCGTAGTTCGTAATGAACCATGCATTTGCGGAATTAATCCACTAAAGTTTAAAAGTTCACAAAATATGATAGGGTCTAGATTATAGTTTGGTATAGTACCAATGATTACTAATTTGAAGCGAAGTGACGGATAAAAAAAATCTGGAGTCGAATCTCTCGGAATCGCACTCGTAGGACAACCTCGTCTCATCGACTTCCTTGCAGATAGGAGCTTCCTTTGGTTCCAACGCAAAAGAGGCGTAAAAGAAAACGAAAATACCAGGAAGTAAAAAGGGAAGTGTGCAACATGACGATAATAAGACCAAGTATCAAGAATCAAATAGGATAAATGCAGGTTGAACTTAGATAAGAAATGTATTTGTACCAGCTGGAGTTAACTCGGGACACTTGTTCCTAAGATGCTCAGGAGAACCACACTCATAACAGTTGCCCTTCGGGATCTTACAAAACTTCTCGGTGTGCCCAAGTCTCTTACACCGACCGCACACCCAACATTTTAACTCCTTGGCGTGGGGGTTACCACACCGATTGCACTTGGGAGGCCTATCCTGGACATTCGGAGCCACTACTGCATATGCTTGCGCATCTTGAGGAGTATCCTGCCTCCTAGCTCTCTTCTGCGAATTCTCATAACGGTCTTCACCACCCCTTTTCCCTTCGGAGTTTAGCTTAACTACTGTTGGGGCTAGCTCGCCATCACGGACCGCATTATGTGTCAACGTCGTCGCAATCTCAACCGCGCTCTGGAAGGTGCTCGGCTTGTTGGAAAGGACACTCTTACGGATTGCTGGGGGTAATCCGTGAGTGTAGCGACCTATTCGCTTGAGCTCGGGTCGGACCAAGTGTGGTACCAACTGGGACAAAGCGTGAAAACGCGAGGTGTACCCCTGAATGTCGGACCCAATCATGGTCAAGTTCCACAACTCATCCTCCAACTTCTGAATCTCAGATTCAGGTACATACTCAACAATCATTAGCTCCTTTAACTGCTCCCAAGTCATCGTGTTAATTTCGGCTCGGCCTCGAACATTCACAATCGAATTCCACCATGTCAGAGCCGCACCTTGAAATACAAACGCAGCAAATTTGACTCGATCTTTGTCCGCACAATCCACATCATCGAAAATAGACTCTAGCTTTTCCATCCACTGGAGCGTTCCAGTCGCTCCCTCATTGCCCCTGTACTCTGGAGCCTTGCAACTCATAAAAGTCTTCATTGTGCATCCAGCGTGTTGGGTCGAGCCCTCTGCTCTACCGGATCCAGTGATCACGACTTCGGGACCCTCATTATTAACAATCGGCTCGGGATTTCCAGAACCCGAACCGTCACCAGTTCCGTGGCCTGTTCCCTCCCTCAGTTGAGCTATAAGCCCGGGCATCATTGCCGTAATTTCCTCAGCGATAATTTGTCTGATGTTCGGTGTCGTATCGCTTCCCGAATTATTCCCCCTCGCATTCGACGTAATAGGTCTCGCGTTCGGATTCGCGGTATTAGCCCTCGCGTTCGCAGTAGCACGTCTCGCGGAACTTCGGGTCGCAACTCTCCTCTTAGGCGCCATCGTCCTAAAATAAAAGAGGAAAAGACTCGATCAGCAAATGTGTGCAACACAAAAACAAGGCCAAATGCCAAAACACAACGAGAACTTAAACACGTATGAAAAATAGTGCACACATTGCAATCAGAGTAAAAATCGATTTAAAGCCTATGGTCATAGTCCAAGTGATTTACTCAGTCAAAATCACTCGGTTCGCTATAACCTTTGGCTCTGATACCAACTTCTGTCACACCCCGCTTGGAAGCGGAAACGCGAGGCGTTCCAGTTATAATATCAAAGTCAAGATTACAACAATATAACCGATAAACAAAACATAAAATTAAATAGATCATGCCAAATGTTACAAAATACATCATAAAGTCAAAGGCGATAAGACGCCAAGTACAATACAATTCCAAAAGAAATAAACAAACGGATCGTCATGGAAATTACAATAAGCAATTCAAATTCAAATTTCCCAAAAGCAGCGATCCGAAAATAAACTAAGGCATGATCGACGGAAATTCTCAATTTCCTGCAAAGCGTTAAAACGACATCAACAACATGTTGGTGAATTATTCGCAATTTTAAGTAAAAGTTGACCCAACGACAAGTTTAAGGTGGACCTATTCGCTTTGGTAAAAAGGTAATCAGTAGCGTCTAACGATTAAGCAGACAGAAAATACAACAATGTCTAGAAATTTAGTAGGCAAGATGTCACACCCCGCTAAAGCGGAAACACGGAATGTGAAGAGCAAAGAATCATTTCACGGGTTACACTAAAAATATCGGTTCGAGTCATTAAGATTTAAATTAAAAAGGGTACGTGTCAAAGATACAACCAAGTTCGATATAAACCATAGTACATGATCAAAAGTGTTTTTAAATAAAATTCCCAAAATAAGGTCTTCTTCCCAAGTACACTTCACATGATGGACTTGACCGCTCGAGCAATGCACTTCATAACTTACGCTTAATTCCTGAAACATGAGATAAAGTGTCAACTACGAAAACGTAGTGAGTGAGTTACAGTTTTGTTTTGAAGAGAAGTTCAATTTAAGAGTTCAAGTCAAAGAATTTCAAGATAAGATCAGATACTTAAAATTCGAGAGTAACTTAATTAAATTTAAGTGCTTAAAATTCAAGAATGACCAAATTTCAAGACAATTTCAAGTACTTTAGTAAAAATTTAAGTAAGTTAAAAAAAATGAGTTCAAGTACGACCATAGTAAGCCTAAGTCAGACACAAAGTCAAATAGTGTAGCGAGCAAACGGGGTCGTAGTCATTACCTCAGCGGTGGATTAATCCACATGTGCAAGACAGAACGTAAGTATATGCGTAATATAGACCTATGATCCTCGAGTTGTACCAACCACTAAGCTTAATATACGTAAGATTTAGTCTACACACTAATCCGATTCTGGTCAAGAACTGCCCACTAGTCAAGTCTGAGGTCAAGTCCGCGAGGACATAGCAATATGTACCTTGGTCGCTACCCATTGGTAAGGAGTGACCACTCCTAAATATCGATATCCATAATTTATGCTAACGGCTATTGCTAATAGTGTGTATAGTTGCCCGAGAAAAATTGTGGGACTTGGATCGAACAGTTTTCAAAAGTCCTTTAGTCTGCACTTACGGCATTATATTCTCACCTAGGGTTTAGCACTTAAATACAACCAAGCTATCAATGTCTATTTCAATATCCAAAGAGGCAAACCTAGGGAGTCTAAAGTAAGCCAATCCGAACAATTGATGTGGTCTACGCATAACAGTCAAAATAGTCCATAAGTTCAATAAGTTCAAATAGTTCAATAGTCAAAATAGTTCGTAAGTTCAATAAGTTCAAATAGTTCAAAAGTCAAAATAGTTCGTAAGTTCAATAAGTTCAAATAGTTCAAAAGTCAAAATAGTTCGTAAGTTCAATAAGTTCAAATAGTTCAAAAGTCAAAATAGTTCGTAAGTTCAATAAGTTCAAATAGTTCAAAAGTCAAAATAGTTTGTAAGTTCAATAAGTTCAAATAGTTCAAAAGTCAAAATAGTTTATAAGTTCAATAAGATCAAATAGTTCAAAAGTCAAAATAGTTTATAAGTTCAATAAGATCAAATAGTTCAAAAGTCAAAATAGTTTATAAGTTCAATAAGATCAAATAGTTCGAATAGTTCAGAAGTCAAAATAGTTTATCAAGTTCACAAAAGTTTGATCTCATGTTTCCCCCAAATAGAGTACTTAAAATGGTAAAAGATAGGAGGGGTGTAACTCACGGTTTGCGAAGAGAGTGAACTCGGAATCGATCGGAGAACGGAGTCGGGAATCACGGAGTGCCTAGGGATACCAAGATTGTTCAAAAGTTAATGTCTTATTTGGTCCTTTATATAAGATTTGGTAACTTTTGTTTATGGTTATGTAACAAAGTCAAATTGTCTCAAAATTGGTCCGAAGTGGTTAACGTTTATTTTTAGTTTGAAAGTTCAAAGTCGAAGTTATTATTAATATCATTTTTATTTATCTCAGTCTTATAACAGTATTAGCAAAAGTCCAGAACGTGTGTACGAGTTTTAAACGAGTAAAACGACGATTTTCGGGGGAACAGCAGCTCGGTGCTGCGCACCTGGGCCTAGGTGCTGCGCACCTAGCTGCTGTTTCATCCCCGTTTGGTGTTTTTCTTGCTAAAAACGTTTTGTGACACGAGGATTTCAACATGCAACCGGTGGACAACTTATAAAACATCATTATTAAGGTTTCTAAACAACTTTTATCCATAAAAACATAGATCTAAGTATCATTTAGATAAAAATCGTTTTTGTAGAGAAAGTGGTATAAATCTTTATAAAAACTTGTTTTTATTGTTTAGATCTAACATGCAATTAGTAAATATCTTTTAAAACATCATTTTAACAGCTTCTACTGTGCTTTTATTCACAGATTCGTGGATTTTAAGAGTATTTCGATTAAAAACGTTTTTGACCATAAGAGTCAAAGATTTGTACAAAAACACATTTTTAACCGTTAGATCTTACATGCAATCGATTATTTATGTAAGAACAGTGAAAGGAAAGTAATCTACCGAAGGAAATCGAATGGATGATGCTTTTGGTCGGATTTGAGCTTCAAAAATCTTTACAAACTTGGTCCTTTTTCGAAATCTTTTGGTCTCTTTAACTCCTTTGGATGATATGAACGATTTTTATGGGCAGAAACTGGATTTTGATGGCCAAATGTTCTGGAAATGAAGGTGTTTTTGTGAGAGTTTAGAGAGAACTTCAACTAGGTGTAATGTGTATGTGTTTTTGTTTTAAGAAAATGAATTTGTAAAATGGAAATGAAATGAAAATAGGTGAAATGATGTTAAAGAGGTGTTGGAATACTGAAATGCAGTAAATGAGTGCCTGGACTCGTTTTTGATTGGTTTAAAAATGTGTAAAAACGAGGTAAGGACTAAACATGAAAATATTTTGAAATCTGCAGCTAGGTGCTGCGCACCTAGCAAGGGGGTGCGGCGCACCGGGCCTTTTCTCAGCTTTTTCTGATTTTTCGTTTTTACGTTATTGCTTCGTTGGACCTTTTTGTTAACTGAAAGTTCTCAATTATGATTAGTTATGAACTTAGGAAAGTTCAATATGTGTTTTCTTGGTATTAGGACTTATAAAATTGATTCCGGAAGTTATTCCGACATTAGTTCCGACAGAGTACAGACTCAACAGTTACGAACTAGAACAAAGCGAATACGATAAACGAGTGACTAATGATTTTGAACCGATATAGCGACTGAACAAGTACCAGAAATTTTGACGGTTGTCACATTCTCCCCGGGTTGAAAGAAATTTCGTCCCGAAATTTAGTTCGTCCCATGGAGAAGAAATGCCGTCGGATTATGGTGGACTTTCCTGACGAGTTTTGGTCCCTGCGTCTTTCCGCGGTAGTGGGACTAAGTCAGAGGTTCCACCAAACTCAGAAATGGGGACAGGGTTCGGTTAATGTCGTTTGACCTTGAAGTCAATAACCTACGTGGTTCGACAAGAGTTTGGTTTGGTAGCAGTTTTGACCTCTTTTCGAGAGAGGTGGCGAGGATCTCATCCGATGAACACTCTTCAAGTGTGAAAAGGGGCACTTAAGAATATTGGGAGACGGTCGGGAAAATTATTAACAATGGGAGGTCGGATCGGTATGTCCCGAGACTTAGATCGAACCGATGTACTTCGGCTTAGTTTGCCGCGTTTCCAGAAGCAGATTGTTCTCCTTCCGTGGCGGTATCATAAGGGATACCCTATTGCCATCCAAGGGATTGAGGTTTTACTTCCAGATGGTCGCGCGGCTTCTTGGCCGAGTACGGAACGTTTCCGGTCCTTCGCGAGTAGAGGTAGATGTAGGACCTTGCAAGTCGTCAACCGTCAGTTCCTAGCTGACAGGGCAGTGTTTGACACTTGCGTCCAAGCATAGACTAATGGGTTCACACTTCGTGCTGGCACGGGGTCCGTGACGCAAGTGTACCCGATTGAAGACAGGCGAATTGTGAGGGGTGATGAGGTATAGTCGCATCCCTGGCGATTCTCAGGAGGGCACTTCGAGGAGAGGGGGACGTAGATCGACTAATGGTGGGGTGAGTTTCGGTGTCCTGCTTTGGCCTCGAGGTAAGTGAGGCACCTGGCGGAGTACAAGGTAGTGTCCTTACACAGTGTCCGACCAGAATAGTGTTCTCGGGAACTCCGGTCACAGCAAGTCGGATCCCGGGTAAATGGAATAACAATTCGATGGCCCTTGACGGGTATGGGTTCGTGATTATCTTCGGACTTCCGAGTTCATGCTAGGGGCTTGGTACTACAAGCTACGTTTGGCCTGGCCTGAGTTCCTTCGAGGTTGACCAAAGAGTCGGGAAGTGTCCTGCTCGGGGTCAGCGTTCGAATTCAGGGAAGTTGGCGTTCGATTCATGACCGTGGAAGGGTTCAAGGGTGAGCTCGGGATGCTCACAGGATCTTCCTTGGGTAGGTGTGTGTGTTGGCGAGGAGTAAGGTTATCGGTTATCCAAGTACGGCCTACACACCGTGTTCATTAAGTCCATGAATACCGGCGATGTGCTGTTCAGGCGTACTAACAGGGGAGGGGCTTGGGTGGTTTGCATCTAGTTCGGAACATGCGGTCCTTGCAAGTGTTGGTCGGGATGTCGCGAACATGGTGATAACTCGGACGGGGTCGACCTTCTAGAGGGGTGTTGCATCCTGCAACTACTCAGACTGGTTGTCGATCCTCGGGGACGGTTATCGGTTCACGACGGTCTGTTCGATGAGTTCATGACGCTTGGCGTACAACGAAGGGGTCTGTCTGTCTCTTGTTAGGGAGCTGGACTCCTCGGGTTGACTTTGAGTGGTAGAGTTAGAGTTGGGAGGTTCCTACAGCGGCTTTGGCTGCCTTAGCATCTCGGATTGTGCTAGTTGGTAGGGAGCCTTGGCTGGTGGTGCCGTGCTAGGAACAAGGTTTATCTGGAATTCCCGCTCGTCGCTCTCAGCGGTAGTCCGGGCGATTTCTCAAGAAAACTTTGGATGGTCCTTGACTACAGAGGTGTCTTGGACTCGGCTTCCCTTAGGTTTATACTCGGCGTCGTGAGCGGAGGGTGCGTCGTGGTTCTTCGCGGAAAACTAGTGAGTTTATCGGAACGAACGACTTTAACTCAATAGTGCGGTGGTTGGTTTATCCGACGGGGGCGTCAGGGCTCGATGGTTTGGTAAGGACTGGGTCGGTGGAAGAATTGTAGGCAGACGGTGTTCTGGGGATCCTAAATTTGCGTTGTAGCTGCGACTAATGGATCGTTGGCATTTTCGAAAGGAGAACTATCCGTAAGGCCTGAGGTCCTAAACTGATGAGATGTCCAAATCTCTAAGGGGCAGGGTTTTCTCCAGTTCCTGAATCAAGTAGCGCGGAAGGAAAAAGGGTCATTTGACAGAGGACGTACCAGTAATTTCTCCGAGGTTCTGGGGAGTTTCCTTGGCAGTGATTGCGAGAGCACCGAGGGTCTCTGTAGTATGCTCTAAGAGACAATCCTCACGAAAGTGCTGGTTGCTCCCACATTCGAGACATAGCAGCCTTCTGATCGCATTTTCTGGACAGCACCAGGGGTAGTGTCCCACTGTGTTGCAAAGTTTGCATACCGGGCACTTCCGGACATGGGGGAAGGGACATCTGCTGCATCGGGGGTGCGGTCCAGTGTGGATCCGAGGTAAGTTGGGGTATCCTCGGGTGATGCTAGTCCGTGAAATTTGGTGGTGAAGCTTCCTTCTCTTGTTCCCACTTCGTTGGAAGAGGGCTAGAGGGGGAGGTAGAGGGTTGGTTCCAAAGTTCTCGTCCTTGTTCTGCTTAGCAGCATGTTCACGGCATTGTCGGAAGAGGTGTCCGATTTTGTTGCACGTGTAGCACGCATGGCAGTCCCCAGTGTGATGCCGGTAGCACTTACCGCACTTAGGGTGCGGTCCAGCATACTCTCGGCGTCTGATGGCGGGCTTCATGTTGAGGTCCCCCCTTATGGTTTGGTGACTAGTCTTACGCTTCTCGCTCTTCCTTCGAGTGACGGGGGCTGGAGGAGGAGGGAGGTTGTTGTCATGAATGATCTCCGAACGAAAGGTGTCGGGGTTATCGCCTCTGAAGATCCTGTCGCTCACTCCGGCGATCACCTGGGCGATCAAGTCGGGTATTGCTGCGTTCATCTGGGCGATGACTTGTTCGGCGAGGTCACTAGTGCTCAAGTGCGGGGGTGCCATGATTCTGCAATAGAAAGAATTTAGGTTGGGTTTAGAATGCGCGGATGAGATATGATACGAATTACGATTTAAGTGATCATAGATAGTCACAGCACGAGATTAACACGAATGATCAAGTAGTTCACGCAAGATTATGACTTAGGATAGAACCATAGTGTTCACAACAAGTACAAAGTTCACAAGACACGACAAAACAATGATAAAAGATAGAATTTTTCATTAATAATGAGAAGTTTTCGGTACACCTGACAAATTCACTGAGAGAAACATACAAGTACAATACATAGAGGAACAATAAGTAGTGGCTCAAGCCGTGTACAATGGGAAAATTACGACTAAGCCGGTACAGTACAATAAAAAGGGAAATATGCCTAATAACGCTCTTCCAAGAACATCATGGCAGCGAGAGCTACGACAAGTGCTCCCATGACTGTGCAAGCTCTGACGAGGCATTGGACGGTCCGGGCGGTGGCCTGCGCCGTCAGTATGATCCGCCGGGACTGTTGTGCTAGCTCGTTTGCAGCATCGGAGACTTCAAATAAAAGAAGGCCCTGCTCCTGGGCTTCCTCGGCAAGTCCACGGACTTGGCAGTGTAAGTTGAGGAAGGCGTCCGGGGGAAGAGGCTGGTGAGTAGGTGGCATCATGGGTCGGGAGGGTCCGGACTCCTGCGCACGCCGTCTTTCCTCAATGAACTGACGATCCCATGCGTAACGCTCCGATATCGGGGTGCGAAAAGCGGGATCGTAGGGGTCCAAGAAAGACTGGGGAGGCGCGGGTCGGAATGGGCCCGACGGCGGATGCATAGGTGCTCCAGCACTTGGTCCTCGGGGCTGTGGTGCGGCAGCGGGCACCAGTCTAGGAGGTGGGAGTACCGACCTTGGGCTGGACCCGTGGCTGCTGCTGATGGTCTGGGAGGTGTCTTCCGTTGGGTTAGTCGTCTGGTGACGCTGACTCTCGGATGCGGTGTGGCCTTCGGAGGGTTCGTGAGAGGAAGAGGCGGTTCGGGGGAGGGATCGAGAGTTCGAGGACTGAGACATGGCGTATCTGCGAATAGAGAGTTACATAAGTACGGGGAAAACTAAGAATAGGAAAATCGTAAGTAAAATGCATGCACGGGTCAATCATGTGAGTGTCGGGAATTGACAAGACCGGGAATTTTATGGACTCAAAACCGTTTTAACGATAGCCTTTCATTTTCCGTTCTTGCATAATTCATTTTGAACTACGGGTGGTTGATCAAGTCACGCATAGTTGAAAAAGTCAATCATGCAATTGTGGAAAATAACATACTAAAGTTTGAACCCGAAATGACGTTTTCTGAAAAGCCTTGGTTATAGTTTTGGTTTCGAAAACTTTTTGAAAGATTTTAAAACCGTTTTCACTATAACCCGTGCTCTGATACCAAGTCTGTCACACCCCGCTAAAGCGGAAACACGGAATGTGAAGAGCAAAGAATCATTTCACGGGTTACACTAAAAATATCGGTTCGAGTCATTAAGATTTAAATTAAAAAGGGTACGTGTCAAAGATACAACCAAGTTCGATATAAACCATAGTACATGATCAAAAGTGTTTTTAAATAAAATTCCCAAAATAAGGTCTTCTTCCCAAGTACACTTCACATGATGGACTTGACCGCTCGAGCAATGCACTTCATAACTTACGCTTAATTCCTGAAACATGAGATAAAGTGTCAACTACGAAAACGTAGTGAGTGAGTTACAGTTTTGTTTTGAAGAGAAGTTCAATTTAAGAGTTCAAGTCAAAGAATTTCAAGATAAGATCAGATACTTAAAATTCGAGAGTAACTTAATTAAATTTAAGTGCTTAAAATTCCAGAATGACCAAATTTCAAGACAATTTCAAGTACTTTAGTAAAAATTTAAGTAAGTTTAAAAAAAATGAGTTCAAGTACGACCATAGTAAGCCTAAGTCAGACACAAAGTCAAATAGTGTAGCGAGCAAACGGGGTCGTAGTCATTACCTCAGCGGTGGATTAATCCACATGTGCAAGACAGAACGTAAGTATATGCGTAATATAGACCTATGATCCTCGAGTTGTACCAACCACTAAGCTTAATATACGTAAGATTTAGTCTACACACTAATCCGATTCTGGTCAAGAACTGCCCACTAGTCAAGTCTGAGGTCAAGTCCGCGAGGACATAGCAATATGTACCTTGGTCGCTACCCATTGGTAAGGAGTGACCACTCCTAAATATCGATATCCATAATTTATGCTAACGGCTATTGCTAATAGTGTGTATAGTTGCCCGAGAAAAATTGTGGGACTTGGATCGAACAGTTTTCAAAAGTCCTTTAGTCTGCACTTACGGCATTATATTCTCACCTAGGGTTTAGCACTTAAATACAACCAAGCTATCAATGTCTATTTCAATATCCAAAGAGGCAAACCTAGGGAGTCTAAAGTAAGCCAATCCGAACAATTGATGTGGTCTACGCATAACAGTCAAAATAGTCCATAAGTTCAATAAGTTCAAATAGTTCAATAGTCAAAATAGTTCGTAAGTTCAATAAGTTCAAATAGTTCAAAAGTCAAAATAGTTCGTAAGTTCAATAAGTTCAAATAGTTCAAAAGTCAAAATAGTTCGTAAGTTCAATAAGTTCAAATAGTTCAAAAGTCAAAATAGTTCGTAAGTTCAATAAGTTCAAATAGTTCAAAAGTCAAAATAGTTTGTAAGTTCAATAAGTTCAAATAGTTCAAAAGTCAAAATAGTTTATAAGTTCAATAAGATCAAATAGTTCAAAAGTCAAAATAGTTTATAAGTTCAATAAGATCAAATAGTTCAAAAGTCAAAATAGTTTATAAGTTCAATAAGATCAAATAGTTCGAATAGTCAAAATAGTTTATAAGTTCAATAAGATCAAATAGTTCGAATAGTTCAGAAGTCAAAATAGTTTATCAAGTTCACAAAAGTTTGATCTCATGTTTCCCCCAAATAGAGTACTTAAAATGGTAAAAGATAGGAGGGGTGTAACTCACGGTTTGCGAAGAGAGTGAACTCGGAATCGATCGGAGAACGGAGTCGGGAATCACGGAGTGCCTAGGGATACCAAGATTGTTCAAAAGTTAATGTCTTATTTGGTCCTTTATATAAGATTTGGTAACTTTTGTTTATGGTTATGTAACAAAGTCAAATTGTCTCAAAATTGGTCCGAAGTGGTTAACGTTTATTTTTAGTTTGAAAGTTCAAAGTCGAAGTTATTATTAATATCATTTTTATTTATCTCAGTCTTATAACAGTATTAGCAAAAGTCCAGAACGTGTGTACGAGTTTTAAACGAGTAAAACGACGATTTTCGGGGGAACAGCAGCTCGGTGCTGCGCACCTGGGCCTAGGTGCTGCGCACCTAGCTGCTGTTTCATCCCCGTTTGGTGTTTTTCTTGCTAAAAACGTTTTGTGACACGAGGATTTCAACATGCAACCGGTGGACAACTTATAAAACATCATTATTAAGGTTTCTAAACAACTTTTATCCATAAAAACATAGATGTAAGTATCATTTAGATAAAAATCGTTTTTGTAGAGAAAGTGGTATAAATCTTTATAAAAACTTGTTTTTATTGTTTAGATCTAACATGCAATTAGTAAATATCTTTTAAAACATCATTTTAACAGCTTCTACTGTGCTTTTATTCACAGATTCGTGGATTTTAAGAGTATTTCGATTAAAAACGTTTTTGACCATAAGAGTCAAAGATTTGTACAAAAACACATTTTTAACCGTTAGATCTTACATGCAATCGATTATTTATGTAAGAACAGTGAAAGGAAAGTAATCTACCGAAGGAAATCGAATGGATGATGCTTTTGGTCGGATCTGAGCTTCAAAAATCTTAACAAACTTGGTCCTTTTTCGAAATCTTTTGGTCTCTTTAACTCCTTTGGATGATATGAACGATTTTTATGGGTAGAAACTGGATTTTGATGGCCAAATGTTCTGGAAATGAAGGTGTTTTTGTGAGAGTTTAGAGAGAACTTCAACTAGGTGTAATGTGTATGTGTTTTTGTTTTAAGAAAATGAATTTGTAAAATGGAAATGAAATGAAAATAGGTGAAATGATGTTAAAGAGGTGTTGGAATACTGAAATGCAGTAAATGAGTGCCTGGACTCGTTTTTGATTGGTTTAAAAATGTGTAAAAACGAGGTAAGGACTAAACATGAAAATATTTTGAAATCTGCAGCTAGGTGCTGCGCACCTAGCAAGGGGGTGCGGCGCACCGGGCCTTTTCTCAGCTTTTTCTGATTTTTCGTTTTTACGTTATTGCTTCGTTGGACCTTTTTGTTAACTGAAAGTTCTCAATTATGATTAGTTATGAACTTAGGAAAGTTCAATATGTGTTTTCTTGGTATTAGGACTTATAAAATTGATTCCGGAAGTTATTCCGACATTAGTTCCGACAGAGTACAGAGTCAACAGTTACGAACTAGAACAAAGCGAATACGATAAACGAGTGACTAATGATTTTGAACCGATATAGCGACTGAACAAGTACCAGAAATTTTGACGGTTGTCACACAAGATATAAGATAACGTCTAGCAATTTTATTAGCAAACCAGGTAACGTCTAACATTAGGCAGACTAGATGACGTCTAACAATTAGGAGACGAGATGACGTCTAACATATAAGCAGACAAGATGACGTCTAACATTTAAGTAGACAAGATGACGTCTAACATTTAAGCAGACAAGATGACGTCTAACATTTAAGCAGACAAGATGACGTTTAACATTTAAGCAGACAAGAAATACATTACGCCTACTATTTAAACAAACAAATTTTAAAGTACGCTTTACAGCCCTAAAAATAGTAAAGACAAGGGCTACGAATAACTCACAATACAAGCTTCAGCAAATCCCAGATAAACAATCACGGAGCTACAACCCCACCGTCTAAGTGTCCTAAATAGCAATAATATAGTCTCAGTATCTCTACAAGTATAGTTCGGTTTAGCCTTGTCGGTTAAGATTAAGTTTAATAAAATATTCCAACATTTAATAATTTAAATCAAAACGACGTATTCGGGAGACGATGCTCCGCATCGAAAAGGGCGAGTGGCAAGATATCGGTCTTTCACGTCCACAATGTCGTTGGAAACGAATGATTTCTTCGATTCGAAAGGAATATTGAATACCAAGGTTTTATTAGATTGACCAAGGTTAAAGTTGTTGACTTTGTAAAAGTCAAATGTTAAATAAGTTGACTTAGAAAAGTCAAATGTCAACATTGTTGACTTATAAAAGTCAATTTTCAAGGATGTTGACTTATGAAAGTCAAATATCAAAGATGTTGGTTTTGCAAAGTTAAAGACAACTATTTTAGGTTGAAACAAAGATAATTGAAGTTGTCGCAAAAGTCTAATTGACATTTAGAGAGTTTAAAAGACTTTACTTATCAAAATATAGTGAAAAATGACTTTATATAATGTTTTTTTAATAAAGTTTCATCGCAAAAGTAATGGTTGACGGCTTTAGATTACGATCGCATTATGTAACTAATGTTTATTTATCAAATTGTAGGTAGTACGTCGGTTTAAATAAGTGTTAAAGCATTTTAAATTGCGTTAGCGTCTTTGAGTCCTGATAGTGTTAGTAGGTGATGGCTTATATTTATAGCCTATCAATCCTAACATTTGGATTAAGCCCACTAGGATGTGACAAAAGGGCTAGAACCGACACCAGAAGCCCGCGACTAGGAAAAAGGGCCCAGCACCTGACCCCGTGTCCGGGAACCAGGCCATGTCCCGGCAAAGTGTCCGGGAGCCAAGCCGTGTCCGGGAGCCAAGCCGTGTCCCGGCAAAGTGTCCGGGAGTCAAGCCGTATCCCGGCAAAGTGTCCGGAGCCAAGCCGTGTCCCGGCAAAGTGTCCGGGAGCCAAGCCGTGTCCCGGCAAAGTGTCCGGGAGCCAAGCCGTGTCCCGGCAAAGTGTCCGGGCAAAGTGTCCGGGAGCCAAGCCGTGTCCCGGCAAAGTGTCCGGGAGCCAAGCCGTGTCCCGGCTGCGTCTCGGCACTTAGCATCCGTGTGTCTGGAGATCTGCTAATCAGTCCGACACTCATGGCCTGGCATGAATAAAGACTTGTGTAGACCAACTGATGCTTTGGAGTTCGTCTCACAGTACCATACTCCTGACATCCTACCAGTCAGACACTCAAGCCTAATCCTTGAGTGTAACCGTCAGAGCATTAATAACATAGACGATTAATGGCCATTAGAATCCCATTGATGAGCCATAAATGGTCATCATTGCCATATGTTGTTGATACCTGGAAGTGTTGGGTATAAATACTTAACACTTCAGGTTTTCGCCACAACTTCATTATCTTCCTCACATATTCACTGACCGGAGTACTTAAACTTATTCCGTCAACCTTTTCCGATCAATCTCTTGACCACCTTAGACTCGCCAAGAGTCTGTTAGGTTTGCACTGCTTGAGCAGGAGGCCAAGAGAGTGATCAATCCAACCCAAGTTACTGAGCCTGTCAATCCTTGCTCAAACATTGGCGCCATCCGTAGGACACGTTTTAGCAACGGTGTTTTACCTTCATTTCCAGATTTTCACAAAATTTTTTTTCTTTAATTCACTTCTTCTTTCATCATGGAAGACATGAACTCTGCACCAATAATGTCCTCAGCCCCAGAAGTAACTACCACCACACCACCGCCAATGACTACTGTGACCTCTTCCCCATTGATTGTTGTGACCACATCCCAACCTGAAGGGAGTACCACCCTGACACCAACGACTGTTTCGTCGCCTCGTACATTTGTTTCATTGCCTATCCCATCCAGTCCATTCTTACCAGACATGGAGACAGACATGACGTTTGACAGAGGTCCTATGGGGAGGACAGGCAGGCACGGATTTTCCGCCTTGGAGGATTGGACACTAGGGGATTCAGGTCCTGCCCGCCTATATCGATCAACAACCACTGGACCTTTGTATTCCACAAGGGTGTCCGGAACTAGTGCATCTGCCATACCAACCCCGAATGTTCCAAGTTTTCAAATCCCCATGGCTCGTACCTCAGCACTGCACGAAGAAGCCGCTGAGGCCTCTAGACAGACTGTCCCAGAACTTCCTGGCTTTGAAGCCCCTAGGCAATCTGCCTCAGCAGGATCCCAACCCGGCACTCAAGGAACATTTCAGAATATTCAAGGAGCAGCATCGGTCCCGGCACCAACCTCATCTAGTCACCTCCTGGCCCAACTATTGGCATCCCTGCAGCCAGCACCACCACAGGTAACTCCCCAACAATCCGAAACAGATGTCCTTTTGACACAGTTGGCGGACCGCCTGAGGCAGAACGCGCCGACACCGGTGCCACCTCAAAATCCCAATTCAGAGTTATTACGACTGTTGCAGCAACTCGCAGAAGGGGGAATGGCAAGAGAAGCTATTATGCCTGTATCAATAGTAAGTTCGAAATTTTGTGACTGGGTGTCCAGATATCCGATGCCAGACAAGCAGAAGGTCCCCTCCATTGTAGGCACTTATGACGGCACAAGGGATCCAGACGACCATATGGCCTTGTTTGAGCAGGCCATCATGACAGAAAAATGGGTAGACCCTGTAGCCTGTAAAATGTTTCCAGGAACATTGCAAGGGTTCGCCAGAGATTGGTTTGCTGGCCTTCCAGAAAGGAGCATTAAAGACTTCGCGGATCTAAAGGCAAAATTTGTCTACCAATTCTTTCAGCAGAAGAAACAACGCAGGACACATCTGGAGGCCCACCTAATCCGGCAGAAGGAAGGGGAAGCTTTGCGAGACTTCATCCTGCGATACACACAGGAATGTCAGAAGATCCCAGGTTTGCCAGAAAGCCAACAAATTTCAGGTTTCACCTTTTCCCTATTGCCTGGTCAGTTGCAGGAAAAACTTGCAAAAAGGACTCCCGCCACCTTCAAAGAGGCAACAGATAGAGCCTATGACTTCTTAAGATCAAGGGAGACTGTCTCTTTGGCAAGAGGGGTGGCTGGAAAGAAAGACAAGCCGTGGAACGGGGGGTCAGCGTCAGGTAGACAGGATCAACAGAGGGAAGATAGGAGAAATGACAGGCGGGATAACGGCGGCAACAGAAGGTTCAGCCCTTATGACAAAACTTCATCCGAGCCATTTCTCAACAAGACCCCGAAAGAAATCCTGCAGACAGAACGTGTAGGCTCTACTTTTAAACCTCCACCGCAAATGGCACACAGGTCCGGCACAAAAAACATGAACAGGTACTGTGAATTTCACGAAGACCATGGACATGACACCAATGCCTGTCGGGAATTAAAAGGAGAGATAAGAAGGGCGCTGGACGAAGGAAAGTTGGAACATCTAGTGCCAGCAGCCAGAAAACAAACCAACAAGACCCCAACCCAGAAAACGTATGCCTGGCAAAAGAAGGGGGATGATACGGAACGACCAGGACCGCCAGACGGTCACATCTTCATGATTGAAGATTAGATATGCATAAACTAAACCTAGATCAAGGTCTGATAAGCTTTTATTCTATATTTTCTTGTTTTTGTCGACATTTTATCTTTATTTCTGTCAAGGACATGGATGCCATGCCTTATAATAAAAAATTTTTGGTCTGATATTATCCCAATTATGCACTGCATTATCTTTCTACTTTTTGAACATTGTTCAAACATCACAAGCATAAGGCCAAATAAGACACTCATGTCTAAGCCAAAACATGCAAACACGTCTTTTCATCTACTTGAGAAAAGATAAGCACTTCCCATAGGGAAGCGACATACCTCGCGAGTAATACAAATAAACGGTTAACCAAATAATATATCACTGATATAATACGCTTACATAGCAAACAAGTAATAAGATAAATATCCAACGGATAAACATTTATTATTAAAATCACTCATAGAGTCAAACAAAATATCCAAAACATAAAGCTTATAAAGCTGATATTCATAACAGAAAAAGAAAAGGTTCAAAAAAGAACAAAAACTACACTGATGGTGGTGTAACAATAGCAAGAAGATCCTCAATAGAAATGTTCAAGTCTTGGACAATGCGCTCCAGAATAGGAAAATTTTTCTTTTCAAACAAAGCATTAGCAGCTCGCATCTGACTTTCTACCAAAGGATCAAGAAAAGGTAGCACCGCATCACCAGCAACGGATCGCAACTTGGTCCCTACAATGTGTTTGCCAAATACATGTGCAGCCCGATTAACTTCCAACATCAAATTCATCACATCAGGATGATCAAGTAATAGCTTGAACAACTGAGGAAAAACAGCAAGAAGGTCTTTTCTACCCTGGACGGCCGCATCAAGTTGCTGGCTCTGAGACTCAACTGCCTGTTTCTCAACCTCTAAAGTCTTGGCCACTGTCGCCAACTCCTTATCCTTTGCAGCCAGGATATCTTCATACTCCTGCGCCTTCCTTACCAATCCATCCCTCTCTTTCTCTAAGTCGGACATCTTGGCAGAGAGACCACTAATCTCCCTGTCCCGGCTGGAAACAATCTCACGTTCGGCCTCAAGATCTTTCCTAACCACAGCCATACTTTCCACCTCTTTCTTCAGATCCGAATAATTAACTTTCAAATTTTCATGATCTTCACATAAACGTTGCCTAGCAAGTATATGTCCCATAAAGCCATGAAATAGGCTCATATCAGCATCATCCAACAGTTCAGAAGTCCCTTGCAGCTTTGACTGCATAACAAGTTGAGGAGGGACAACATTGTCCATGAAATCCCTGACAGATCCAGCAGTTTGCCCATTGTCACCCACACAAAATGACCAGGCAGGCACAAAACGTTGACCAGATGGCGTGCCAACAAACGCAGCAGGCTGAACAGTATTGCCACAAGCAGGAAGAGCCATGATAGTAGATCCATGGGGCGCCATCTGAAGGCCCCCGTACCGCCTTACAAGATTTGTTCCAAGAGGTGGAGAAGCAGGGAACAACACTTTTTTCGATTTGGGTGTAGGAAGCTCATAATCCTCAACACTTATGGATGACCTCTTTCCTAACACAGATGGACCATCAACGCATGGCTCCTGATCATCGTCAGACCCAATATCCTCCAAATCAACTGCATAAAAGAAAGACAAGTTAGTTACTACACACAACCAAAAATATTCATAACTCATAAGTACCTTGTCTCTGACGAGAGGAATCCTGCTCTTCAAGCATGTAACCATGGGGATCAAAATCATCACCTACACACACAAAAAACATCAGCTATTATTTAATAGACTAAAAACCGAGGGCGCCGGCACAAAACTGCCGGCTGTATGCCGGCTAAAGAAACCGAGCGCCGGCACAAAACTGCCGGCTGTATGCCGGCTGACGAACCAAAGGCGCCGGCACAAAACTGCCGGCTATATGCCGGCTAAGCAATTTAACCAAGTCGCCGGCACACAGGCCGGCTATATGCCGGCTGCCGGCTAAATAAAAAAAAAATAATATAAAAAAAAAAAAAGGGTTTGAAATAATACCAGCAGGGGATACTACGAGATCTCCAGTATTCTCTGGCAGTGGCGGCCTAACCTCCAGGCCCTGCCCCTCTCTTCCTGTAGGAGAAACGCTAGGGACATCGACACCAGCTGCTTTGTACATCTGGCCAGCTACGGCGGGCGAATGATCCTCTACTTCACATGCTTCATTCCCAACTAAGAAATCTAGCAACCCCATAGCTGCAAGAAAGAAACAATATAAATGTCAATCAACTTCATGAAATAATAAAGACAAAAAAGGATTTTACAGAGACCCACGTTTCTTTGATGTCTTTGACACAATGACAGGAACCGTCTCCTCTTCCACATCCTTAATAATTCCAGCCATCACCAGCACCCCTTCGGGGCATATCCTATACCTCACAGACATACGGCGGAGACGTGCATATGCCTCCGCCTTAGGAACGGAAAGGTGGGGGAGTTCATTTACTCCGTTGGGTATCTTAGATGACCAGCTAAAGAGGGTACTTGACCAAAGCTTAATGAAAGATCTATCCACGAAGATAAAATCAAACCGCCAGTTCTTAAGACTATCGGGAGGATTCTCAATCAGTTTCCACTCTTTGCTTCTCTCTCTCTGTTCTAGGCTAAACCAATCCCTAGACTTAGTTAGTTTATAAAATTGCCTAAACAGATCTACAGAACAAGCAATTTTCATACCCACCAACAGCATCTCAAACATTATAACCTTAGCAGCACCGACAGGATGCATTTGGGCAAATCCAATTTTGTAGTGATTTAGCACTTTCATATAAAAGGAGCTACATGGAAGTCTAAGGTTTGAATGGGTGAGAAGGTTAGTGTATAAAGTAATCTTTCCTGAAGGAGGGTCAGTGGCACGTTGGTCTGTGGTAGGCGCTACAGGATTGAAAAAACTAAGGCATGGAAACCTAGTTATTAAATCCGCTAACTTAACATCATCAATGCCACTACGGCATTGCCTAACCTCTTTCTCTTTTCGGGAAGCCATTTTCAGCTTTTTATAACAAGCTGTTACAATTCAAATAAAATAAATATAAGACTCAGGCTGCGAGGAGGGAAAAAACAAAATAACTTACCGGAAAAAACGACGCCTCTGGAACTCACCTGAACAGAAAAGAGAGACTTCCGTTAACAAAAAAAAAAAAAAAAAAAAAAAAAAAAAAAAAAAAAAAAAAAAAAAAAAAAAAAAAAAAAGGGGACGCCGGCACAAAACTGCCGGCTATATGCCGGCTAAACATACCGAGGCGCCGGCACAAAACTGCCGGCTGTATGCCGGCTACATAAACCGAGCGCCGGCACAAATTGCCGGCTGTATGCCGGCTAAATAAACCGAGCGCCGGCACAAATTGCCGGCTGTATGCCGGCTAAACACGCCAAGCGCCGGCACAAATTGCCGGCTGTATGCCGGCTAAATAAACCGAGCGCCGGCACAAATTGCCGGCTGTATGCCGGCTAAACAAGCCAAGCGCCGGCACAAAATGCCGGCTGTATGCCGGCTAAATAAACCGAGCGCCGGCACACAAGGGCCGGCTATATGCCGGCTGACAAAACATCAATGCGCCGGCACACAAGGGCCGGCTATATGCCGGCTGTCCGAAGGCCACGTCGCCGGCACACAAGGGCCGGCTATATGCCGGCTGTCAAACGCCTAAGTCGCCGGCACAAAGGGCCGGCTATATGCCGGCTGCCGGCAAAAAAAAAAAAAAAAAAAAAAAAAAAAAGAAAACACTTACCAAAAAGTAGAAGAGTTAGGCTTCAAAACCTAATTTTTAAAACCTAACTGGGGGGCATGATAGTGTTAGTAGGTGATGGCTTATATTTATAGCCTATCAATCCTAACATTTGGATTAAGCCCACTAGGATGTGACAAAAGGGCTAGAACCGACACCAGAAGCCCGCGACTAGGAAAAAGGGCCCAGCACCTGACCCCGTGTCCGGGAACCAGGCCATGTCCCGGCAAAGTGTCCGGGAGCCAAGCCGTGTCCGGGAGCCAAGCCGTGTCCCGGCAAAGTGTCCGGGAGTCAAGCCGTATCCCGGCAAAGTGTCCGGAGCCAAGCCGTGTCCCGGCAAAGTGTCCGGGAGCCAAGCCGTGTCCCGGCAAAGTGTCCGGGAGCCAAGCCGTGTCCCGGCAAAGTGTCCGGGCAAAGTGTCCGGGAGCCAAGCCGTGTCCCGGCAAAGTGTCCGGGAGCCAAGCCGTGTCCCGGCTGCGTCTCGGCACTTAGCATCCGTGTGTCTGGAGATCTGCTAATCAGTCCGACACTCATGGCCTGGCATGAATAAAGACTTGTGTAGACCAACTGATGCTTTGGAGTTCGTCTCACAGTACCATACTCCTGACATCCTACCAGTCAGACACTCAAGCCTAATCCTTGAGTGTAACCGTCAGAGCATTAATAACATAGACGATTAATGGCCATTAGAATCCCATTGATGAGCCATAAATGGTCATCATTGCCATATGTTGTTGATACCTGGAAGTGTTGGGTATAAATACTTAACACTTCAGGTTTTCGCCACAACTTCATTATCTTCCTCACATATTCACTGACCGGAGTACTTAAACTTATTCCGTCAACCTTTTCCGATCAATCTCTTGACCACCTTAGACTCGCCAAGAGTCTGTTAGGTTTGCACTGCTTGAGCAGGAGGCCAAGAGAGTGATCAATCCAACCCAAGTTACTGAGCCTGTCAATCCTTGCTCAAACAAGTCCAAAGACGATATTTTGTCAAAATATGTTACTTTTATATATTTTATTATGTTTATACAAGTGTTTTAGAGTTATTATAAATATAACATGAAATTAGAGACTTGAAACGACAATTTACGAAAACAAAACGTCAAGACGGTTAAACAACGAAAATAACAAGGTGCTGAATTTTTGATGGAAAATAGCCCGGTGCGTCGCACCGGACATGGGGTGCGGCGCACTAGGTGCATTTTGGAATTATGAATTTTAACGTTTTGTCGAAATCCGATCGTTTAAAGACTTTTCGATTAAAACACTTACTGTTAATAAGTTATATTATGTTCCAAATATATTTACCAAGTGTTACATATATGTAAATATATCATTTTACATACTATTACATACAATATGTTAATTTCGGTAATAATCATATCTTTATGTATTTTAGTCCAAATCTTTGTCCATAACCAAAATATTCATAAGTGTTGGTCTAATATATTATTCCTAACCATTTTCAAGGCTAATAACCGAAATATACAAGGAAAATAATAACGGAATACATAAAAAGATGAATATGGGAAAAATGTCGATTTTACCGAAATACAACCGCAAGATCTTAAGCTTGAGAAGATAAACCCGAAAGTAACTTTTGGTGGTGAGATGATAGGAAAATCACAGCTCCAAAACACAAAATAAAACCACCATTAGTCTAGATCCTTGCATGCAAGATGATAAATAACGTTTTCGAAGAGATTTCGGTAAAAGATTACTTACCAATATTAAAGAAAGTTCTCTTCAAGAAAAGCTAGATGGATCTTCCCAAATGATATGTAAAATGGAAGACAATAGCTTGGAATGCAAAAGAATAATAGTTGGTGTTAGATTTCTTCAACAAATGAAGAGAAAAATGGAAGAAAAGTGAAAGAAACCTTAAGAAAACTTTACCAAAAGTTGATGGAGATCAAGAGGAACTTGTTTCTTTGATGATTTTGGACTTGAATCACTCTTCAAATGGTTGTTTTTAGCTTCAAAGTTTCTGGAAATGGTTGGGTTTGAGAGAGAGAAATGAGAGAAGAGCAAAGAAAATGTGATGGGAAAATGAGAGAGAAATGTGATTGTAGGTGTTTGTGTAATGATAGAAATGAGTTGTGAGATGGGTTTAGGCATCAAAAGTGAGTTTTCTCTGCCCCATTTCAGGTCTTACACGTTTGGGAGAAAGGGACCAATCAACAACCATGCAAAAATGACTCACACAAAAAGACAAAAATCTGTCCAGCAGGTCGGTGCTGCGCACCGGGCCAAAATCCAGAATTTCTGCTTTTTCGTTTACGCGATCGTTAAGGAGTTTCGTTCGCCGAAAGTTCCCGATTCTTTTTGCGTTGAACTTAGGAAAGTTCATACTTTGATTTACTTTATATTAGGTTCATTTAATATTATATTTTCACTTTCTATTTCGAGATTCGCACGATTTCGGTAAAGGAGTAAACAAGAGCAAAAGCACGATATCTCGAGGATAAAGGATGCGATAACCGACAAATTTGGCATAAACCTTCTAACTTATAATTATGAGGATACTAACTAATTGACACTTAGATATATTAATATTATTACGTCCCGGTGGACGAATCCGCAAATACAGAAAACCCGATACTCAATAACGGTAAATCGTGAGCAAAACAAAGCGAAATACAAGGGTCGAAATCAATTGCGAATAAAATATAAATAATAACGGTAACATAAGTACTCCAAATTGACGGGACGTCACACTATGGTCCAATCCCGGATTAATTGCTTTGGTCCAATCGAAATACATGCAAAAATGAGTCACCATCCACTGGACAGCGGCTTTCAGCCGCCGGCTGACAGCCTCCAGCCGTCGGCTGGTAGGTTTTTCCAGCACGGTGACGTTTTAAGTTTTCCGTTATTGTTAGTTGTGGACTAGAATCTTTATTAGTTTCCGTTATTAACTTAGTCAAGTTCTTGTGTAGTTTATTTGGTGTTAGGGTTTATAATTTGATTCCGACTTTGGTTCCGACACAATTAAGACAGAACAATTACGAACTCGAACAATATGAACACGATAAAAGAGTAATTAGAGATTCGAACCGATATAGTAACTGAGAATCACCTGAATTTTTGACGGTTGTCACACGTACCATGGTAAAAAGAGTTTTAAAAGTGTTTACGAAGTATAAGCGGAAGCGTAAATAAGTAAATAAAGTACAAACGCCCTTGACATGGCGAAAAATAGTTTAAAAGTCTAAATAAATAAAACGACGATAATTCATATCAAAATCATGCTAATACAACACAATCTTCATGGCAATCAAGTAGCTTCAACACATAATCAAGCTCCATCAATACCTAAGAACACATACAAAAAAGAATATGTCAACAATAGTTGGTGAATAACCAGGGTGAGGAACTCGGTCTGATGAATCCTTTATCCAAGAGTTCTTGTAGTTGAGTGGATAACTCGAGCATTTCGGATGGAGCTAATCGATAAGGTGCTGGTGCTATAGGGTTGCACCAGGCGCTAGATCGATATTGAATTATACTTTTCGAGGTGTCGGTAACCCGGGTAAATCCTCAGGAAAGACTTCCGGATATTCCCTAATGATGGGTACATCCTCAATCTTCCTCTCCCTTGGTTTCTTCTCCGTTACATGACCCAGATTGGCGTGATAACCCTTTTAAAGATATTTCCGGGTTTTAAGGCACGAGATGATGTTCAGTCTCGACTTCCCTTTGTCACCTTGGATGACTAAGGTCTCGTCATTGACTAGAGGAATTCGGAAGACTTTTTCGTGACAAACGATTTCGACTGGGATTACCAATCCATGCCTACTATGACATCGAAACTTCCGATTTCGGCTGGGATTAGGTCTATTGGGAATGTGTTGTCTAACACATTCAATGTACAACCTTTGAGTATGGAATCGGCTACGATCAATTTTCCATCGGCGAGTTCGATAGAATATTTAGGTTCTAAGAATTTGGTCAGAAACGGGACTGAGCTCGATAGACACGAAACTTCTATCTGCACCGGTATCGAATAGTATGAAAGCTATTTTGTCATTAGGTACTACAGATTTTACACATCGTATGCATATATAAGGAATCACATAAGCATGGTAAAAGTCGTAGTATGACAAGAAATACACATAAGGTCATCATACTCTTAACGCTTATTTTAATAGACAAATAAGCGTAGCTATGAGGAACCGTATGCACATAGAGTGTGATTTGTTACGAATTAGAAGAAAATTATTTTTATAAAAATCATTCGCATAGGTGTGGGGTATCTACAACATGGAGGACAACTATGTTGTATAATTCACATAATGTTCTTAGTAGGTATAACCCGCCATCATCCTATGTGGTATTTGAATGAGTGTTTTACGTCATAGTTATTGGATTAGAAGGGTTACTAATCCTTATAGCTTTACTTAAGTTCTTATAATCCTAGGGGATGTATAAGATAGGTGTAGTAGTAGTACTAAAGGTTTAGTGTGAGTTGGAAGGGAGGAATACTACGTTGAGTAAGTTACATATTAGTTCTATTTAACACAATGCGTCATGACTTTAGATGTCGCACACTATGTTTAGAACAAGTATGAGTAACTTGGAAACAAGTTCATTACTCAAGTTCTTATACATGGTGGCATGTATGTTGGGAAAATTGGTAATTAAAGCCAAAGTATAAGTCTGTTTAATTAAAGTCTCAGTCTGAGTCTGAGTGACTTTGAGTCTAAGTCATTTTGAGTCTGAGTGACTAGCATTATGGGTCTGAGTTAGTCAGTTCCATAATGTCTTTAACCGAAAGTTTAGGAAGTTAGTTAGATAAAATCTTCTATCTTTTTAGAAGATTTTCTAAGATTTGTCCTTATCAAAGCTCCCCTTATTGTGTATAAATAGGGAGCTTGAATCATGTATTGCGGTTGTTGTTTTTGTTGAATCGAAACTGAGTGTTATTCAATTTTGTTAAAAGTTATAATTCCGCTATAATTTGTTAACAAGTATTGTGTGTTTATCAAGAATGATAATTAACGTTTGAATACTCATTTGCAATTGATTCAATCATACAAGATTAATTAATTATCTGTATATCAAGTAATTGAGATCTTACTTAGACCTAACAATGTAGAATAGAAAAGTAATAAAAATAAAAGACAAGAGTGAATGGGGAAGAATATGATTATGAGTTTGGTAGTTTTCGTATAATATAAGTAATACAAAGAAAATGGTATTTGTATACTACATTAAACAAAATTACTTTGGTTTTATCAATAGAATTATCGGAAAAGGGAGTAAAGCTTAATCATGTAAGGCACTTGTTTTTTTATAATAATAAAGTAGTACGAAGGAAAAGGAAATGTACACTTTATTAAAATAAAATCACAATTTTCATTCCTCGCGGTTGCAAAAACAACCGGGTAAAATTTTTTTACAAGGTGGGAAAATAGTATCAATACAAGGAAATGAAAATGTAATAAGTGGAAATGAAATACAATACATAAGTAGGACAAAAGGAAAGGAGATCGAGTCTTCATCTTCATGGTTGAGGTGGTGGTGGCGGTGGCGGTGGTAGAGGTTGTTTTTGAAGTTAAAGGAGAGCTTGAATCATTCGGTTGAGAGCATCCGTGATGTGAAAACCGTCACCAAATTCGCTCGGTCAACGTAATTTTTTTCGATTAGTCAACGTTCTCTCTAGTTGCCTGTCATTACTTGTTAACTGTTATTTAACGTGATTTGTTTTTAAAACTTAAATACATATACGTGATAATTTGTGATGGAAATTTTTTGGGGAACTTTAATATATCAAATACTTGCATGACATGTTAGGAATTTCACTTTGGCGTATGGTTGAGCTTCTACGTCCATTTAGAAATATTAACAAAATTTCATACGCACAACTATTTTTATTACAACGGGAAAAAGATAACTTTCTATTTTAAGTTGTTTTAATAATCACGAGTCGTAATTCATAATTTGTTTTGTATTATTATTCTCGAGTCATTTTGTAAACGGATAAATTTTATTATTACTAGTCTAGCCGTATTCGTGTTAGCTCGTGTCTTGCAATCCAATCGATTATTCGTTTAACCAATGATCCATAGTTTAACCTTTTTAATCTTACCCTATAACCCATTTTGTAATTAATCAAACAATCCATAACCCATTTTATTACATGAAATTAATTACCCAAACCCTAAACAAGTCGATCCCTTTCTCTTTTCTTTGTTACTGTCGACTAACCCCAGGGAGGGCAGCCACCATCGAATTCCTCCTCTCCACTTGTTTATTCGATCAACATCTAGTAGGAATAAAGGAGCAACACATCGATCATACTCCCTCTCCGTCCCGTTTGTCCTCACAACGCGAAGCACACACACATATGTTTCGTTCGTTCGTTTGATTTGGTAACCTTCTTAATCTGGGATTTCGTTTATGATTTTATGTTTGATATGCGTATGTCGTTATTATTAAATTTTCGTTAATTGTGTAGTCGTCTTAGTCTCATTTATAAGTTGGTTAATTAGGGTTTTCTATATTGTTGTTTTAGATTGTTTGTTTTCAAAAGGATTTTTGGGGTATTAAATTTAAGTGAATTTATGTCTTACAAACTCAGATTTTATTGTTAGTATAGTGGTTTAGGTTTTTGGTAATCATGTCTTGAAGTCAAAGTGTTGTCTAAGCGTTTTTCGTGTTGGAAGTTGTCGAAACAAATCTTCTGTTTTGCTGATCAGAAACTTCAGTAGTGTTCACATGGCTTTAACTTGTTCATAATTTCGTATTTTAAGATAATATATGAACCAAAGTTGTAGCCCTTGGAGTATAATTTCCATAAATATAAGACTCATCGTCTAATTCATTTTTAAAATCCGTAGAACTGGTTTTTAGTGAACCTTGGTCTAGCATGAGTTTTGAAAAGTATGATCTTGTGTCAACTTGTATAATTTTTATCTCACTCATATAGAAGAGTTAGACCTTGGTTTTTGGATATGTTGTTTTATACTGAGTTCACTACTTAAATATTTTTTTTGAAATTTGGAGGTCTTTAAGTATTTTTCCAAAAATCGTTTAGGACCTGTTGTCCTAATAAATTACTATTTTCCGTATCGTGTTTTGTCAAACGTATATAAAATACTTACAAGTGTTTAAAATTCTCGAATCAATTTTTGCGTGTTATCAATTCAGTAAAGAGTCTAAAAAATTTATATTTGGAACATTTCTGACGTGAATAAATATAACATTTCATTTAGGAACCTCAACTGACCGAACGCCTAAGTGATAATTCGTAACTAGCTTTGCATAAGGACTTGAGGTGAGTTTCATAACCCCACTTTTAAATGTTTTCAACTTTTTGGGGGAATACATAGCTTCTTTTACGTGAAACATTATATTTTCATGTATGCTTTTTATTGGACATGTTTGTATGTTGTATTCTACGTGCTATAACAATTGTGTGTTGGATTACATTATCTTTTCGGCCTTTGCAACGTATTTGACTTTAGCGAAGTTGGCAATGTGCTTTGATTACGTGTTCAGCCTTGCTACGTATTTGACTTCATCTAAAGTTGGCAAAGTGATTTGATTACAATAAAGATATCACATGTGAAAAACGGTTGAATTGCAAATATCGTTGTGTATTACTTCGTTACTAATTTACACATACCGTCCAAAACACTTATCAAAATCGTTTACATTATCGTTGGTATTACTTGTTTGACAATTTCAAGTTACAGATTTCGTATGAAAAAGGTGTTAGGTCTGAGTAAGATCCCAATTACTTGATGAACAGATAATTAATTAATCTTGTATGATTGAATAAATTTGCAAATGAGTATTCAAACGTTAATTATCACTCTTGATAAACACACAGTTCTTGTTAACAAATATTATTGCGGAATTATAACTATTAGCAAGATTGAATAACACTCAGTTTCGATTCAATAAAAACGACAACCGAAATACATGATTCAAGCTCCCTATTTATACACAATAAAGGGAGCTTTGATAAGGACGAATCTTAGAAAATCTTCTAAAAAGATAGAAGATTTTATCTAACTAACTTCCTAAACTTTCGGTTCAAGACATTATGGAACTGACTAACTCAAACCCATAATGCTAGTCACTCAGACTCAAAATGACTCAGACTCAAAGTCACTCAGACCCATACTGAGACTTTAATTAAACAGACTTATACTTTGGGTTTAATTGTTGATTTTCCCAACAATCTCCCCCTGTCTGTTTACATTAAATTCTTTTTACAATGACACACACTAAATTAAAAACAAACACAAACTAAAACACATTTATATAATAAAAAGGTTTGTGACAAACTTTACTTCCTTCTTCTTGATTTAGACTTCAGCATAGACTCCCAGACTGTGGGATTCAAAGCATCTTTAGCCCATTGAGTTCTTTCAGTCTTCCACTTCAACAAACTTTCCAGTTCTTCATCAGTCTTGGAGTTCTGAATTTGATATTCTTTCTTGATCAACTCCACTTTATCATACTGAGTCTCCAACTCTTCAATTCTCCTTAGGTTGTTAAACAACCAACTTATCAGCCTCAGTCTGAATGGTTGACAATGGGAACCTGTGCACTCATTCAACAAAGCAATGCAGTGATGGAGATGCCTTGTTTAAGTCTTCCATTGCTTGAAAGCACTATTCACCAGCACAATCAATATAGCACAATCCTTCAAGATTCTCAGTTTTGACATAGAAGTGTTCTTGAAAGACTATACTTGAGGGTACAAAATGATTGTTCCTTGATTCCAACCCAAGGGATTTGGCTCCAGCATGCACTCTGCTGATTGTACAAAATTTTCTGTAATCTTCTTCAGGAATCAGTTCCAGGAAATGAGTTGCATTAACATTGTATATTGCTTCCCTCTTGACCTCAGTCTGATGTGAAATATTCCCAATCCTTGAACTTAACTGAGCAATTCTCTTCCATTCCTCCAGACCCAGAGTGTGCATTCTATTAACTGCTATTCTGAATGTGCTATTTTTGAATAGACAATTTAGCACCAAACCTCCACCAATTTCAACACACTCCAAATGATTTATTTTCCCATCAAGCTTATTCTTTAAGAAATGCTTCTCAATGTAATCTATTCTTTCATGTTCTCTTTCCACCCTTTTTGCCATTTCATGATCAACTTCAACTCTTTCTTGCTCTCCATCAAAAGCCAACTGATCTTCTCTTTTTAACTCAACTTCAAGGTCTTCAGCAGCTTGATCACAAGACTCTTTCTCAACATTTGATTTTTCATTGGTCTGATAATCAAATCTTTCAAGGTACATGTCTTTGACATATTCTTTATATGCTTCCACTGTCATACCTGCATTAAGAGCTGACATTTCCAATTTAACTTGCCTCTCTTCTTCTGTCAGTTTAATCTTTTTAACTTCCTTAGTTTGAATCTCAGCTTCAACCCTTTTACCTCCCACAGTCTCCACTTCAATTTCCTCCTCACTGTCAGCTTGTGAATCTAATGAGAAGTCATTGTAGTCAGTTTCAAATTCTTCTTCAGTCCTTCCAATTTTGGTATTATAAGTCAGCTTCCTCCTATACCTCTTCCTATACTTCTTATCATTTTCCTCCCCCTGAGTAGAAGACTCAATTCTTTTTCTCTTCAGATCCTTCTTCGGTTCCCCAGTTGCTAAGGACTGCGTCGCAGTCCATCATCTTTCCTTATTGTACTCGAATTAGGAACCCGTTGCGTCGTACTACCTCCCTACTGCGCCGCAGTGGGGTGTTTCTCGAAAGTTCTTGCTTGTTGACTGGGCCGCATACATGCACCATTGCGTCGCAGCACCTAACCAGATCACCATTTCTCGTCATTTTAGCCATTACTTGTGTTTCTTCATCTAAACATCCACTTCCCGGTCATATTTAACCTATCACTTGAATAAAACACTTTTCACAGCATTAAATGCAAAATCTTATCCTATCCATCATGATCTAATACAAAAATGACCAAATATCGCATATAAATATAGATTTAAATATGCGATATCAAATCCCCCAAACTTACCGTTTTCTTTACCCTCAAGCAAAAACAATGCTTCAAATCAATTATCAAGTGTCACAATATGGCCTAATAGACACTAATATTTTAGATTACCTAGAGTTGAGATTAAACTGATGAAAATCAGTTAAAGTTCATTACTACTGCATGGTTACTACTGCTCAACTACTACTGCAAGTATACCAGTTACTACTGCGAGTATATTCGTTACTACTGCAAGGCTGATGGTTACTACTGCACAATAATGTTACTACTGCCCGTCTTCTGTTACTACTGCATGAAAAGTTTAGATAATTTTAGAATAAATTACAAATATGCATAACATGATCCTTTTATGGCTCGAAAAACCAAAGTAGCAATGATTAATGCATAATTGGTCCAAACGCTCGAGAAACAAAGAGAAAGTGTTGCCACAAAGGATAATTATTTTTATGGGCTGAAATGTTGAAATACATATCGTAACCGCATAATTCATTTATTGATCGAATCCAAACTAAACCATTAGCGCATAACTCTTTATATGGACTGTAAAACAAGAATTGTTAATGCTTCTAACTAATTGTTTTATGGTCCGAATGACTGAACCGTATATCTTTAGCACGAAATCTTTTGTATGGCCCTAAGAGGCAAACCATAAACCATAAACGCATAATTTCTTTTATGAACCCAAAGAGACGAATTGAAACATCAATATAATCAACATATATGTTACGAGATGAATGAAAAACAATCATAAATCATTATCGCAATGCAAACTAGTTGAAAATAAATTATTAATCACCGCTACATAGCACGAATTCTATATCAATATACTTAAATAAATCTAAACCATCATATCACACCACTAATATAACATTTCTATTTTAATATTTTAATAGATTTTCTTAAAAGATTTTATTATATGAACTTTATAATTCATAATAAATTAAATAAATTTTTTATATATTATATTATACATTTTCTTAATAAATTTAATACTAAAATCAAATGACTTTCGTGCTTGATAATCGAGACATTCTCCTTATTCTTTATCGCCGAAAACGGGAGCATAATTATAGTACTACTAATTGGTTTGATTACTTTGACCGCAAAAATTGGATATTTAACATAAAATCGGTTAATTTTGCTGATTATATTTATTTTTTAGGAGAATATATTCATAAAGCTTTTTTATATCAAGATTCTTCCCTTTTTTCCCACTCTTTATACATTTTCTTTGGCGCTTCAAATGATTTCATATCATCGCTTCCACGTAGTAACCAACAAAAGCTTTTACAACGGTATTCATCGAAATAAATTTGTTATTGAGTTGATCTTTCTTCCTTGACGGAAAATCAAGCGATGGTGCCGCTTTATGGTATTTTCTCACAATTCTTAGCTAAAAATTGGTTCCTTTTTGGTCATTCCAGATGTCGCTATCTTCAGAAACGTGTATCCATATAGTCGGCAACAATTCTTCGTCCGTATTCCATTGTACTTTTTTACATATTTTCTTTCTTTTTGATGAAGACGCTTGAAGTTGTATTTCTTGTTGAGGTTGTTGTGAAATCAACATTTAATTCATTGTTTGTTGAAACAATATTTGATTAAACACTTCAGAAATCGTGGATTGATTTTGGTGCGAGTAATAATTTATTATTATTTGTTGTTATTGTGGTGAAAAACGTGGTACTTGGTTCTGTTATAGCGAACTTTGTTAATGGGTGAAATCTGAGAATTCGGAAGGCCGGAGGGGTTGTGATTGGGGTGTTGAAGGCGAGTTTGCGTTTGTTAGATATGCATTCAAAGAGGATTAAGATATTTTTACGATTTTTTGTTAAAAGAATAGATATATGATTGATAGAAATTGTGTATATTTGAGAAAATATATATATTTATAGACAGAAAAATGAAAAAAAAAAATAATAATAATTAACCGTTGGTGATAGAGAAATCATTTTTTAGCTTTTAATTTTTTGACCGTTAAAAAAAATAATGAAAAATTTTCATGCAACGTTAACTCATTAACGCCTTCCACAACGAGGATCAATGAAATGAAGAACAATTTTGGAGTCAAAAACGGTGCTGACAACGAGGCAAAATGAACCCTATCCTAATTAAAAACTGAACTAAGGCTGGACGGAGTAAACGAGATCTCACCTTGGTGAGTTTCCAAGTTGCGCGCGACTCTTATTCTGGAGGGGAAAGTCACCGTGGTGAGTTGCCACGGTGGAGGTGACTTAGCCTCCCTTTTTCGTTGCAAATGGTGAGTAACTCACCATGAGGTGAGTTTTGATAATGGTGGGGCCCACAATTTGAGCCGTTGGTTTGTTTAAAAGAACAAAAAAAACTTATTTAAACCCCACTTTTTATACCTATAAATACTCACTAACTCAACCATTTTTAAACACATATATTCCAAATTCATACAATTTCTAAACCTTTCTTACTTTTCTTCAAACAAAATGTCTAACCAAAACACTCCCCGACCCAATAAACGTCAACCAAGAACCCTCAACCGAAGCAATCCACCGACATCCGACAACACTTTTAATCGAGGAAACCCCTCACCGAACGTGAACCCGACCTTATTTCGACCTTACCCAAACCTGTCAGGATCAAATAAGCTAATATAACTTATAGTTTGCCTTCGTTAAGATCTTGATCTATTAAAGAAGTTCAGCAGCGGATGAACACTTTAATATTAACAAGTTATCGAACAATGAATATTGTAAGAATACGAATATGAAAGAACAATAATATTGTCGAATGTTAAGCCTCAATTGCATTAATCAAATATATCAATACAACGTATTTTCTATCATCTACAAGGATCTATATATAGACCCTGAGGCTATCCTAGATAAACTAGGAAACTACATCATTATCTAGAAGGGAAACATAAGCTAATTACAACTCTAACTATTAGATTAAACGTGCATGGCAAGATGTTCTTCCGTACTATCTTCAAACAGTAGTAACTTCAAGCAGTTGAAACTAATGGTCCGCAGTAATGAAACTTCTCCGTAGTAATAGTTGAACAACCGTACTAACTTGATCTTCCGCAGTAACTTTATACGTCTTCAATCTTCTTCCGTATTAAGTACTTTCTATTTGTAGAAGCAGTATTATTGAGTTAAAACTATTTTAAGTTAGTTATAAACCCAACAATATCCCCCTAACCTTGAACTTTTATAAACTATCAAAAGTACAAGTTTCATACATCAACTTTTAAACTACTTTCATTACAAAACTATTTATCTAAACTTTTGTTCTTTTCTGCTGCTTGTCTTGCCATTTCTTTTTCACCTTCTTTTGCTAACTCTTCAGTGAGTTGCATCATAATATCCCATACCAGTTCATGTGCCATCCTTGAAGTCACAAGGCTAAACAATCTAACCTTGACCAGCTCTTTCAATGTCCTCAACCCATGTGGATATCTTCTGTCTACTAGATAAAACTATATTGCACCAAGGGTTCTAACTACAGAATATGTGCCACTTCTTTCATAAAGAAACCACTTAACTACAGGGTTGTTTGAACCTCCCTTTTTGAAAGCAGGACTGATTCTCACATAACCTGGTTCAAACATGCCACTTAACCAATCCATGGCCATGTCTATACCTGAGACTTTCCCCTTGTAGTTGGCAAACTTGATCTTTCCAATGTTGTATACACGTTCTAGATCAGGTCTTGAAAAATCTCTAACCATTATGTGGAATGCTGGAATAACTATCTTGGACTTGTCTTTTCTGGTAACTACATATTCATTCTTCATTCGTCCACCTGTATATTCCCAATCCACAATCTCAGGGGGCTCAACAGCCAAAGGTGCAATCCTCATACCTTCTTCATGAATAATGAGAGCAGAGCAGTCATCTTGTGATATCTCTAAGTCATCATCTTTTTCTTCAATGTTGACTGGCTCTTTCTTGACTTGCACAAAAGGTATAATGGGACTTCCTTGAGAGCTAGTTGAAGCAGAAATGTCTTCAACTCTTTGTCTATTTCCAACAACTCTTGTTGATACGGACTTCTTCCTTTTCAGCTTCTCAGGGGGATTTGTCTTAACTGGAGCAGTACTAACAAAGGGATTTGCAACTTCTTTGCCTTGAGCATCAATTATTTTCCTACCAGTATCATGTGCTCTTTTCAAAGCTCTCTCCAATTCAAACTTCTTTTTCTCTTGTAGCTTGGTGAGTGCAATCCTTCTTTGAGCATCCTTCTTTCTTTCTTTCTCTACCAATTCCAGTAAACTCCCAATCTTCATTGGTCCTAATGACCTGCCATTGTAGCCTTTGGATTTGAGATAGTTGATAAATTGCTTCCTATCTTCAGAGAGTTTATCATGGGTGGATTGTTTCTTTTTGAGTACTTTCTTCTTCTCAGTCTCAGCTTTGGCTAGATCAGCCAGCTCCTTGTCTACCATTGCCTTCACAGCCAATTCCTCTTCTCTCAACTTTTGAATTCTTTCCATTTGTTCAATTTGCAACTTGGTGTGGATTTCCCTAATTGTTTCAGGGTCATCTCCCACATCTAAGTCTTCAGTTGCAAATTTTAAAGCAACAAAGTCTGCAAGCTTTTCTTCCCTTTCCTTTTTTTTCTTCAGCTTTTCTTTCTCACTTAGATCCTCTGCTATCTTCTTCCTTTTAGTCTTCTCTTCAGGCTTTACTTCTGGAACAACTTTGGGAACATATGATCTAGCAGGAGGAATACTAATTGGTCTTATACCTAAAGGTCTTGAAGGATCTGCAACATAGTCTATTGCTTCACTTGTGCTTTGTGCTGCTGCAGGGATTGTCAAAGCTTTTGCCTTTGGAAGATCAGCTGCTTCAATTCTTCTTTCTGCAATAATCCTGGCCATCTCCATTTTTAACAATTCAGCAGCAGCTGCTTCTTCATCAACATTAGGAACAGTAACTGGATCCTTAATAGGTTCTGTTGTGATTGTTGTAGCTTCAGAAAGTATTGCCTTCAATGATTCACTTCCTTGGATTGCTTCAGATGTTGTTGGAGGTGATACTGTTGGAGGTGTTTCAGTAGAGACTTGTGCTTCCATATTAATGAGACTATCCGTAGAAACAGGATTGTCCGTAGTAACTGTCTCAGCCTCCGTAGTAACAACTTCTATTTGGGGAGCCGTAGTAATTGGATCTTCCGTAGTAACAAATTCAGCTGCAGAAATAAAAACTTCATCAATTTGAGAAGTAGTTATGATCTCTTGCTCCTTGATGTGTAAAATCTAGTTTATAAAACTTGACCTACTATTTCACTTAATTACACACTATAGGCAGTGGACCTATTCGTATATAATATAGTTTTAAGTAAGTAAAGGTTCGTTCGCAGGGACTGAATAGTTTTTAAATAACGAACTAATAATACTAAGTTTGTTTTGGGGTTTTGTGTTGTCACGATTAATTAACTAATTAAAAAGATGATTATAAAAATCGATTTAGAAAAAAGTAATTGTTTGTTATCAAATAATGGAGAAAAACACTCGTTTGATACTTCACTTGAAATCTAGTTAAGTTTACGTAATTGAATGTATATTTAACTTCTAATGTATAGTAAAATTCCTCTCGAATACCTTACTAACTTTAATTATTTCAAACTATAATGTTCCTCTCGAATACAGTTATAATTATCAACAATTAAGCATTAATTAACAAGCCGGTGTTCTATGATTTAATCTTATAAAGTTTCCTCTCGAATAACTTTTCTAATTACTAAGTCCTCTCGAATCTTATTAATTAGACTTACTCGTTCACGTTTAATTACCTAAGTTGTTATTACTAGGTCCTCTCGAATCCTAATAATTTTAAACCAATTAAAGACCGATTGATTATTTCATACAATTTATTTAACCTATCTAGATTCCTCTCGAATACCTAGAATGTTGATTAATTAATTTGTATATAAACAACTTTATGATAATATATTAAAACTTAAACAAGTAAGGATCTACGATTAAACATAAACACCTAAACATTCAAAAACGAAACAAAACCGTCAATCAAGATCCATTATTCAAACGAGCATTCAAAAGTGTTTAGCTACTCATATTAAAGTTCAAAACAACAAATAAAAGTAGAGAAAACATACTAAAAATCTGGAATAAAAGAGTAAGAAACAAACTAGGAAAGTTGCAAAACGTGTCGTGATCGAATTGTAATCGAACACCAACTCTAACTCTTTTCCTTGCTCTCTAAGCTTCCAAACCGAGATCTCCAGCTCCAAATATGTGGTGGAATGATTGATGATAATTCTGGACGATTTGGGTTGGTATTTATAGGCAAAAATCAAGAGAATTCGTGTTTGAGTCGAATTGCAATATTGCTGAAAACAGGGGTGTGCGTCGTCCTACTTGACCACGGCGGCGCAGTGGGTGCCAAATTTCCCAATATTCAAAATTTAAAAGATGTAGCTCTCTCTTTCTTCTTTATTCTCCAATTTGAATCACCTAAATCGGATATCGTATGAAGAAGTTATGATCAAAACGGTGGAGGTGGTACTGCGACGTTCTCTTCGTCAGAAATCACTATTTTTCGTCTTTTAAACTCATTTCTTCCACCATTTCCACTTCCCAATCATATAAACCTGTAAAATGGACAAAAACACTTTTCCACACGATTAAATGCAAAAACATATCCTATCCATCATGTTTAATATGAAAAACGACCGAATATCGCATAGAAATAAACGTATAAATATGCGATATCACTCCTCATTTTCTATCTCCATATTCTGCTCCCCCTCAAACACTTGCTCTTTCTCAACTGTTTCATCTGTCACCAGCTTCTCACCTTCTTCTCCTTCTTCATGTGATGATGTGGCAGTGATTACTGTATCATCACTCTTTCTGTCCTCCCTCTTAAGTTCTGTACTCTCTTCAGATGATAAAATCTTTTTAGCTTCTTTCTCCCCCATTTTGTCAGCTGGAGGAGTGTCATCTGAGGAAGATGAGCGGGAGGACTTAGGTAAGGTTCCAATGCTCCTGGTGGATGTGCTCGTGGGAAATAGTTGTGCTGATAGTAAAGCTTGTTGAGCCAGCAACTGATGCACCAATTGAGTTAAAGTGGCAAGGGCCTCCCCTTGTTTGTCCACCTTAACTATGACATTCTTGTACAATTCCATCAATTCCATGGTAACAGTAGTTCTATCCTCACTCCTTGCCTGTTGAGTACCAACAGGTGGTGGATCATAGGATGTAAAGATACCTTCCTGCCTTGCAGAAACATGTATCTCCCCTGTGGTTTCTTGGCACCAGGGACCACTCTCCCAAGATGTGAAAAAATCATCAACCAAGGATAGTGTTGCCGTGAATTGGGTCTTAGTGATGTTAATACTGTCCTGAGTCTCACTATGAGAAGTAAGGACTGCAATAGTATTAGCCCTTTCCACATGGTCACCCCCCTCCTTATGGACCACCTCAGTGAGCTTGGGGGTTTGCTCAATGTTTTCCCATATTTGTGTCTTTCCTGAAGATGTTTCAGGTAAAGATGTTTTGAAAATAGAGAATGGGGAAGTTGGAGGCCTAAGAGACTGAGGAACCCTCTTAGCCTTTCTAGAAAAAGTTGCAACCAATGGTGGTGGTGAGTGAGGTGTAGAAACAGATGGTGTAGTCACAATAGTGGTGACTGGCTCAGTATTAACTGGAGTAGAACTCTCAGTATTAACTGGAGGTACACTTGCATTAGAAACTGTAGTTGTAACCTCTGGGATTATAACTTCAGCACTTGCAACAAAAATCGCAATGGTGCTTTCAGTAATAATAGATGGGGGTTGAGATAGAGGTGAAGTCACTTGTCTCTCATCTGTGGTAGAACTAGTGCCCACCATCATTGTTGAGAACAATGGTGTCACATTAGCTGAAAAACCTTTGTTTACCCTTCTCATATTTGAAAATACTTTCTTGGTATGAGCATGGGATGAGAAAACATTTGGAGATCTAGTTAGATCTCTAAGGTCACAGTTAAAAAGATGTTGAAGGAACCTTGGATACATTAAAAATTTTAGTTTTGGATTGGCCAAATTCCATCTCATTCCTTCAAAAATCAAGTTTGAAAAGTTGTATGTTTGGTTTGTAGCCAAACACACCATGGCAGTTGCTAAAGCAGAGCTACCTTCATGCCAACCCATTCTCTTTTGTGAAAGACATTGTTGCAAAGTATGCAACAAGAATTTCCATTGGGGGGACAACTTAGCTTTTTGAAAAGTTAAAATATTTAAGTCCCCCTCATCCCATTCTTTCAAAATTTGAGATAAGTGTTTCATTAGGGAGTTCAGTTATACCTTCGTCATCTTGAAGCTGAAGATGATTGCGTAATGTGGCTTCTGAAACAACTATTTCTTTGCCATCTATTGTGGCTGTAATGACTGGTACTTCTCCAATGGTGGTTGATTCTGCAGTAGTCCAGAAGTCCCTTATATGAGTTTCATGTATTTCAGGGCTAACAGTTAAGGAGAATTTTATGTGGGATTGCTGCAAGAAATCAATTATGGGATGGAAATCTTCGTTTTCTTTGTTCTTGAAGAAGCATGCTACCATATTATGGGTCATATGAAACTGGAGTTCAGCCATTGTTAGCAATGTGAAGGAAATTAATCAAGTAGTGAAAGAAAATTTGTTGATTTAAATGTAACGGTAACTTTTGGGATTTGTAGGGTTCTTAACAAGAAAGGTAAGTAATGAAACGCTTATAAAGATCCCTATTTATACTATAAATTTATAACAACTTGACGATTAGGATTAGACGCGGGTGATGATTAAAAGTAACGGTGCAATTGTGCGTTGTCCTGTGTCAATTGTAGTTGTACCCGCGCCGTAAATTTAAAAATTAGGTCCAATATCCAATCGCCACGTGTAAAAGTTAGTTACAAGTTGTATTTTGACTTGTCAACTCACCATTAATTAAGGAAAACTTATTAATTAAGAAACCTTTTTAATACGGTGAGTTGCAGTATTAACAAATAAAAACCGTAGTAATTTGATTAATAACCGTAGTAATGGTACATCGAGCCGTATTAACTGGTTTGGCCATAGTAACGTGAATTACTTCCAGTATTAACCAGGGGTCCGTAGTAACAACAATACTAGTCAATATTAATCATTCCGTCCGTATTATCATATTAAGGGCAGTAGTAGTTAAACCTTCCCTTGATACAGATAATGTGGTCGTACTAATAAAACTTTGGTTAAAAATCGTTTCTACTGTTAATGTTGCAGTAGTAACATAGTACAATACTAAAAAGTAAGGCACTTGAGATTATGTTAAGGTTACTACTGCTTCTCGAAGGGACTTAAAATAGAGATAAAGAGAGATAAAAGAAGATGGTTTAATCCATGTTGAGTATTCCTATACTGGTAATCAAGGACGTGAATCTTCCCACATCAAATGCTTTTGTGAGAAGATCAGCAAGCTGATTGTCAGTATGAATTTTCTCAACATGTATTAATTTCTTTTCGTTACAGTCTCTTATGAAGTGATAGCGTATCTCTATATGTTTTGTCTTGGAATGCTTCATTGGATTGTTGATGATGCTGATGGTGCTTTGGTTGTCTATGAAAATAGGAGTGTTCATAAATAAATAGCCATAGTCCATCATTTGATTTTGTATCCATGGGACTTGAGCACAGCAACTAGCCGCAGCAATGTATTCGGCTTCTGTGGAAGAGGTAGACACAGTTGATTGCTTCTTGCACTGCCAAGACACCAGTCTTGAGCCTATGAATTGACATCCTCCAGTTGTTGATTTCTTGTCTAAGTTTTCACCACCATAATCACTGTCAGTAAAAGCAATTAAATCAAAGGGAGAGTCTTTAGGATACCATAAGCCTAAGGTAGGCTTGCCCTTCAGGTATCGAAGATTCTCTTGACTGCAATTTGGTGTGACATTTTGGGTCTTGTTTGATATCTAGCACAGACACAAACTCCAAACATGATGTCTGGTCTTGAAGCTGTGAGATACATTAAGGAGCCTATCATAGATCTGTAATTGTGAATATCCACATCCTCCCCCTCAAGATCAGCAGTCAGTTGTTTGTGAGTTTCTACGGGTGTGTTGGCCACTCTGGCATCCAGAAATCCAAATTTTGTGAGAATGTCCTTGACATACTTGGATTGGCTGATGAAGAGGCCATCAGTCTTCTGCTTAACTTGTAGACCCAAAAAGAAAGTAAGTTCCCCAATGGAACTCATTTTAAACTTTGTGTAAATTAATTCTTGAAATTCTTTGCACAGAGCATCTTTGGTAGAGCCAAAGATGATGTCATCAACGTATATTTGGACAAGAAGGATATCTGAGTGAGATTTCTTGAAGAATAATGTCTTGTCAATGGTGCCTCTTTGAAATTTTTTTTGGAGAAGGTAGTCTGATAGAGTGTCATACCATGCTTTAGGTGCTTGATGAAGCCCATAAAGAGCTTTGTCAAGTTTGTAAACCATGTGAGGATGTTGAGGGTCCTCAAAGCCAGGGGGCTGCTTGACATATACCTCTTCCTCAATAACTCCATAGAGGAATGCACTCTTGACATCCATCTGATATACCTTAAAACCCATGAAGGAAGCAAAGGCTAGAAACAGTCTAATAGCTTTAATCCTAGCCACTGGAGCAAATACCTCTTCATAATCTATTCCTTCTTCTTGTGTGTAGCCTTGAGCAACCAGTCTTGCTTTATTCTTGATTACAATACCTCTTTCATCCTTCATGTTTCTGAATATCCATCTTGTACCTATCACCTTCTTGCCTAGTGGTACTTCAACTAACTCCCAGACCCCTTGAATTTTGAATTGAAGTAGTTCAGCTTGGCAGGCTTCTATCCAATGTGGATCCAGTAATGCCTCTTGAATTTTCTTTGGTTCCATTTGAGACAGAAGCAAGCAAAAAGGCATGTATTTATGTCTTTCATTGGATCACTTTTGGGCTTGGTTTGACTTCTAGTCTCCATAGAGAAGTTAAGATTACCTATGATTTGAGAAGGTGGATGATTCTTTGAAACAAGAGAAGATGGGATTTTCTCAAGTCCTAATTCCACTCCTAGGTTGGTATCATTCAAGTCTGGCATTGCAGTGCTTGGGAAGTATGCAGTAGCAGGAGGAGTAGTAATTGGAGAGGGTAAGTCATCAGTGTATGTTTCAAACTCCTCAGTTACAATACGTTCAACTCCATCCTCATCTTCTTCCACTAAGAGAGTAACTCCATTTGATCTTGTGTCAGTATCCTTAGCAGTAGTTGTAGAAGTAGGAACATCTTCATCTTCAATATCTGCTTCTTGTTGTGGAGAGTCCTCTGAAACAGCTTTGGAGATTGTGTCAAAGATGTGAAGGGGATCATCCGTTGAAATAGGGAGATTGATGTACTCCATTACATACAATCTTTCAGTACCAATGATAGGAGCAGTAGTAACTTGCTCCGTAGAAACTGAGTTGACAGTATTAATGGGATCCGTAGGAACAGATTTTGCAGTATTAACAGGATCCGTAGTAACTGATGAAGGTTGAAAGGCATAATTAAAGTCTAAAGATTTGGTTAAGGCATCCAAATCAAAGACCCAATTTGGTCCTTGTCCCTTCTTGTTGGGGGTATGTTCATTGAAGGACACATTAGAGCTTTCTTCTATGATTTTTGTTTTGTGATTGTAAACACGATATGCCTTGCTCTGAGATGAGTATCCAACAAAATTACCTTCATCTTCCTTGCTTTCAAACTTACCAAGATAGTCCTTAGAGTTTAAGATTGTACAAGGACATCCAAAAGCTCTTAAGAAACTGACCAAAGGTTGTCTCTTATGGAGTAATTCGTAGGGAGTCTTGTTTTGAGATTTGACTAAAAGAACCCTGTTCGGAACATAGCAGGCAGTATTAACTGCTTCTGCCCAGAAAAAGATGGGTAGGTTTGAATCTGCCAACATACTTCTAGCTGCTTAAATTAATGTCCTATTCCTTCTTTCAGCAACTCCATTTTGTTGAGGAGTTCTAGCAGCACTGAATTGTCTCTCTATTCCTTTCTTCTCACAAAAGTCATTCATCACCTGATTCTTGAATTCTGTTCCATTGTCACATCTAATCTTCTTGACCTTTAAGCTGATTTGATGTTCAATCTTGGTGATGAAGGTGATTAGGAGTTGACTTGTCTCATCCTTAGTAGCCAAGAAGTACACCCATGTGTATCTAGAGAAGTCATCAGTGATGACAAGGCAGTAATATTTATTGGCAATACTCTTTACATTTGTTGGACCAAAGAGATCCATGTGGAGCAAATGTAAAGGAGTAGTAATTGTGTTTATCTCCTTTGACTTGTGAGATGATTTGTGTTGTTTTCCTTTTAAGCAAGCAAGACAGTTGTCTTCCAAATTGAATTGTTTTTTGGGGAGACCTCTGACCAATCTTGATTTCACCAACTGATTGATATTCTTCAGGTTCATGTGACACATTCTCCTATGCCACAGTGTTGATTCATCTAAAGTAGCTTTTGAGAGAAAGCATGCTTCAGATGCAGTTGGTAGTACCTTAGACATGTCTAAACAATAGACATTGTCTCTTCTTGGAGTTCTGAGTAGGATCATGCTTTCATCAATAACATATCCAGGCTTCATGATGATGCATTCAGAAGCAGTAAAGATAGTTGTGTGTTTCTCATCACATACTTGAGAGACACTCAACAAGTTATACTGCAACTGTTGCTCATAAAACACATCTTTGAAGCTAATTCTCCCATTGCTTACAGTTCCCTTTCCAGAAATCCTTCCTCCTTTTGGATTACCTCCAAAGGCAACATAACCTCCATTGAACTTTTCAAAGTCCTGAAGACATGACATGTTGCCTGTCATGTGCCTGGAACAACCACTATCTACATGCCAACTGCTCTCATTTTCATTTGTTGGTTGTACCTGCACATAAACAATAGGAGTTAGTTTTTGGTGGGAACCCCAAGCCAAAGCTGACTTGGGTTTGCCCATTTCATCAAAGTAACTCACCTTCCTTTGAACTAGTGTTGAGAAATCAGGTGGAGTAGGTGGTTGAGTTACTTTGACCTTTGGTTGCCATACTTGTTTAAAGATTTTAGCTTTTTGAATTTTATCAGTATTAACATTCTTTGATTTAACAGTAGGAACACGTACTGTTTTAACTCTCTTATGATGTGCATTATTAATGCTTGCAGTAGTAACAGATTTACTATTTGCAGTATTAACACCTGCTGTATTAACATGCTTTCGTTTAACAGTATTAATACGGGCAGTATTAACACCATTATTCGGTTACAGAAGAAGATTTCTATTTTGATTTATACCTATCCATTTCCAATATAATTGTGATCTTCGACACGTTCCTTCGGTAAGACATATATTCTTGTACGAGAAGAATTTGATTTCCCAAACTTCATTATATCCGATTTCGTATGTTTTAAGCATATCCCTCCTTTATTTTATCCACAATTTCCATGAGCGTTCCACAGCAGATAGTTTTCCGAGTTAAACTTTATCCTTGAATTCTTTATCATCGCAATTTTTATCGAAACCTCGAAGTGACTTTAGATGCGACTTGAGACAGAAGACGGTAACATCTGACGACTATTTATTTATCGCGTGTGACTCTTGAAACCTTATTCTCATATGTACCCACGAGGAGAGTAACCATTATCAGTTGAAAACGCAATAGCTCGTACCTCATTGATACCTATACGACTTTCATTCGGTACTGAAACCTTCAACCGACATTGCTCTGTGTGTTAGACTTTCGACGTCTCGAGATAAATTGCAAGCGTATTGTGCATTAATATACTAATTCATTCCATTATCCTGAGTTCGCTATTTCGACAGCTTTTCATGTCCACCTCTATGTAACTTGGAGATTTCTGGATGTAAATAATACTTGAAGCGATATTCTTTCTTGATATAAGTCACTTGAATCCTTTCGATTCATGATACAGTGTAAACGCATCCAACGTGTAAACTTTTCGGTTAGTGCATTCAGATATGTTGTTGAAAATTTTACGATGATACCAAACGCTGAAATAGACTTGCGGAATTGATTCGAGTTACTTCCTGTTTGTGATACAGACTTGAGACATTCTTTGACTTGGATTTCTTCCTCAACTACTACTATTCAATCTAACTATATATTCAACTCTCTGATGATTCAAAGGTCGTTCTAATGACTTCGTTTTCCTTAATCTCCACTTTGTTGATCTTAATTGTAATTCGGTATTTCATATTCAATGATAATCACTCGCAGGTAATGATAGGAATTCTCTTGTGTCTGATCAACATAAGAGGAAACTGGTTGTTATACGCGATTTGATAAAACCTTTCAACCTCTATATTAAATTGCAAGCTTCTGCGTGATATTTCGCTTCCAACGCTCTTTCGTATTATTTATGAAATTATTGCACTCTTTTATCGATTACATGTGATTCTTTTGTGACCGACGATTTTGTTCGTCAACCGTGACCCATGACTACTATTGTTGAATGTGTTTCAACAAATAAGTATTACATATCAAATTCTTTAAACGATACTTAATGATGAGTTTTAAGTTATGTCTGGCCAACATAATGGAGAACTTATCGTTTACCATGTATCTACCTAGATTCACACTCTCTGTGGAACTGAAACTTGTGCATTGTTATATGATTGACCTTAAGCGCTTACACAATCTACCCATGAACTGTTATGGTAACGTGAACGTACATGTAGAATGTGTTTATAATTAGACGTAATTATAAATGTATTCTAACGCGTATTTGTTCCAGTATCGGACGGAAATTCAAACTTTTCTAATCAGTGTTTAAATTCATGACACACTTCTTGAGCAAGTCTTGAGGATTTGCTGTACCAAAGCCCCCTTAGATACTCATTTTTGATTGATGCTTCTGTCAACAGTTATACCACTTGAATTTCGGGACGAAATTCTTTTAAGTGGGGAATACTGTGACAACCGTCACTTTTCCGACTCAGATTAGTCTAGTATGCCGTATGCTCTTACCGGGTTTACAAAAAATTTTATAAAAAGAACTTACATTTTCTTTTATGTATAATGATTACTTGTGACATGTGTGTATACTCTATATGTGATGCTATAGTATTAGTTAGGTGCACAATAGTTAGTTCCACTAGTCGAGCTCCTAGATGATTTAGCGAGAATTTATGTATTCGTACTAATATCGGGCTTGTGTATATTTAAGATTATATCTCGTGTAAGAACCTTTAAGTATAGACTTTTGTTAAATTCTTATTTATCGCTCGATTTAATTTACGTCTATCACTTTAATTTCTAGGTCTCGTTGGACATTCACTTTCTAATTCTCTTGCAACAAGTGATATTGGGTAACGGTTTTAAGTGACCCTAAGATCGGGCTTTGGCCTAGTTTTAACTTATCACTAAACCAAAAACCCATTAATAATTATCCATAAACTAAACCTAAACCTAATTAAACAATTAAACTAAAACCCTAATCCTCCTTTTCCTTCTAACCGGCGCCCAAAACCCTTCCCATTTTCTTTTCCCGTCACCTTGTGAAACCCTAATTCGCCCCCTCCTTGAAACCTTTGGCCGACAGTCCTTCATCCACCCTCCCCGACGTTTTCATTAGCCAGCAAGAAGAAACCGAAGACCCTTCCATCATCAACAAATCTGGTCTTCATCAAGGTATCAGTTTCGGATTTCTTTTCTTCTTTTGTTTTGTTTCAGCCGAAACCTTTATGGTGAGGTAATGAACTCGTTTTTGCTAATGTACTGGTCATCATCTTGTCTTCTACAGCCCCCTAATCACGAGAAACACCATTGCCATTCATCAATTCGGTTCATACTAATCAGGTACTCGGCTTTTCGTTCTTTGGGTTTTGTTTTTGGCCGAAACCCTATATAGGGTTTCTATAGATTCGTTTTCTGTTTTTGATGTTCGGTTGTTGATTAACTACAGCCACCATTCGAGTATTCCATCCATAATCCGAGATTCCAGTGAGGTATAAAATCAGTTCATATTCTTTTCCTTGAAAGCTATCTTATTCGGATGTTAATATTGAGTTTATTGTCAAGTTGTAATCTTCTCTAGGCGAAACTGATAACGGGAAAGTGACACGCTAAATTCAGTCCCTCTACAGCCCGTGATCACCATATTCAGAACTTTACCGAGACTTTTCGTTAAGGTACTTGTTAGTAATTATGTCATCTTTCGTGTTTTAGCATCGTGTCGAAAATTCTACCGTAAAACTCTAATTTCGCATTGTTTCGTGCTAGGGACTACAAACCGATTTGGGAAGGCGAATTTCGTATTGGAATTGAGTTTTGGACAGCGGGAATAAAGTCCCTTCATCGTGCCTTATAAGGTTTGTAGTCGGGTTTCCAATCTATTTCTATTCCGTTCATTATTACTAGTAAATCCGAGTAATTTACCTTTGTCATACTTCGTGTCAATTTGAATTGAAACCGCTTTGATACATAAGTTTGGTGGTAATTCTAATTTTAGATATCCTTGTACTATTGCAGCCCTCGAGTCTCTATTCAAGCTATTTCAAGTCGTAACGGTAATCGACTCCCGATTGTATAACCATTACGACTAACGGTAAATCACCTTTCTTATCCTGTTTGCGTTTTTGTTTTTGGTGGCGTTTGTTTTGCCAATTATTCCTTATTTCGTATATTTTAATTGCGTGGTTGTTTATATTTCTCGTATATAACTGCGTGGTTGAATTTCGTTATTCGTATCTTTTCGTTTTATCGTAATTTCGGACAATCTTGTATTTGGACATTTTTGGGTCCCTTTCCGTTGTAATATGTATTCATGCACGTTTTTATATAACTTAAACTGAGAATTGGATTTTGTGACCTAAACATAAGTTGTAGGTCTCGGAGTCTAGTTTTCAAAAACGTAAATTTCATTTCCTAACTCCTTATAGTTTTTCCTAAAAACGTAAAATACCAGCTAGGGGTCTAATCTGATTATTTTGAGTAATATGTCTAGGTTCATTAATCTGTTTCGTGTAACCACTTAGACAACCATAATAATTATTAATTGGGATTACACTAAGTTAATAACAAGCTTAAAAAGTAATAAAAGTGTTTATCTTGTCTACACCTAAATTATACGACACGTTAATGTAATAAACTCAACACCTTCAAGAACAACGTTTTTGGACAGTTTTGAAAACCAGTTTTGTTTTAAACATATCTTATTCGTAACGAACTCTCTTATAATTATGTCTTAGTCTAAAACGTAGCTCTCGGTGTCTAGTTTTCAAATATGTTTTCGTCAACGTCTAATTCCTCCTAGAACCATAGATATCTCAGTTTTAGTGAACCTATGTCACTACAACAAAATAGACTTTTGGGGACGACTCAAAGTCGTTGGTAAAGGCAAAAATGTCGTCGCCAAAACCCTTTGGCGACGACATGTCGTCGGTAATGGGTCGTGGGCAAAAGTTCGTGTGGGAAAGGTTTTAGCGACAACATTTGGCGACGACTTGTGCGGGCCCACATTGACTTTCAACGTAATTTGAAATTTTTTTTAGCGACGACAAGTCGTCGCTAAAAGATTTTCATTTTTTTTATTTAATTTATTATTATTAATTAAAATTTATTATTATTAATTAAAATTTATTATTAAAATAATTATTTATTATTAAAATAATTATTTATTATTAAAATAATTATTTATTATTTTTAAACAAAAAAAAAAAATTGGGACCCAAGGCTTTGGCGACGACATTTGGGGACGACATGTCGTCGCCAAAAGACCTGTAGAATTTTTTTTATAGCTTATTTGAAACTGCTTATTTTCCAGCTTCTCGCTCATGTCGACCTGTACAGCTTATTCAAACAGCTTATTTCCAGAAAATTCAAACCCGACAATCGAATATATTAAAGTCATAATCATTAAAACCATAAAACAATTATCCGACATACACAAATAATCCGGAAATTTGATAATGAAACATAATAACGAAAAACGATAAAATGTCTTAGAAAATCTGAAATTGTTCAAACATACATGAGTCAATCATCATTGTCTTCACCCGTATTGTCTCCCGCCTCTTCGATTTGATGATTATCAACTACGGGATAATTTGGCACAACAAAACCCGGGTTTGATGCTTGAAACGCTTGCAAAAATCTTCTCATCTCTTGTTGTACCCTTTGTTCGATCACATTGTCATTTATGTCCATAGTTGATGAACTTGGTTGATTTGATGAAGCCGGTAAAGAACTAGTCACCGACATTGGTAGCTTTCTCCCCCGTCCACGATTGTGGCCACGACGCACCCCCAAAACCGCATCCATTATGTCCTCCTCACTTGTCAACGGGGATCGAGTCTTCAAATCAACCATTTGCCGCTAAAAAGTTACAAGATATTAATTATTAGTCGCGGTTGATAATATATAACCCATTTGACCCGTTTTTAGTTGTTTGATACTTAAAATTTATGTTTTACCCATATTGACCCGTTTCTCCCATGTTAAGCTTTTTACCCGTTACAAAATGTTAATTAATAGTTTCGGTTGATAATATATAACCCATTTGACCCGTTTTTAGTTGTTTGATCCATATATCTTATGTTTTACCCGTTTTGACCCGTTTCACCCATTTTAAGCTTTTTACCCGTGTTACTCATTTTACTTACATGCAAAGTTTCCGCTTCCTCGGAAACCCATTCCTTGTTCCGCTTATCGACATGCATTTGCTCATAATTTTCGATATGACTCGGATTATCACACGTCGGGTCCTCGGCTCGCTATTAACACATTAAATTAAATAATATCAATGAATCAAATTTATCACAACTAATTAAATACATAAAATATTAATACTAATGAATGAAATGCTACTTACCCGATACGCCCTCCTACTAACATAAGATCGACTTCCATGCTTACTTGCGTATTTTTGTTTACTCCTATTTTCGGAGTTCTTCTCTGCACGGCTTATTTGACTAGGGCTCGTGACATAGTCTACGAATGGACCCCACACATCAGGAGGAACTCCGGCCGGGGGATCGTCACGAAGGTGATTAGGATCCTCGTACCCATGTCGTGCCACAAAGGACTCCTTCTTGAAATCTGACTTTGCGCCTTTATATCTCTCTTGACATATCGCCTCCACCCCGCCTCTCACCGTTCTTTCCTTTTCTCCGCCATCCAACCACGGCGTCATGTCAAAGTATTTCTACAATTTAAATAATATAGTTAGAACTTTATATTTGATAAACATATAAATATAGTAATCTTTTGAAAAAAACTCAACTCGAATCTCGGGCCAAATCCGAAGCTTCTTATCCTGAGGCACCCTGGCCCAACTCGGGTAATGTTTGGGAAATGCATTATCCCTAACAATGGACCCGATCAGAGAAATGATCATCTGCCCATGCTCACAAACCGGACGTCCCGACCCCTGGTCTTTAACATCAAACTCAACCTTCAACGGTTTGTGATCGTTTTTCCTGAACTCTTCCCGCAAATTGAAACACGTGGTTTTCTTTCGTACATTCGGTTTCGCTGCAAATTAAAATAGAAAAAATTATTAATACAAGAAAACAAAGTCAATAATATAATCTCAAAATACAAAGTAATTATTTCTTACTAATGTGACTCCTCGGTGGATCCCAACTACCACCTGGTGGATCACCACCCGCGTCTCCGCCGTGAGCAACTGATGTCATCTGTAAAACAACAAGTACTAATAACATAATAATGATATATGTATTAAACAAGTAATAATTACAATGATATGTAGATAAATAAAGACATAAATAATATAATTAAACCAACAAATCAATAACGATTTCATTCATAGTAGTATTTTTTTAATACATGTAACAATTACAAATCAGTCTTCCTCGTCACTAGAATAAGTTTCATTGGAAGCCAACTGATGTATGCATTCATTATCAGATTCGACATCTTCGCTTTCAGAATCATCAGTTACATGAGCATCAATATCATCATCTTCATCATTAATGAAATCAACATCGTGTTCTCTTGTTGGAATAATTTGAACAGACGTTGTTTGGCCATCTATACTTAAGCTCGTATAAGACAGACTATCCAAATTAGCATCCAATGTAAGATCAAATGAATTGTTTCCATGTATAACATCTTCGGCGTTTTCTTCGATTATGTCTATGTCCCATATCTTTCGGTGATTCACCTCTTGCACGACCTTCCAATGTTGGGTTTTAGACGGGTCTTCAAGGTAAAAGACCTGCTTTGCCTGGGTTGCAAGAATGTGTCGATCTTCTTTACACCACTCATGACTTGTACAGATACTTGTTATGTTATTCTTTTTGATACAACGTTCGGTACGACCAGTGTTGTTAGTCTTAAACCATTTACATCTGAATAACACAACGTTGAATGCACACATATAACTTAGCTCCACAATATCCTCCAATTGGCCATAATACATAAAGCCATCATCCCCAGGTGTTGAAACGCCGCTATTTTGAGTTGTACGCCGTTTATCGCGACTATGTACTAGAAACCTAACACCGTTTACTATGCAAGCAGTGTAAGAATTTGCAACAGTCAACGGTCCATGCGCTAGAGATAACAATTCATCGCTACAGCTTGATGGGTCACGTACTCGTAGATGACGTATCTATGAAAAAAAACAAAAATATAAAAGTTGAATAATAATCGTTATTGTTATATTTTATGTTAATATATACAATGAGTTTACCTTGTTATCAAACCATGTAGGAAATTCTGTTTTTAAGTCACTCCCAGGATTCTCGGTTTCAAACTCACTATAAATATTCAAGATATTAATTAGTATAATCATTCGTCGAAGATAATTGATAATAAAAAACACTTACTTCTTGTAATCGTCGATGTCAGAACAGTTGTTGAGTACATACCAATGAAGATTCTTCACAAGTTCTCGGTCCAACGTTGTTTTCAACCCTTTACTAATTGGTGTACATAATGATTGGAACACATGAATCTTACACGGTGTAACTGTAGCGTCTTCATTTCTGTCTGGACGATTAAATCTTGTTTGTACACCCCGAAGATACATTGAACAAAAAGTTAATGCTTCGTCTGCAACGTACCCCTCCGCTATAGAACCTTCAGGTCGAGCTTTATTTCTTACATAATGTTTTAGCTTCTTCATGTATCTCTCAAATGGATACATCCACCTCGTGTAAACGGGTCCACCTTGAATTGCCTCTTGCGGTAAATGCATAACCAAATGAATCATTATGTCAAAAAAGGCCGGAGGAAAAATTTGCTCGAAAGTACATAAAAGTTTGATCATCTGGTCTTGAGCTTTCAACATGTCATCGACCAACAAATTTCTAGCACAAATTTGCTTAAAGAATGCACAGAGCTCAACTATTGGTGTTGCAATACTTTGGTCTAAGCACCCTCTAACTCCAACCGGTAGCAAATATTGCATCATTATATGACAATCATGAGACTTCATGCCCGTTATGTTGTTATCATTGTCTGCAACTTTCCGCTTAAAACTTGATCCAAACCCATCAGGTAATTTAACCCCTTTAATGAATCGACAAAAACGTTGCCTGTCTTCATTTGTGAATGAGTACTTTGGGTAAGGTTTTAGGTACTTCCCGTCTTTTTTAGCATTCTCTTTGAGCCACAACTCCTTACGAATTCCCAAATCTTTCAAGTCAATTCTTGCATTGTGGGTGTCTTTAGATTTATCATTCATTAATAAAGTACCCAACAGACTCTCACATACATTCTTTTCGATATGCATGACATCCAAGTTGTGTGGAAGTTGAAGAAACGGATAATATGCTAGTTCGCGAAAAATAGATATTTTACTCCAATTGTGTCCCAACTTAGCATCACGTTTTCTCTTCACGCCTGCAGTACTAGGATGTTTCCCGGGAATACTCGGCGGCAATTGAGCAAGTTGACGTGAGATTACATCATGTGTAAATTTTCTAGGAGGTTTAGTTCGATCAATTTTATTGTTGAATGCTTTACTTACTCTCCAAGGATGGTTCGATGAAAGGAATTTTCTATGACCAACATAAGCGGTTTTCCCTCTTACACGAGTGGATGGAGTGTCCTCGTTACATGTGGGGCATGCTTTGTAGCCTTGACCGCTCCAACCAGACAAACTACTACGGGCGGGAAAATCGTTGATTGACCAACAAAGCGTTGCTTTCATTGTGAAAAAGGTGTTTGTAGCAGCGTCTCTCGTACGTACTCCGTGAGACCATAACGTCTTTAATTCATCAACTAAAGGCCTCAAGTAAACGTCGAAGTCTTTCCCAGGTGATTTAGGACCAGGAATTAACAGAGTCAACATGAGAGATGACTCTTTCATACATAACCACGGGGGCGTATTATATGTTGTCAGTATGACCGGCCACATGCTGTAAGACAAACTCATGTTACCATACGGATTGAAACCATCGGCAGACAACCCCAATCGTACGTTTCTAGGTTCGGCTGCAAATTCTGGATATCTTTCATCAAAATCTTTCCATGCTGTACCATCGACCGGATGACGCATTCGACCTTCTTCCCTACATTTTCCAGTAGCATGCCAAGTCATAGAATTTGCCGTGTGTCTTGAACTGTACATACGTCTTAATCTTGGAGTTAATGGAAAGTAACGTAAAATCTTGTTAGCAACTTTCTTCCCCGGTGTATTTTTGTCTTTCCATCTACTCTAACGACATATTGGACACACTTCTAGGAATAGGTTCTCTTTCCAAAATAAACAACAATCATTCTTACAAGCATGTATTGTCTCATATCCTAACCCGATCTTTTTCATCAGTCTCTTAGATTCATAGTGTGATTTTGGAATTGTGTTATCTTTTGGAAATGCATTTTTGAGTAAATCTAACAACTGATCAAATGAAGTATCTGTCCATTTATTTATGACTTTCATGTGCAATAATTTCGCCAAAAAGTCTAATGAGGACATCCAGGTGCAACCAGGGTATAATTCGGATTCGGCATATGCAAATAAGTCATGGAGATCGTCATCTGCAGCACTCGGAACTTCATTTGTGTCAACATTTGTCTCCGGGGTACATGTCTCATGTGTATCTGTTTCGGGAATACTCGATCGACGAACATCGTTCAGGACATCTACCATCTCATTTGTTGTGTTATGTACTACCGGCGGATCCCACGATTCACCATGATACGTCCACGTGTCATAACATTCCTCAAACCCGTTTCGTTCTATATGACCGTCAACTATCTGGAGAGTACCCCATCTCCTATTACCACACTTTCTACATGGGCATCGACATTCGTTCTCATGATTCAAATGATTCTTACACCTCTCAATAAAAGCGTCAAGACCAGTTCTAAAGGTAGGGGAAAGACGATCTCTGATATAAATCCAACTCTTATCAACGGTCATTACTGTGGATTTAAAATTTGTTCAATTGGTAGCAAGATTCATGTAAACTAAACATACAATTTATAATCATACAATTCATAAACATACACTTTTTACATACAATTCATAATCATACAATTCATAAACATACAATTTCATATTCATATTTCATATTCATATTCATACAATAACCAAATCAATAACCTAACAAATCAATAACCTAACAAATCAATAACCAAATCAATAACCTAACAAATCAATAACCAAATCAATAACCTAACAAATCATATTCATATTTCATATTCATATTCATATTTCATATTCATATTCATATTTCATATTCATATTCATACACTTTTTAAATACCCAAATCAATAACCTAACAAATTAAATCAATAACCAAATCAATAACCTAACAAATCAATAACCTAACAAATCAATAACCAAATCAATAACCTAACAAATCATATTCATATTTCATATTCATATTCATATTTCATATTCAATTTCATATTTCATATTCATATTCATACACTTTTTAAATACCCAAATCAATAACCTAACAAATTAAATCAATAACCAAATCAATAACCTAACAAATCATATTCATATTTCATATTCATATTCATATTTCATATTCATATTCATACACTTTTTAAATACCCAAATCAATAACAAATCAATAACCTAACAAATCTAAACATACAATCCTGAAAACATGTTTCCAAGTGCAAGAAAGTAAAGCAACTTACCTCCTTTGCAGACCTCAGGTGGTAGTTCTCCACTTAAACGGTTTTCTGACAAATCAAAAAGCCAAATCAATAACCTAACAAATTACAACCCTAAAAAATTCATAAATAGCTTAATTTTAATAAATAAAAAAAATATAATACCTAGATATGGTGGGTATATGATGGTGGCGGCTGAGATGGTGGTGGCGTCTGAGATGGTGGTGGCGGCTGAGATGATGGTGGCGGCTGAGATGATGGTGGCGGTGATGTTTGAGGGAAATCGCCGGCGAGTAATGGTGGTGGCGGGTGAGAATTAGGGGGTTTGTGTTTGTGATAAATGAGACATAGAAAAGGATAAAAGTTGTTTTAACTGTTTCCCGACGACATTTCCAGCCAACATGTCGTCTCCAAAACGTAGTAGCGGGAAACTAAAAGTTAGCGGGAAAAGTGCTGACTTTTTTGACCATGTTTCCCCGACGACTTGTCGTCGCCAATACCCTATGGCGACGAAATTTTTTGAATTTCTTTTTTTTTTTTTTTTTTTTTCTTGTTTTCCATTAACATTAAGATAAGAAATTATAAATAATAATGTATATTAATTAAAATAAGCCCTAATTAAAATAAGCCCTAACTTTTCGTCGATGCTAACTCATTTGTCAAATTCGGTGGTCTTGAAACTCATGTAAGACTTAAATCGACACTTATTACACCCGCATTAGATGTTCTCCGGAAATCATATCTTGAAACTCATAACTATCTAGTAGCACATCATATCTTAGTTGCATCACTACTGACACATTATATTTGATTGAATTGTAATCGAACAGTTAATGATGTACGTAAAGGAATTTACGAATTATCATTACTATCATATCATTGTTGTCGAAGTTTAATGATCGACCGATTTAAGCCTATATTTGTGTCAGTAGAATCACTTACTCGATTTGAATGATATCATTGCCAATTGTGTAACACACTCGAGATGCAATGATTCGTAATGTTGTTGATTACATGTAAAAAGGACTTTTAATAAAACCGGTTACACATTTGATTGAACTGTAATGATCGATATGATTTATGGTATAATCGAACAGTTAATGATGTACGTAAAGGGATAGTAATTATCATTACTATCATATCGTTGTTGTCGAAGTTTAATGATCGACCGATTTAAGCCTATATTTGTGTCAATAGAACCACTTACTCGATTGAATGATATCATTGCCAATTGTGTAACACACTCGAGATGCAATGATTCGTAATGTTGTTGATTACATGTAAAAATGACTTTTAATAAAACCGGTTACACATTTGATTGAATTGTAATGATCGATATGATTTATGGTATAATCGAACAGTTAATGATGTACGTAAAGGGATAGTAATTATCATTACTATCATATCCTTGTTGTCGAAGTTTAATGATCGACCGATTTAAGCCTATATTTGTGTCAATAGAACGACTTACTCGATTGAATGATATCATTGCCAATTGTGTAACACACTCGAGATGTAATGATTCGTAATGTTGTTGATTACATGTAAATGATCCGAATGACTTATTATGTAAAGTATTTCAAACGTCTATAATACCTATTTATCATTATTATTTGAAATATTATACAAATCAAACATAAGAAAAGTATGTAATTATTAATATAACAATTTATTATAAATATATAGATATAATACTATAATTATAACAATACAAATTATATATTACTTTTTTAAATAATATTTCAATTTCATATTACTTTTTCAAATAATATTTAAATTTTTAATGGATAAAAGTATATTTAAAAGAATATATATATTTTCTAAATAAATTATATTTAATTATTATTATTTATTTATGATTTTTTAAATTAATTTTAATTAAAATGATATTTAATTATTAATTTTATTTATTAAAAAGGTAATTATTTTAATTATATTTTTAAATGATTTTTAATTCTTATATTTTTTTTTTATTATAAAGGCTTCATGTCGTCGCCAAAATTAATACATTTTTTATTTTTATTTTTATTATTAAATGATATTGTATTATTAAATATATAATAACATTTTATTTATTGAAATAGTTTTAGGAACGACATGTCGTTGCCAAAATTAATTCATTTTTTATTTTTATTTTTATTATTAAATGATATTGTATTATTAAATATATAATAACATTTTATTTATTGAAATAGTTTTAGGAACGACATGTCGTTGCCAAAATTAATTCATTTTTTATTTTTATTTTTATTATTAAATGATATTGTATTATTAAATATATAATAACTTTTTATTTATTGAAATAGTTTTAGGAACGACATGTCGTCGCCAAAGGTGGCGCGGGAAATTATTTTCATATTCGCGCCAATATTTTTACACGACCAAAAAAAAAAATATATGAAAAACCTTTCCCGACGACATGTCGTCGGGAAAAGTCGCGGTCGTTTATTTGACCAAAAGAAAGTCAAAAAAACCAAATTTTTGTCGTTTAGTGGGGCTTTTGGCGACGACATTGTGTCGTCCGGAAAAGTGTCGTCCGGAAAGGTTACTATTCTTGTAGTGTGTGTTCGCTGAAAAATTCATTGTTTACTTCAAAGTCGTTAACCGTCAAATACTATTCTTATATGTTTATACTTTTATCTAGGGGAGCTCTAGGACTATGAGGACTCTAGTTGTGACCAACTTACTACACCATATACACACAGTACCGCTTACAGACGCTCACTCGATAAGGTGAGTTCATTGCCCCTACGTTTTTACTGTTTTCACTTATTTGTGCAAATTGGGGGAAGACAAAGCTTACTTAAAATGCTTTTCATTATGAAATTGTTTTGATAAACAATTCAACTACTAAAGTGTAATCAAAAATCTAATGCATGTAAAAACTGTTTGAAATGAGACGATTGCTATATTGTGACTACGTTGTAGTGACACCCCCCCCCCCCCATATAACCTACATTCATTTATGCTAGTATAGATACTTACTAGTGACGACAGACCATGGTGCCAAAGGGCTATATGGTCGCATCTTGCTTAGTCTTACTGTGTGGACCGTTCCCCACCGACCCCGTAAGACATACAGTCAGTTAAGGTAACTACTGACGACTACATCTATCGGTTAAGGTAACTACCGATACTACTTCTTGTCAGTTAAGGTAATTACTGACGATCAGTAGAGGGACTTACTGATGTGTGTTACTATTTTACTTACTTATGCATTAGTTACACTATTTGAACTGCTATTACTATTTTGAGACTCACTTACTATTTCAGGAAACCTTCTATAAATGGAAACTTATTTTTATAGAAACCTTCTTTATTTTACGTAAATCATTTAAATTGTTTTACTTAAATTACTCAGTGAACTCGCTCAACCTTTGTGTTGACATTTTAAGCTTTGTTTTCAGGTAATGAGCAGGCATAGGACTTGGATGTAGGAGTCGGACTCTAGATGACCTCAGGATATCTTTTGCATTTACGGATATTTATTATTTATATGCATTCGTTTACATTTCGGGTTTGCACTCCCAAGTATTCTTTCATTCGTTGATAATTACATTTGAACTTTCTTACTTGTAGTGTTTGACGATGTTCGTGTACTAAGGGTTTACCTTAAGTATGGCGACGTCATAACAACTTTTATTTACTTATTCATATAGTTTGTTCTTTATTATACTGTTGTGTTATGACGATCGCCAATCGTGTTGCACTCTGCGTTTCCGCCAACGGCGGGGTGTGACAGTGAATGTGTTTGTTTAACTTCTACAGGTTTAGATACATGTTCTTCTATCTCTTGATCACTTTCTTCATCAACATCCTCTATTAGAACATCATCATAATTGATTGGATCAGCTATGAATGATTCTTTTGGAGGAGTTTGTGAGATGGGAATTCTAGGGGTTTCTAGAGTTGGAGGGATATAGTTTTGATTAAATGGTGGAGCTACCTCTTTATAACCTAATCCTGATTTGATTTTTCCATGGATTTGTTGATTGATTAGGTCATTAACAGATTTAGGGGGTGTTTGTTTGAGCTTATATAAGCGGCTTATGGCTTATTGACATTTCGGCTTATGTTTCATAAGCCCCGATTTTTCGCCTTATATAACCGTTTATGGGCTTATTACTGTGTATTATGACATAATAAACAGTAATAAGCCCATAAATGGTTACATAAGCCAGAAAATCCGGGCTTATGAAACATAAGCCGAAATGTCAATAAGCCATAAGCTCCTTATATAAGCCCAAACAAACACCCCCTTAGAAGCATGTTCTAATTTCCCTACATCTAATGCAACTTTATCTTTTTCCTCTAATAAATGTTTAATTTCCTCCCTAGCATCCTTAAGTTTAACTAGAAGATCCTCTATTTGCCATTCAACTACTCTGATTTTCTCTTGATAACTTTGTTCATTCACTTTGTATGATTTAATTTGATTTTCTAAGTTATATATTACCCTAGCAGCTGACATTCTTTGTTCCTCTAAGGACTTAATGGAGTCACTCGTTAATTGATTGTGATTATTGTATTTAAGTACAACTTCCTTACATTCAGAAGAACAGAGTTTGGAAGTTACCTCATCCATAAGTGACGAATCTTCAGTAGCCTTTGATGAGGAGTCAATCACTGTTTGAGCAAGGATTGACAGGCTCAGTAACTTGGGTTAGATTGATCACTCTCTTGGCCTCCTGCTCAAGCAGTGCAAACCTAACAGACTCTTGGCGAGTCTAAGGTGGACAAGAGATTGATCGGAAGGGCTTGACGGAATATGGTTAAGTATTCCGGTCAGTGAGTATGTGAGGAAGATGATGAAGTTGTCTCCAAAACCTGAAGTGTTAAGTATTTATACCCAACACTTCCAGGTATTAACAACGTATGGCAATGATGACCATTTATGGCTCATCAATAGGATTCCAATGGCTATTAACGTCTATGTCATTAATATAACTTTATTAATGCTCTGACGGTTACACTCAAGGATTAGGCTAGAGTGTCTGACTGGTAGGATGTCAGGAGTATGGTACTGTGAGACGAACTCCAAAGCATCAGTGTTGGTCTACACAAATCCTTATACATGCCAGGCCATGAGTGTCGGACTGATCGGCAGATCTCCAGACACAGGGGCGCTAGGTGCCGGGACACAGCCGGGACACGGGGCTTGGCTCCCGGACACTGCCGGGGCACGGGGCCTGGTTCCCGGACGCTGCCGGGACACGGGACCAGGTTTCCGGACACTGCCGGGATACGGGGCTTGGCTCCCGGACACTGCCGGGACACGAGGCCAGGTTCCCGGACATTGCCGGGACACGGGGCCAGGTTCCCGGACACTGCCGGGACACGGGCTTGGCTCCCGGACACTTGCCGGGACACGGGCTTGGCTCCCGGGACACGGGCTTGGCTCCCGGACACTTGCCGGGACACGGGCTTGGCTCCCGGGACATTGCCGGGACACGGGCTTGGCTCCCGGACACTTGCCGGGACACGGGCTTGGCTCCCGGGACATTTCCGGGACACGGGCTTGGCTCCCGGACACTTGCCGGGACACGGGCTTGGCTCCCGGGACATTGCCGGGACACGGGCTTGGCTCCCGGGACATTGCCGGGACACGGGCTTGGCTCCCGGGATATTGCCGGGACACGGGCTTGGCTCCCGGGACATTGCCGGGACACGGGCTTGGCTCCCGGGACATTTCCGGGACACGGGCTTGGCTCCCGGACACTTGTCGGGACACGGGCTTGGCTCCCGGGACATTGCCGGGACACGGGCTTGGCTCCCGGGACATTGCCGGGACACGGGCTTGGCTCCCGGGATATTGCCGGGACACGGGCTTGGCTCCCGGGACATTGCCGGGACACGGGCTTGGCTCCCGGACTGATTCCCGGACACGGCCTGGTTCCCGGACACGGGGCCAGGTGTCGGGCCATTTTTCCTGGTCGCGGGGCTTCTGGTGTCGGTTCTGGCCCTTTTGTCACAATTAGTGGGTCGAACCCAAATGTTAGGATTGATAGGCTATAAATATAAGCCATCACCTACTAACACTATCATGCCCCCTAGTTAGGTTTTAAAAAATAAAGTTTTGAAGCCTAACTTCATGCATTTAATGGCTTTGCTTTGGGTTTGACCTTGCCTTTTCCACGCTTGGCATGTCTTCGCCTAGTTATTGTCTATGATTTTTGTTAGTATCTGCACAAGTAGCTCTTTCATGAAGTGGATGAAGGAGGATGGTGCCAGATTGCTAAGTGCATACATATGGACTTCAAACTGATTGGGATTTGAACCTTCAGAGTGTGTCCATCACAAGTATTCTTTCCATTGTACTACGACATTTGGATAAGTAATGTGTCTATGACACTTTTGACTATCTATTGTGCCCATGACACATTTAGATTTGTATTGTGTGCATCACACCTGGATGGTCAAAGGTAGATTGACTAAGAAGAATGCCCATCTCACTCGATGTAAGGAAGACAAAATGTGGTTGGCATGTATGGATTCTGCCATTCCTTCTAAAAGGGATTTATTAGATGTCTTCGCGATTGTGCTTAATCACGTACTTAATCACCCTAACGTGATATATGTGCCTTGGGATGCCAAATAGTCATTTCTTATGCATGAGAGACATCTTGCAGACTCTTTACCCTGGTGTTGGGATTGCAGTGCTGCCTTATTCCGATCCATTGGTCACGGGGATATGTTGTGTGACAATGGTATGTTGAAGACTCGAGCTTTTCCAATCAGGAGCTGAATCGTGGAAGGTTTTGATATGTCTGCGCCAGACATCCTTACTCTCATTTCACGAAAGCCTTAGTATTTTCTTTTTGTGTTTGTAACACAATTTCATTTGTATGACTTAGCCTTTTTCTATCATATGATATGTTTGGACTACCATTTGTAGTTTTTTCTATTTGTGTATGTTGCTATAAATTTTGTATGTGATGGTTTTACATTATATAACCTTGAAATGAAAAAAAATAATGTATTATTGGATGATCAGACCAATAACATTTATGTGGCTTCATAGCTTTGTCAGATGTCTATGTTACATATAGATGTCCGAGACATTTTTGAATTTTATGTTGGTGTCTATGACACCTTTTGAATATTACAATATCATTGTGCTTATGACTCTTTCTTGTGTGCCCGTTGCATGTGTTATGCCCATGGCTTATTACATACAGTGACTATGACAACTGGATGGCAGTGACAAGTTCTTATATGCCTATGACATTTTTCAGATGCATGTAGCATCTTTTAAAGTTTATATTTTGCTCGTGGCACTGTGCCTATGACACTTTTTGTTGGTTAACCTTTATTTATTTGTTACTCGCGAGGATTGTCGCTTCCCAATGAGAAGTGCTTGCCTTTCCCCAAGTAGGTGAAAAGACGAAAATGATGATGTGCATGTTTGGCCTAGACAAAAATGTCCATCTTAGCCTAGGCACTTGGTCTGAACGTTGTTCAGAGTTATGTATATGATGATGTGCATGTGTGGCTTGGATTTAAATATCCATCTTGCCCCAATGCACTTGGTCTGAACGTTGTTCAGAATTATGTGATTGTGTACGCACGTGTGTGCAATGTCCTAACCTTGTAATAAAAGGTATTGCTTCATTTGGTATTATTGGGATACATGATCAGACCAATATTATTTTATTTAGGCTCATGGCCTTCCAAGACTTTGCGGGATACATAGATCGGACCACGTGTTATTCTTGAACATGACATTCCATGATTTTGACAAAAAAGTATTTATTAATTGAAATAAAATATGAGAGTAATTACCTTGAAGAATGTTTTCCCATGTTGATACCAAGTCCATCATGGGTGGTGAATATGTGGCCGTCTAAGGTAATCTATGTCGTCCTCCTTCTTCCACAATCCTTGTTAGTTGGGGATTTGTTCACCTATGGTCTAGCTCCTGGGATAAGGTGTTCGACCTTTCCTGCTGGTAGGAGCTGAAAGCTTTTTCTCTTGGGAGGAGGTGAAAGCATTCCCTGCTGGTAGGGGTGAGATCCTTCCTTCTTGGGGGAGATGGAATCATTCCCTGGAGGATGTGAAATCCCTCTCTCTTGGGAGAGGAGGTGAAATTCTTCCTGTTGGGAGGAGGTGAAATCCTTCCTGGTGGATGTGAAATCCCTCTCTCTTGGGAGAGGAGGTGAAATTCTTCCTGTTGGGAGGAGGTGAAATCCTTCCTGGTGGATGTGAAATCCTTTCATCTTAGGGAAGTTGAAATCCTTCCTGAGCACTTGTGGGCAGACATACGTGGTATGGCACTCGTGCCTTGGCAAGACGGCACTCGTGCCTTGGTCCAACACTTGTGCCTTGGTCCGGCAGTAGTGTCTTGGTCCGGCACTCTTGCCTTGCCTTGGTCCGGCACTCTTATCCCGTGTCGGTGAAACCCTTCCCCCTTGGGACTTGGGAGGGGTGAGAGTTGGTAAAACCTTTCATTTTTGTGAGGAGCTGAAATCCTTCCCCCTCTTGGAACCCTTCCCCCTCTTGGGAGGGTGGGATGTGATGAAACCCTTCCCCCTTGGGAGAGGTGGGAGGTGATGGTAACCCTTTTGCCCGTGGGAGGGATGAGAGGTGATACCCCACCGTGGCCGGCACTCGTGTCTTGGCCAACGCCTTACCTGGCTGGCACTCATGCCTTGGCCAGTACTACTCGTTCCCCTTGGCCGGCACATTGCCTAGGCCGGCACTCAGCCTTGGCCGCCTCCCTTTGGAGGGGTGAGAGGTGATGAAATCCTTCTTCTTTTGGGAAAGGTAGGATTTTTCCTTGAAATCTTTATGTATTGGAAGGAGGTGAAACCCTTCTCTGCTGGGAGAGGGTGAAATCATTCCCTGGAAGAAGTGAAACCCTTCTCTCTTATGGGAAGTGAAATCCTTCCCACTTGGGATAATGTGAAATCGTTTCATATTGGGAGGGGGATTCTTCCCTCTTAGGAAGATGGAATCATTCTCTCTTGGGAGAAAATGGAATCCTTTCCTCACTTTTTTTTTTTTTTTTTTTTTTTTTTTAAAAAAAAAAAAAAATTGGCCGGCTGTCCAAGCGCCGAATATTAAGGTTCGACACTAAATCTCAAGTGTGTCGGACGAAAATATCAAGTCCGGACGAAAAATATCAAGTCCGCACAAAAATATCAATTTTTTGCCAAATTGGCCGGCTGTCCAAGCTGGCCGAATATCAAGGTCGGCTTAACTAGCCGACTGTCCGGATTTGGCCGACCTGGTCGGGTGTCCGGAGCTGGCCTAATTGGCCGGCTGTCAGGACCTGGCCGAAATGGTCGGCTGTCCGGAAATGGCTAAAATGGCTCTGGCATAACTGGCCGACTGTCCGGAGCTGGCCGAAATGGTCGGCTGTCCGGATCTGGCTTAATTGGCCGACTGTCAGGATCTGGCCGAAATGGCTGGCCTTCCGGATCTGGCTAAAATGGCTGGCCTTCCGGATCTGGCTAAAATGGCTGGCTGTCCGGATTTGGCCTAACTGGCCGGCTCTCAGGATCTGGCCGAATTTATTTATTTATTTATTTATTTTTGTCCGGATCAATGATCCTGGTTTGTGGAAATGAGATGCAAACCTTTGTTTAAAGAGGTCGAATGTATCATCCTTATGACATTGAGTAGGCATTTGAGATCGTGGTGGCAATTTCTGGTGTCGGTGAAATGACTCGAGATAAGTTACTTCCTTCATGGGAAAGATGTACTACTAGTAATTGGATGAATGGAAATGAAATGACTACCATTCCAGGACGGTTATCATGCCAAGATGGCTATTACGCCATGATGGCTATCTTTCCAGGACGACTATCAATGCCGGGATAACTATCATGTCAGGATGGGTATCATGTAAGGATGGATAATATTCTAGCAAAGTTTCTTCCATCCGGATTAGTAATGTGTAAATCAAGTTTGTTACTCTTTATTGTGCCCATGGCACTTTTAGGTTTTTATTGTTCCCCTGACACTTTCAGATCAGTCTTGTGTCCCTGAGACTTTTAGATCTGTATTGTGTCCATGACATTATTTAGATGCATACTATATCCATGACACTTTCTCATCCGGATTATTTCCATGATACGTTTAGATCCATATTGTGTTCATGACACTTTTAGATCTATATCCTGGCCAGTGCATCCTTGTGGTTATGCCAACTAGGGTATGGAATTTGACCACGTCATGGATGGTACACGGAATTGGTCCAATTTTTTAAAGGCCTGCCCAGTAGGACATTGTAGCCCGAAAGTCTCATGGCATTCAATGCCTTTGTGGGATACATAGATCTGACCACTTTATGTATTTTTCTGCTTGACCAACATCAACGGTCTGAGTCAGCATTGCAAATTGCTTTAGACGTGTAAAGCTTGAGAAGAAAAAGAAAAAGAAAAATATTTATGATCTAATGGGATGTATAGATCAGACCATTTTGTAACCTTTTTTAGGGGTTTTGTTTTTTTTTGTCCGGATCAATGATCCGGTTTGTGGGAATGAGATGAAAATTTTGCTATATCATCCGGTAGTACGTCATCCAGAAGGTCAGCTGGTTTTGATGATTCGGGATATGGTATGGTTATGGTTAAGCCTCCCTCAAAATTAATGAGTGTGGCGGATGGGGGTGGTGGTGGTTATTTTTGATCTAGGCGAAATCACCTTGGTGTAACAGTATACTCCATGGAGAAGATGAGTTGCTACTGTGGCTGGATGAAGAATGAATGAGAAGAAACGAAAATGAAATGAAATGAAACACCGTTGCTAAAACGTGTCCCACGGATGGCGCCAATGTTTGAGCAAGGATTGACAGGCTCAGTAACTTGGGTTAGATTGATCACTCTCTTGGCCTCCTGCTCAAGCAGTGCAAACCTAACAGACTCTTGGCGAGTCTAAGGTGGACAAGAGATTGATCGGAAGGGCTTGACGGAATATGGTTAAGTATTCCGGTCAGTGAGTATGTGAGGAAGATGATGAAGTTGTCTCCAAAACCTGAAGTGTTAAGTATTTATACCCAACACTTCCAGGTATTAACAACGTATGGCAATGATGACCATTTATGGCTCATCAATAGGATTCCAATGGCTATTAACGTCTATGTCATTAATATAACTTTATTAATGCTCTGACGGTTACACTCAAGGATTAGGCTAGAGTGTCTGACTGGTAGGATGTCAGGAGTATGGTACTGTGAGACGAACTCCAAAGCATCAGTGTTGGTCTACACAAATCCTTATACATGCCAGGCCATGAGTGTCGGACTGATCGGCAGATCTCCAGACACAGGGGCGCTAGGTGCCGGGACACAGCCGGGACACGGGGCTTGGCTCCCGGACACTGCCGGGGCACGGGGCCTGGTTCCCGGACGCTGCCGGGACACGGGACCAGGTTTCCGGACACTGCCGGGATACGGGGCTTGGCTCCCGGACACTGCCGGGACACGAGGCCAGGTTCCCGGACATTGCCGGGACACGGGGCCAGGTTCCCGGACACTGCCGGGACACGGGCTTGGCTCCCGGACACTTGCCGGGACACGGGCTTGGCTCCCGGGACACGGGCTTGGCTCCCGGACACTTGCCGGGACACGGGCTTGGCTCCCGGGACATTGCCGGGACACGGGCTTGGCTCCCGGACACTTGCCGGGACACGGGCTTGGCTCCCGGGACATTTCCGGGACACGCGCTTGGCTCCCGGACACTTGCCGGGACACGGGCTTGGCTCCCGGGACATTGCCGGGACACGGGCTTGGCTCCCGGGACATTGCCGGGACACGGGCTTGGCTCCCGGGATATTGCCGGGACACGGGCTTGGCTCCCGGGACATTGCCGGGACACGGGCTTGGCTCCCGGGACATTTCCGGGACACGGGCTTGGCTCCCGGACACTTGTCGGGACACGGGCTTGGCTCCCGGGACATTGCCGGGACACGGGCTTGGCTCCCGGGACATTGCCGGGACACGGGCTTGGCTCCCGGGATATTGCCGGGACACGGGCTTGGCTCCCGGGACATTGCCGGGACACGGGCTTGGCTCCCGGACTGATTCCCGGACACGGCCTGGTTCCCGGACACGGGGCCAGGTGTCGGGCCATTTTTCCTGGTCGCGGGGCTTCTGGTGTCGGTTCTGGCCCTTTTGTCACAATTAGTGGGTCGAACCCAAATGTTAGGATTGATAGGCTATAAATATAAGCCATCACCTACTAACACTATCAATCACCATTAGAGACTGCATGAGAACATCATCTTTAGTAGATTCTTGTTCATCATCATTCCAGTCATATCCAAGAACATTTTCTTCGATTGCCGTAGTAACCAGGTCAGTATAAACAAGCTCCGTATAAACAGCATCCTCCGTAGAAACAACATCGTCCGTAGAAACATTGTCATCAACATCCATTACTACTGCTATGCATGCATGGTGAATAGTAGTAGTGTAGTCAGTAGAAACTGAGTCATCACAAGAAATTAAAGCTCTGTTTTGACTAGTTTCTTCGGCTAAGTCATTCCAATCATATCCAAATACATCTTGTGAAACAAGTGCACTTGGATTGATGTCTTGTGTGTTTCTTGAATTGTTAGCTTTTGACTTGTTTGGACATTCCCGTGCAAAGTGCCCTGGTTCATTACATTCGTAACACTTCACCTTGTTTTTATCAAAAGCAATTCTTTCATTGTTCCTTAGATTAAATTGTGACAACCGTCAAAAATTTCAGGTGTAAATCGTGCTCTATATCCTTTAAAGTGTTCGTCTTGCCTTTAACCGTACTTTTACCGAGAACGCGTCAGTGTCGGAATCAAATTCGGAATCAAAATATCTAAGTGCCAATTAGTTAGTATCCTCATAATTATAAGTTAGAAGGTTTATGCCAAATTTTTCGGTTAACGCATTCTTTATACTCGAGATATCGCACTTTTACTCTTGTTTATCTTTTACCGAAATCGTGCGTTTCTCGAATCCAAAACTTAAAATTTATCATATAATGAATCAAAATACCAATAATACTTAAAATGGACTTGCCTAAGTTCATTTGGAATCAAACGGGAACTCCTAACGATCGAAAACGCCTTCGCAGCGGAAACGGGAAGTCTGTCGAACCAGCCGACCAGCCAGCAGCTGGCAGGGCTTCAGCCGGCGGCTGATCCCTTCCAGCCGGCGGCTGGATGTGTCTGGTCAGGTTTTGGTGACTCATTTTTGCATGAAAATCGATTGGGACAAGTGTCTAAACCCGATTTGACCCCCTTTCTGCCAGAAATCTCTGCCCCAATGCCCTATTATCATCATTTTCTTCTTTTCTTTCATTTTGGTATTAACAAAACACACATATATTGGTGTTTTTCTCTCATCCCCTTTGAACTCTCTCTATCTTCTTCATTTGTGGCTGTAAATCCATCAAACAATCATCAAAATCATCACAATAATCTGTTCTTAACAACGAAGGGAGCAAGGGGTGGTGATTCTTTCGGTTGGTTGCTTTGGTGTTCATCATTTTCGGGTCAAATCTCCATCAAAATCTTCATCAAGATCAAGCTAGATCATCACACACTCTTTTCTTGTGGTATAATAACTTTTACCCACTGTTTTTATTTACATTTTATCATTTTTACACATGCATGTATCATCAAAGTTCAAACAAAGGTTGTTATAAAAGTTTCTATGGTGATTATCTAAATACATTAGTTTTATAAACTTTTACATTAGATCTTGATATAAAAAGATGTTATTCGAAAGAATCTATGGATGTTATTAAAGGTTTTTAAGTTGCATGTCGAAATCTACCGAAAATACTCTTGAAAACGCTTAAAAACACAAAATTTACGAAAATCCGGAGCTGACTGAGGAGCTCCAGCCGGCGGCTGGATCAGTCTGATGTCACAAATTTTCGTTTTTGCTAACTATCGGTGGTTGTCTTGTGTTTTGGAGGCGGATATTCTCATCACTACACCACTGAAGTTGTTGATTCCAGATCCTTGTCAAATCAAGCGGGTGTTAGCGGTATAAATTATTATCCTTGTGAAACTTTCGATTTCGTTATATTCGTTATTCGGTTTTAGCCTTGAAAACGGTTAGGATTAATTATTAGACCAACACTCGTCATATTTTATCGGTTTGGACTGAGATTGGACAAATAAAGTTAAAATATAAGTTAACCAAAGTATTGTATTAAACTTAATATGGTATTATGTATTATGAATAATGGTCTAAAATGCAATTGTTGTTAAGCGGGAAAGTGATTGAAATTTGGACGAATATTTTATAGCGCGGAAGCGCTGCCCGATTTTCATTAGACCTTAACATAACTTCTAAAACTAAGGCGTTTTCGTTGACTAACGGTGCTATAATGTCACACCCCGCTAAAGCGGAAACACGGAATGTGAAGAGCTGGAAGATCATTACAAGGGTTATACGAAACATAACGGCATTCAAGTCTTTAAATAGAAATAAAAGTGTTTACACGTTCAGAAATAGATAACCAAGTCATAATATTTAGTACAAATACAAAGATAAAAGTTTCAAATTAAAATTCCCAAAGAAAATGGTCAAGTCCTTTCCCAATTATGGTTCTCACGCGACCGCCTTGACCCGTCCATGCCATGCACCTCATGCTTACACTAAATTTCCTGAAACATAAGATAAAGTGTCAACTACGAAAGTAGTGAGTGAGTTACAGTTTAAGTAGGTCGTCAAAAATATAAGTAAAGTATATAAAAGTAAAAGTTTCCAAAAAGGAGGTTAGCGGAGAAAAGTCGCTTAAAGTTTATATACTTTTAAAGTTCTAAGTAATGGGCGTGTCGGTGCCCTAAAGTTTAAAAAGACCAAATAGAGTCAAATTTAGTCAAATCATAGTTGCGGATCATTCGCTAAAAGTTCGTAAATTTATGCGTATAAGTAACTAATTAGATTTCTTGTATCAACCTCTTGGCATCTATAACTTAAGTGTTCACACTAAACCGATTGTTCAACCGTGAGGCCCCTTTCCCCGCCTATCCTACGGGAAGTTGTTCAAGTTCTTAGTAATATGTACTTAGACTGCCATCTAAGCAAGGAACGGTTCTTTCCTAAGTATCGATACCCATAATTACTAAACGGCTCTGTAGTTAATAGTGTGTAAAGTTCTAGAAAAAGTAGTTGGGCACTAAGTAGTTTTGTTTTAAAAAGAGATAGTTGTTCCGTCACTTAAGAGTCGTTTTAGTTCCATCAAGGGTCGGTCCGCATACAAGCATCAATAATTAGTTTAGCCGAAAAAAGGTGGCAAGCCGGTAAGTTCAAGTAGAGTAAAACTGTTTTACGCATAAGAGTTCAAAGAATTTGTCCAAAATAGTTCATAAAGTTCCAAGTCAAAATAGTTCATAAAGTTCCAAGTCAAATAGTTTATAAGTTCCAAAGTCAAAATAGTTTATAAGTTCCAAAGTCAAATAGTCAACAAGTTCCAAAGTCAAAATAGTTCACATAATTGCAATGTTCATAAATGTTTTCAAGTACAATGATCTTATGTTTCCCCCAAAATCATGCAAAATACATATAAAAATAAGGGGTTGTAACTCACGGATTGCGAAGAATAAGACACGGAAATTCGGTCGGAAGTGGAAGCCGGGTATCACGGATTGCCTAATAATACCAAGATAGTTTAATTAGTCATTATATTATTATGTTCTTTATATAATAATATAGAATAAATTTTATTAAACTTTAAGTGTCAAGGTTAAGTATTGTTAAAATAGTCCGAAAAGGTAATTGTTACGTTTTTGTCCAAAAGTCCGATTTTTACGTTTATTATTATTATGTCGTAACTGCTTTTGCTCGCTGAAGTGGTTTACATTTTTCTACGGAAATTTGGGCAGCGCTTCCGCGCCCAAATTTCATATCCAAAAATGTACAATCCACTTCCGCTCACAAATCACCTAAAACACGATAACAAATATAATATAGTCCATTTTAGTCCGATTTAGTCCATACAAGTCTCAAATGTTATTACTTTAACATAATCAGTCCCAAAGTGTCATAAGTCAAAAAGTCAACGGGTCACAAATGGTCCAAACGTGCTAAAAACGATCAAAACGACAAGTTTTGGAAAAACCAGCAGCTCTGTGCGCCGCTGTGACCACTAGAACGGCGCACAGAAGCTGAAATTTTCTCCCGCTGCGTCGTTGTGTGCCTTAGGACGGCGCACATGACGCGGATTTTTGAGTTTTTGTTGCAAAACGTAATTTAAGCTTTAGATTCCGACATGCAATAGGTTTAAACTTATTAAAACATCATTTTAACAGTTTCTATAGGATATTAAGTCACAAATTCGTGGATCTAAAGGTTATTTCGTTTAAAAACGTTTTTGACCATAAAAAGTCATAGATTTGCATAAAAACTTATTTTGAACCGTTAGATCTTACATGCAAATGTTTATTTGTATATAAATAGTAAAAAGACAGAAATCTACCGGAGGAAAAGCTTGGATGATGAGTTTTTGGCCGGATTTGAGCTTCAAAAATCTTTACAAGATTGGTCCTTTTTGGAAATAAATGACACCCCTTGCTTCTCTTGATGATTCAAACGATTTGTATGAATTAAAATGGTGTTTATGTTGCTGGAAATCACTGGAACAAGTGGGTTCTTGAGAGAAAATTTGAGAGAAAAGTTTATGTGTGTGTTTTTGGTTTAGTAAAAGTGAAAATGAAAATGAAATAATAAAATGAGGGTATAGGGAGTTGGGGACTGTCAAAAGACAGTAATGAGAGCCTGGAATCGAGAGTGATTGGTTGGAAAAGTGGTGGAATCGAGACATGCAAGAAATTCAAATCTGTTACAAAAATCGTCCTCCAGGACGGCGCACATGGCCTCTGTGCGTCGTCCTGGACCTCTTTCGTAATAATTTTTGTGTTTTGGCTGATTTTGTATAATTGTTTCGTTGGACCTTTTCGTTAACTAAAGTTTTAAAGTATGTTACATTATGAACTTAGGAAAGTTCATTAGGGGTTTTCTTGGTATTAGGACTTATTTAATTTGATTCCGGTTGTGATTCCGACGTTGTCGCGGTTCCGATTATTGAAAAGTTAAAGACTAGATAGACCGAATGAGACATAGAGTATAAAATGCACCTGGAAATTAGACGGTTGTCACATATAAACTCATAAACAATTAAACTTACTCGATGACTTGGTATAACTATAGGATTTCCTTGATTCCGAAGCATTCCGACCGCTTTTCGCACTCGTCTCGTCTCTAGCAAACAGTGAGTTACAACCCCACTTTTATTTACTGTTTTTAAATAATTATTTTGGGGGAAACATGAGAACCAAACTTTTATGTACTTATGCAACAACATTTTTATTGCCACACTCGGCATTTGTGAAACTACTTTATTGCGGCATTTGTGAAACTACTTTATCGCCACACTCGGCATTTGTGAAACTACTTTATCGCCACACTCGGCATTTGTGAAACTACTTTATCGCCACACTCGGCATTTGTGAAACTACTATATTGCCACACTCGGCACTCGTTTGAACATTGATTGATCGTATAACTAACGTGACTCTTGAGGGATATATAACATGCTTCTTAAGTGACAACTACTAGTTATAAAAGGAAACATTAATGCCCATCTTGCAACACACACTATTAGCTTTGTTAAGCCGTTTAGTAATTATGGGTATCGATACTTAGGAAATAACTGTTCCTTGCTTAGGCGGAAACTTAAGTACATATTACTCGATCAGAAATGACTCCTCGTAAGTAGTGCGGGGTAAGGGGCTTCGCGGTTGGTTAATCGGTTTAGTGTGAACACTTAAGTTATATTATGCCAAGTAGTCGTTATACATGATTTCAATCAATAGTTTATCTATCTTTTGAGCAACTTTATGAAACGCAACTATCTTTTGAGCAACTTTATGCAACGCAACTATCTCTTGAGCAACTTTTATGGATCGCAACCATCTTTTAAGTATTTTCATACTTTACGCAACTATCTTTAAGTATTGTTTTACTTACCGCAAACTTTTAAGTATTGTTATACTTGACTCAAACCATTTTTAGTCAAGGACTAGAAAATTGTAACTCACTCGCTACTTTTGTAGTTTGACACTTTTTCTCATGTTTTCAGGAAACCAAATGTAAGGATACTAAGTGCATACCATGGATGGGTCAGGCATGTCACGTGAATTCAAGAGTTGGGAAAAGACCTATTTTATCATTTTGGGAATTTTGTTAAACAATTAATCATGTATTCTGTTATGTGATACGTTAAATGCTTGGTTATTTTCAAACTTGTAAACTCTTATTTTCTATCATAATGACTTGAAACCGTATGTTTTAATTATAACTCGTGTAATGATATCGTTGCTCTTCGCACTTCGTGTTTCCGCTTTAGCGGGGTGTGACATAAATTCCTTCCGCATCTGTTCACAAACCTCCTAGCACGTAAAGCTAGCATGGCTGCTTGCCACTTCAAATCCATCTCTTCCCAGTCGTCTTGATGTATCTACTTTATATCATCACTAGTGAGATTGGAGCTTTGTGAGATGAAGGCTTCAAAGGATATCTCTTCTCCAGCTTCATGCTTTGTTCCTCCAGAGGTTGTGACAAGAGCAGGTATTAACATCATTAATACTGTGATTGCTGCTGCTTGGTTTATTTGCTTCGATCTCTGATTCAAAGACGCGTAGATCGTTGTAGAGATCGTCTAGTTCCATCTCTTCAAGTTTATCTCCTTGTCTGTAAGAGACAGTATAGATAATCCATTCCTTACCTAGAGCTCTTATAAACTTTCTATTGATGTCATCTTTGTCATATTGTACTCCTGCACTTATCATCTCTCCTGTAAGCTTTTTGTATCTATCAAACGTCTGTGTCATTCTCTCTTCTTTCAAAGCATTGAAATTTTCATATTCCTGCTTAAGAAGAGCCTTCTTGTTCTTCTTGGTATTCTTTGTGCCACTAAATCTTTTCTCTAATGCTTCCCATAGAGATTTTGCATCTTTATATTCTTCAAATTGGGATTGATACTCATTGGGAATGGCAATTAGAAGAATACTAAGAGCTTTAATCTCTGTTTGTTTTTCTCTTCTCTCCAGATCAGTCAATGGTTGACGGTTCACAACTCCAGGTTGTCCATCAGTTGCAAAGTTTGTAGCTGGCTTGTTGCCATTGACAATAACATCCCATACTGTGTAGTCTGATAACAAGATGTGTTGCTTGATACTGTAACACCCGTAACCAAATACACACTTTTTTTTTTTTTTTTACAAAACATTTATCAATCATTCTAAGGTGTTACTTATTTCATCTCATTAGTCAACGACAAAAGTCCATTAACATCTCATTTTACAATTTGGAGCAGAAGCTCTTACAAAAACATTTTCTAACATTTAATCTCTACAATACGGTCCCCTTCCCTTCTTCTTTAACTTGCCTTGCCATAAAACTCGATTACCTACAAAACATACAATTAACATAATATATTAGTGTTAAGCTAGTGAGTATACCTTTCGATTATGTTAATCACATCTAACACGACTACTTTAAAAATCTATTCTTTCATTTTATACAATTACTTCTTTCCTATTCCCGACAATCACATTGTCGTCTCTAACACTTCTTCTCTTTCCCGACAACTAAATGTCGTATCTATCACTTCTTCTCTTTCCCGACAACTAAATGTCGTATCTATCATTTCTTCTCTTTCCCGACAACTAAATGTTGTATCTATCATTTCTTCTCTTTCCCGACAACTAAATGTCGTATCTATTACTTCTTCTCTTTCCCGACAACTAAATGTCGTATCTATCATTTCTTCTCTTTCCCGACAACTAAATGTCGTATCTATTACTTCTTCTCATTCCCGACAACTAAATGCCGTATCTATCACTTCTTCTCTTTCCCGACAACTAAATGTCGTATCCATCATTTCTTCTCTTTCCCGACAACTAAATGTCGTATCTATTACTTCTTCTCTTTCCCGACAACTAAATGTCGTATCTAACACTTATATATACCCTCGCGGTATGTAAAGTTAATGCTACTTCTTCTCGACAATGAAAGTCGACCTCTTTTCTTTTCCGACAATCATCTAACCATTCTTTTTCTTATAACAATTTATAATATACTTCATACACATAAAATTCTTCTAATCATCAAGAATCAATTATAACATATATATATCTAAAAAAATATTATTCAAACAACAATAATAAACATTTACTACCTCTATACACAAGTCTACACATAACTAATGGGTTCACATCATGTGTTCAACTCATTAACTTCATAACTCATTTAACTACATATCTTGTCATTCACATTTATTAAACATTCTCAACAATAAAGGTCTCCCGACCCAATTCTATAAACGATCTACTAGCTCGGGTCATTAACCCATTTATATTCTATCTCTTTCTATAAACAATCTACTAACTCGGGTCATCAACCCATTTATATTCTATCTCTTTCTATAAACAATCTACTAACTCGGGTCATCAACCCATTTATATTCTATCTCTTTCTATAAACAATCTATTAACTCGGGTTATCAACCCATTTATATTCTATCTCTTTCTATAAACAATATATTAACTCGGGTCATCAACCCATTTATATTCTATCTCTTTCAATAAACAATCTATTAACTCGGGTTATCAACCCATTTATATTCTATCTCTTTCTATAAACAATCTATTAACTCGGGTTATCAACCCATTTATATTCTATCTCTTCATTCGACAATTTGATTGTCGTATCTATCACTTATACATACCCTCGCGGTATGTAAAGTTGATGCTACTTCTTCTCGACTATGAAAGTCAACTTCTTTTCATTATAACAATTTATAACATACTTTAATCGTAATATAAATAACCATGAGATAAATAACCGCCATAACTTAATTAATAACCATAAACATAAATAAGAACCATAACAAGGCCTCTACGGTTTAATTCTCGTTATATGCTCAACAATATATACTTTATCATTGATTACAAAATATTCCAAGACTGATTAAAGTCTCATCTTTCTCTTATTCCAACTATAGAGAGTTGGTTCTTAATTCTTTCCGACTATTAAAGTCGTATACATACCCTCGCGGTATGTGAAATTGATTCTACTTCTTCTCGACATATAAATTTCTTCTCTATTCTTCTCTAACATAATAATATGTTAGGATATCATTCCCATACTTAAACTACTTTAAAACTTACTAAAAACTGATATAGGCACTAGTTGCTCCGCAACTAAACATTCTGGAAATCACCCTTGGCTACTGAGTCCCAGTTGCGGCGCAACTAGGCCAGTAACTGGGGTGACTTCCGTTTTTAATCGTTTCATGCACTTACATGTTAGTTTACGCCACTTCTAGTCCTTATATCCGCTAACAACTTTAACTATAACTTGGGATAACATACTTATCAATCTTCAACACATTAATACACAATTTTAAACACATAACCATATGAAAATGAGTCTCGTATACTCACCTCGAAGTCGGATTAAGCTACAACATATAAAGCTCTTCCCTTTTTCTCTTCTTCTCCAAATCTGCGTTTTTACAACCAAACACAATTCTTTCTTTCAATATATGTTATATACATATAAGCATATGTATTAACCTCATTACAACTCTTTCTAACTATTTCTAACTCTTTCTAACACTTTCTAATACTTTTGGCAAATTCTACCCAACTTGCCACTCCTTGGATCTTTTGACCCATTTAACTCTCTAATGCACAAATAAGCATTTTAACTCTTTAAACACCTTACATCAAACATAAATAACACATTGCAAGTAATCTTTTCTTCCCTTTAACCATTTCTTACCCATTTGCCACCTCTTAACGGGTCATATGACCCGTTTGGCAACTATCATAACATACTTAACACCATTTCACCCAAATACATATTCAAGTACATATAACTTATCTTTTCTATCATAAACATGATAATAATCATTCTTAACATTAATTCTTTCATTCTAAATCATTCTCACAATAATAAACATTTCTACATAACAATTCATCTTTTCACCCATTTTAGCTAAAACATGAAATCTTACAAAATTTCATATAAATAAATCTTTCAATCTTCTAAACTTTTATATATATTATTAATCATCAAATAACATATAAACAAAGCTTAATTCTAGCAATTCTTCAACTTTCATGATTATCCCCAAAATAATCAAATATCTAAATAACCAATTTAACCATTTCTATCTTCAAATTAAACATCTAAATGATGTTATAACACATAATACAAACTCAATTTAATCAAATAACTTAAAGCATATGATCATACCTTCTTTTTCTTCCATTAGAACCAAAACTAAGGTTCTTAAACCCTTAATCTTCACTTTAATTGAAGAAATTCACTTCTAATAAGCTTCAATTTGATATCTTCTTCTTCTTTGATTTCATCTTTCAACCGACATACACACACAAACACCTAGATACTTCTGGAAATTCACCTCTAAATTCATCTCATATCCATTTTCCAAAATTACACATTTGGTCCCTCATCTTTCAAAGCTTTATTAAGTTTACTTATTTAACCATAATAGTTAACAATATAACTCCTTTCTAACCAAGGCTAACTATTTTTCTTACCAATTTAGTCCTTCTCCATTTCTAATTTCTATTAAAGACTAAAACATAACATATATTTATAAAATATTCTTTATCCGAAACTAGGATGTTACAGATACGTAGCTTCCATAGATCAAATTCGTTGCTATTAAGTATAGGAACTTTGTTGATTGATACATCAGCCATGATTGTTGATTTGATTTGTTCTTTGTTGAGTCTTAAAAGAACTTGTTAGATCAATGGATCTTGAGCACCTCATGTGCTCTGATACCACTTGTCATGATCAAATAAGCTAATATAACTTATAGTTTGCCTTCGTTAAGATCTTGATCTATTAAAGAAGTTCAGCAGCGGATGAACACTTTAATATTAACAAGTTATCGAACAATGAATATTGTAAGAATACGAATATGAAAGAACAATAATATTGTCGAATGTTAAACCTCAATTGCATTAATCAAATATATCAATACAACGTATTTTCTATCATCTACAAGGATCTATATATAGACCTTGAGGCTATCCTAGATAAACTAGGAAACTACATCATTATCTAAAAGGGAAACATAATCTAATTACAACTCTAACTATTAGATTAAACATGCATGGCAAGATGTTCTTCCGTACTATCTTCAAACAGTAGTAACTTCAAGCAGTTGAAACTAATGGTCCGCAGTAATGAAACTTCTTCGTAGTAATAGTTGAACAACCGTACTAACTTGATCTTCCGCAGTAACTTTATACGTCTTCAATCTTCTTCCGTATTAAGTACTTTCTATTTGTAGAAGCAGTATTATTGAGTTAAAACTATTTTAAGTTAGTTATAAACCCAACACAACCTTACCGAAACCCGATGCCGGCATCGGAACAACGTGGCTTTCAATCTTTTGGGATGTAAACAAACACGTTTAGTGATTATGCGTCCCAATCTCCCTCGTGGCCATTTAGTCACCCAGATTATCTCTCGCAACCTCAAATGGGTGGTTCGTCATCACATCCACAAAATGATCCACCTAGGTCTCCGATTCATGCATTTAATCTCGGAGATTGCTATTACCCTCAGTTTTCCGAATCTTATCAAGAAACTGTTCAAGAAACTCAACAAGAAGATGTTGCCACCTCACCACCGAAGCTGAAGAAGAGAGCATCTCGCGCCCGCCAAAATAAGGTGGATACCCAAAGTTCGTCCCGACAAACTGCGTGGACAGAAGAGGAAGAACTCGCGTTATGTAAAGGTTGGCGTTCCGTTTCTGAAGACAGTGCATATGGTAATACGAAGAGGACAGAAGGTATGTGGACTAAGATTTTAAACTACATAGAGAGCAAAACAGGACAGGAAGGTCGTCGGACTTACGATATGGTGGTGGGAAAATGAAAACAGATTCGAACTGCCGTGTCGCGATTTGTAGGAGTATTCAGTAACGTGATACGTACGACTACTTGTGGAGCGACAGACGAAGATTACGTTCAAAAGGCGATGACGATCTATCATTCTGAAGTTGGCAATCCGTTTAGATATTGGCATTGTTGGGAAATTTTGAAATACAATCCGAAATTTCAAAATGTTGAGCCTCTAGATTTCAGCCAACCCTCTCAGGGAAGCAACAAGAAGCACAAGTCATCTGGTTCTAGTTCGTCCAACACAGAGTCTGGAGACGCCATTTTTAATTTGAATACTACTGTTGACGACGATGATGAGGTGGCCGAAGTTCCACCACCACCGACAGGGAGGGACAAAGCAAGAGCTGCGTTGAAAAAGAAAGGGTCGAAAGAGTCGAAAGCTTCAGGATCGTCAACTCTGAATGACGAAGCACTTGCTAGGTTGATGGTAAATGAGATCTCAGCTGCTGAGATTGTACAGCGGGATAAATATATACAAATCAAAGAAAGGGAGCTTGCTGCGGCGGAGTATAGAGCCGAACAAGAAGACATGAAGCTATATTTCCAAGACTACGCTCACATGACCGGTAACGGGCGAGCGACATGGGAATTATTTCGGGCAAGGCTCAAAGCGAAGTATAACTGGGAGTTTTAACTTATCTATGTATCGTTTAAGTTTTTAATTTCTCTATGTATCGTTTTTAACGTTTGAATAAAAGTTTTAAATTTCGTTAACAATTTTTTTTCGTACGTTTACGTTTACGTAAATATTTATATTTTTAGTTTATAAATAATAGTATTTAAATGAAAAAGGTAAGGTGAGTTGGGGGTGAGTTTGGGTTAAAAGTGGCTGCGGTGAGTGTGTGGTGAGTCTTATTTCCTGAGATATGTGAGTTTGTTTTCTAAAGAGAGAAAGCTGGCGTGACGGAATGAATTGGGGTGAGTTTTGTTCATTATTCCGTTTAGCCTAAACAGAATAAATGTTGATCCTAAAAAATAGAAAAATCAAACCAAATGATTCATTATTTTTAGAAACCAAAGTTTTTATATAAAATAGAGAACCTCTAGTTTCCCGTGTGATTTCTAATCTAATCTAAATAATCTAAAATCTAAACAAATAATATAAAGTGGTGTATGTCATATCAGTGGTAGGTGAGTGTATATTTGAGCAATAAAATTAGACTTGTAATTAAACAAACAAATAGTTTGGGAAACAGCTACCTAGGGTTCAATGGCGTGTTTCGACGACAGTAAAAAACTGATAAACAATCCCGACGGTAATTCTAGTCGAGTTAATTTTGAATTACTGAGTAAACTGATATTTTGTTGTTGTTGCAGATGTAGTGACTGACTTCATTGAAGGACTTGTTGAAACTTATCCTGGTTTGAACTATTTGGATGGATTTCCACAGGTTTTGATAATTTTTAACCACACTCTTATTTTTCCATTACTGATGATAATATGAACTTAGGTAAAAGTTGTTTTACGTGCCGATGTTTCCGGTCCAACTTATGATAAAGTTGCAGTTATATCAGGTACCCCAACGTTTCACTGTATTTTTTAAATTATGTTATGTCTGCAACGCGTGCCTGCCGCTTGGTTGACTGCATTTTTACAAACTATGCGATATTGTTATTTGTATGTCTTCTTTGATGGTCACTGTAAGCATAGTTGTCAACTCGTGACTCGAAGTTATCTTAAACGTACTTAGAAGAGAGAAAGTATTCTGTTATTCAAATACAAGACTAATATTTTAACCGTATACAGGAGGTGGAAGTGGGCATGAGCCTGCTCATGCTGGATTTGTAGGCGATGGGATGCTTACAGCAGCAATCTGTGGGGATGTTTTTACTTCCCCACCAGTTGCTTCAATTCTCGCAGTATATATTCTGTTCTGCTGCCACTATATTACTTTTTTCTTTCTCTTCTCTCTTTCGATATTGCAACTAATATTATCCAACTTTAGGGCATACGAGCTGTGACTGGGCCAATGGGATGCCTCTTAATTGTCAAGGTCATTTGATTTTCACTGAAGCCTTTATCCAAAATTCAAAATTAGAGGTGCCAAATCGGATATATCAGTTTTGTTACACACTCATTTTGGATCTGCAGAACTACACCGGAGACCGCTTAAATTTTGGATTGGCCGCCGAGGAAGCTAAATCTGAAGGTTACAAAGTAGAGGTTAGTGAATATCTTTTACATGTACTTCTGAATTCTGCTCTCACTCTATAAAGGAAAAGGCTAGCACTACTTATCGTCTTGAGACATTTTAATATATGTGTTGTAGATGGTAATTGTTGGAGATGATTGTGCTTTGCCACCCCCACGAGGTATAGCTGGGAGAAGAGGTCTGGCTGGAACAATTCTCGTTCATAAGGTCAATTCTTATCAGTCCTATACTCTTTTAATGATAGCACACAAAAGAACAAAAACAAACAGATTTACTTGTAAAAATACGTATATGAATGTAGACTAAGATACATCATACATGCACAGACGTGCAGAATATGTAAAATTGATGTGCTTAAGCTTCAAAAGTCATTCTTTATCATTTTCTTACCTGTAATTTTCCTCTTCAGGCCACATCTGTTGATTAGGATGTAAATGCGTCTGTATGTATATGTATATATTCTCCTGCTAGGTTTTTCTGTACTTAGATCCTCCTTTGTTCTTAGCTCCAACCAACATGGTCATTTTTCTGGAGAACCTATTGTTGTTGACCATGTAGGTGATTATTATATAAGTCGTTTTTTAGGACGTAATCAGTTTTTTCTTAATTAATTAAAATGATCATTTACTTATGACGTTTGAACAACTGTTTTATAGTTTCTCAGATTTATCTCGTCTCTTGTTAGGATAGGACATTGACCGTTAATCAGTTTGTTGTGGCGTTGCTCAAATAGCATATATATGTATATTAGTATATATGTATGTACCTATGTGTTAATGTATAACTTATTTTACTGTTTATATATATTTTTATTTATACTCTTTGAAAAATTCAGATCGCAGGAGCAGCAGCTGCTTCCGGTCTTTCCCTTTCTGCTGTTGCTGCTGAAGCAAGGCATGCATGTGAAATTGTTGGTACAATGGGTGTTGCGCTATCAGTTTGTACGCTTCCGGGACAGCCCAAATCAGATCGTTTGGGCCCAGGAAAAATGGAGCTTGGTCTAGGAATTGTAAGTAGAGTGTTATTGCACTTTAATTATTTTTTTTTTTATAAGTTAATTAAGTTAGACTTGTTTCAGCATGGAGAAGCCGGTGCTGTTGTAGCAGACATCCAACCCGTGGAATTGGTGGTATCCCATGTGCTGAATTGTATACTGTCAGAAGTATGTCATTTCAAAGCGTATAATAGTTCAATAGTTTTATTTGAGTACGATATATTGTTTGATATTTTTGTTTAGAGCTGGGGAAATGAGTGGGTCAGGTTGAACCAAAAGCTCCCCTCTTGCCCAAACTTGTATATTTTCTTATTGGATTTCGTCATTTTGGCCCGTTTACTTTCTAGCTTATCTTTTTTTTTACCCATGACCTATCAGTAAAATAATCAAAAACCAGTGGAAGTGGTGTATGGCTTTGCATTTGTAGTCCACCATAATAAGAATAAAAGTTGCATTATGTCATTGCCTCATTGGTGATTGTGAATGTTCCTTACATTTCGGAAAGAACATTAAGGACGCCCACCAAATATATGATTCAATATTGCCTCATGGTCTAGTCCTTGTTCGAGTTGAAACCCAATTTTATTTTTGGCTGAAATTCTCCCATCAAGATTCCCAGTTTCATCTTAGTTTATCAAACATTTATTTGTTTGTTTCCTTAATTTTATATATTTATTTTCTGGTTATGACTTTGAACGTAATGGTAACTTTCATTCTACCTTTTTCAGGAAACGAACTATGTTCCAATTAAACGTGGGAGTCATGTTGTACTCATGATTAATGGGTATGCAATCTCTTCTGGTTTTTGTCTGTTGATAAGTGCTACCTTACCATCCATTTACACTGTTAACATTATAAAGGAAGTCAAGTTATTTAGATGCATATGAAAATCTTGAGGTTCTATATTATATGAAGAAAGAGATCATAGTTATCAAAATCGTACCATCTGTTTCAAATCTGATTGTCCAAGTCTTGGTGCCAACAATGAATTGCCTACCAAATTCTTATTTGTATAAATGAATTGCTAACTTACTATAATTCATACTTCTGTGTTTTGCATGTACATTATTTATATTAATTGTTTTGGAAAAAGTTTAATCAAATACAGTATCCACGTTACATGGTTCATTATTCACAATTCTCCCTTAAATGAAGTTTTAGAGGATTCTTGACTTATTTTATAAACTGAACACATTAAACCCTGATTAATCAAATACATTAAAAACCATTCTTGATTTTTATTCGATTAATTTCAGATTAGGGGCAACGCCTGTAATGGAATTGATGATTGCTGCTGGAAAGGCTGTCCCTATTTTACAGCTTGAACATGGATTAGCCGTTGTTAAAGTATATACAGGGTCATTTATGACTTCTCTTGATATGGCAGGTTTGTTAGTTCTAGTGATATGTAGAAATGGAAGATTGTGAAGGTTGGGCGGGTTTGGTGTGTAATTTTTTTGCGGGTCATAATTGCTGGGCAGGATCAACCTGAAACACATTTTGTTCAAAGTATAATTTTCTTATAAATAATTATCGTGTCAAATATGATAGCAAGAATTGTATTATTTAAATAACAATGTTCTTTTTTGATAACTGACGTAGGTGGTTTTATGCATTAAGAATATAATTTTGGCAACTTCCCCCATTGTTATGCAAATAAAGTACTCCTTTTTATATCTGTATTGTGCAGGGTTTTCAATAACTGTGATGAAGGCAGAGCAATCAATTCTGCAACGCCTAGATGCTGCAACTAAGGCTCCACATTGGCCCGTCGGTGTTAATGGTTAGTAATATTAATATTAATATTCCATTCAAATTTAGCTTTTAGCTGGCTCCTTCAGTGGTAGTGACATCACATGCTTTATAACTATATACTTGGGGATATATAATTGTTAGATTCATTTCATGATTTATGAACTGGTGGCGGTTATGTATAGAAGTGGCAATTTTGACTCATTTACTTCTGTACGTGTCAATTTGGTTTATGTATTTTCTCTTCGTGTAAAACAAGTCAAAACTCGACCAAACTATATTTTTAATGCATACAACCTTCTAAATTGTTTAATAAAAAAATTTAGATTAACTATTGAAATGATCATATTTGACACTATTTTTTATTTGTTTCGGCCAACAAGTGTTTCTACTCTACCCTACCCAACCTGACTAAGAGTTACCTGGTTTGATCTGTTACCTAACACACCCATTTTTCTAGTCGATCGTTCTATATAGTATCTTATGCGTATATAAAACTCAGTAGTTCTAGTTACTTGTAGGTGAGCACCCACCTGTCAAGATTCGTGTTCCAGTTCCACCTTCTCGTTCAACAAAGAGTGATGAGGTTTTTGAGCTGGTGTATTTGATTATGATAATAAATATTTGTCTCATCCTTACATGTACTTTTCTGTAGTAGGTTTTTTGTTGCTTTCTCTGGAATGGTTTCATTAGAATGTATGGTGTCTTTGTGTTGCTTGCTATTTTGATTCACCTAAAGCAAAGATGAAGTGGAAGTTTTAATTATTATTTTCAAAAAGAAGCGGTCAAATGGGTTAAGTGGGTCAAATATCACTACACATTTACTAAATGTTGACAACGTCCTGAATCGTTTATTCATTAGAAATCTTATTATTTACATAATGATATAATCTCTAATCATATTTATCTCATTAATCATTTACAAAGTTGATAAAATGGCCATAAACTGCTGGCTGGTTGGCATAGGTCAACCTCACCTGTTTGACCTGGACAAAGGTTAGCTGTTTTGACTCAAACCCATTTGGCTCATTTCCCAAAGCTCTTATTCTGCTTACCTCTAGTTTACTGGATTTCATTTTCAGCTTACCACAGCTAGTTTAAGATAAAGCTGTGCTATTGTATTTGTCGTATGATTTGCTTTGCTAGCAATTTATAAGTTTCATTCCCGTACCAATTTGTATGTTTCCCTTATGTTTCACTAGGTATTGAGTAGGCCAGAGCAGCTAAATCAGCAAGGGCATGCACTGGAGGCCGCAATAGAAGCAGCAACACTAGCAATTATCAGTCTTAAGGATAATTTAAATGATTGGGATAGCAAAGTGGGGGATGGTGACTGTGGATCAACTGTAAGTTTCATTAAGTACATTCAGATTGGTATTGGATATACACATTCGTAACTTATAATCACATAATGGCTTATTTACTTATGACAAAGTACAGATGTCTAGGGGTGCAACCGCTATTCACGAGGACCTGAAGAACTAGTATGTTCTCTCTTCAATTTCCTAGAGGTGGAAAATAGGGCGGGTTGGTGATGGGTCAAATGGGTTTCGGGTCAAATTGGGTTTGGGTCAAAACAAATTAAATTTGGTTGGATTGATCCACAAACACTTTCTTTTTCCATTTTTCTGAACTTATAAATAATTCATAAACTGAATAATTTCAAAATTATTACAAACTTTTATAATATTGATATAATAATGCAATTTTATGTAATAAAGTGATGTTTTGTGCATTTAAATGCACAATAGAAAACCTTTGAACCGTTTAACTTGCTTCCTTGAAAGTTATGGAATATTTTTTTTCTACTGTGACCCATTATCAATTAAATACAACCTGAATCGTCACGTTTTCATATACATGGTCGAAAGTTTTCACCTCTACGAGTACCCAAATAGCTCATGCTAAGAATAAATTGGTCAAGCGAGTCGGAAATTTGGTTTTTTATTTAATATAAACTGGGTCTGTGTAATCAATTTTTTTGTGTCTTAAATCATTTTCTTAATTTTTTTAGATTATTATTGCAGTAATGTAGTTCTTGGCAATAATATTTAACACATTAGTTATCTATATAAAACAAAAAAATGCGCAAGAGAGTGTATAGAAGTTTTTTAGCGATAGTAGTTTCTATTGAAATACAAATAATATCATTGTTTCCTCCGGGTTCAAGTAAACCTTGACTATCAGATGAATTGTTGGACCTACTTATTTATTGCGTCTGCTATATAGGTTGTTATATGCTTTAAGTTGGCAATGGCATCCCTTTCGTTCAATCAAATAAGGAGTATGATATGTGTTTTCTTTCTTCTTCTTTCTTGAGTTGTTATATCCCCCCTTGGTATGTCCTATGACTGTAAAACAACTTTGGTGCAATCCATAAGGATATCCATTATCCTCTGTTGCATTACTTCACTCCAGTCTGGTTATGTTACTGCAAGTGTATCATTCCTTCTGTTTTAATCAATTAATCCCCAATAATCTGTCGAGGCTTTGTCAAGGACGTCTTCCATTGTGTGCGTTAATTTACTTTTGACTATTTATCTGATTCCACGGTGCTGATGCACTTGTTTTTTCTCTTCTAATTATCTGTGTTTAAGCTATCCCCTTAATGATGCTGCGGAAACCATTAATGAGATTGGATCATCTATTCGAAGAGTCATGGGAGGAACAAGTGGAATCCTGTATTATACTTTCCTTTTCTAATAACCTTCGTGTAGAGGTGGCAATATAGGTGGGTCGGACGGGTCTAAGCGGGTCAGTTCTTGGGATCTGTCTAAAAGTGATGGGTTGATCGGAGCGGAACCCTTTTTCTCCAACATTACCAAGTCTTCTATAAGAAACAGCGTCAATATGATTACAAAAGTTCTATTATTTTAGTAAATAATCTAATAATTTTGATATAAAAGGATGATGGAGGTTTTATACACAAAAGGGACCCTCTGGGTAACTTTCAACATATTGACACATTTTCTTTTAAGCTATTTTTATTATATTATATCTGAATGACCCGGTTAAGATGGTCATAAAACATAACCCAAATCAACCTAATCAAAAGTAAAGGGGTCGAAATTGCCACCTACTTCTATGGCTCAGTGGAAGCTTCTTGTTAGCTAACGTTTTCGTGTTTTCAGATATGACATATTTTGCAAGGCAGCATATGCACGTTTGAAACTAAATAATCAGCCAAATATTACACCACTGCAATGTAATAATTATTCTATTTTTCTTGAAATGTTTGTCCCTTCACATGATGTTCTGCTATTGACTTGGTCAGAGTATTTGTCCAGGGGCTGATGCATTTGAAGGAGCTCTCGATGCAGTTATGTTATATGGTGGGGCTGCTGCAGGTTATCGTACGATGTTGGATGCTCTTATTCCAGCTTCCACACTTCTTAAAGAGGTAGAAATTAGCTGATTGTTTTTATGCTTTAGTTACTGGGCATTCTCTTCAAATTTAGAGGTGACAGTTTTTTACCTACGAATAAGTTGATACGGGTCATGCATTAACTATAACGGGTCAAATAATAAGTCACAAGGACATGAAAGTTAAAGTTGTCTCATATTGAAGTTATTTTTAGCATAAGTTTAGGAGTTGGTTGCTCACTTGTTTAGTAGTTTTGCTATTTTCATGTAGCTGCACGTTATGTGCAGTTACCATTAAGGTCTTTGATAAAGAATGAAAGGCAGTCAATTTCAATCAAAAATATTTGTGGTTTTGTTTTCATCCAGAGTAGATACTTATCTATATTCCTAATGCTTTGACTGGGACCAATCATCAAAGTGGTAAAACGGTTTATCTGAAAAGTCCATGGGTGAACGGGTCAAAAGTTGCTTAAGTGTATTATAATGCAAACTTCCTAAAATCTATATTATTATAGAAGTTCATAATAATTGTAAATAATAAAACATGTTGGACAAAAAGGGTTCAGGTCAATCCACCTGCACAAAAGTATCATCTTTTTGACTCGTTACCCAACCTTACCATTTGCTGGACTGTGTCTTATTTTATATATATATATATATGTGTGTGTGTGTGTGTGTGTGTGTGTGTGTGTGTGTGTGTGTGTGTGTGTGTGTGTGCGCCAAAGGTACTTCTGGAAGCAGTCTCTCTACCTTCGGGTAGAGGTATGACTGTCTACATCCCACCCTATAACCCGCCACTGGCGGGATTGTGTACCGTTTGGTTTGGTTTATGTGTGTGTATGTATTTAAACATGTTATTATGTGAGCAACATTGATTCTGTTAACAGAGATTAATTGTTGGAGATGATCCTTTGGATGCTTTTGTTATCTCATCTGATGCGGCCATTGCCGGAGCAGAGTCGACAAAACAAATGGAAGCTCAGGTACCAACCAATAAAGCTCATCTCTTTCCCTTTGGAAAACAATTTTTTGTTTTGTCGTGAACATTTTCTGGTCAAAATGGGATTTAGGTAAAAATGGTTAATTTCTAAGTATGGATAATTTTTAAGTGCGGGTTTGGGTTTGTTCGGGCTACCAACAAATACATTTTTTATCTCTTCTTTTGTATGTATCTGAATATACTTTGGATGACTTTTAATCCGTTTGACCTGTTTCCTTTTTAGTTCAATTGTAGTTACTTATTATGGTTTGTGATTGTCACCTCTTATATTTTTTCCATTTCTTTCTCAGTAAGTCTTTCATGTCGTGAATAGTTTCTCGAGAAAAAAAAAATAGCATCCGTAGGACGGGGACTTGCCATTGAAAATCACTAATGTTTCTTGACATCCTGTATGGTCATAATATTTTCATCTATGTGTTATTTTAGATCGATTTCGTTTAGAAATAAGTTGATTGAGCTTTTTTTTTAATGTCAAGTTACAGCTTAATTTAAGTCGATGGTTTACGTTTAACTAGGTTTTAGCCTATTTTCATAATAATGTACTGTGCAAGAGGTTGCAGTTCAACGATTTACTTATTAATGGGTCAATGCGGTTATGCTCTATCTTAACAGGTCAAACGGAGAATATAAAAGAAGTTAAATGAAAATGAAACAGGTCAAATGGGTAGAAAGTCGCTCACAAATGCATAGAACCTCATAAATGTTTTGCTAAAAATATTAAAATATGATAGTAAATATATTTGGCATTTTTATAAACCGACTAAACTATTTTGACAGAAAGCGTTTCCAGCCAACTTAACCTGACACGTACCCAAACCTGAACCACCTATTTTGCCACCTTAAACTGTTGCTTTTTTTCTGTTCTTTTCTTCTTTTAAACTATTTCTGTACTTTTATATGCCATATGATGGTTCTCTTTTATGCAGGCTGGGCGTTCATCATACGTATCTGCAGATAACCTTACATCAGTTCCCGATCCAGGAGCCATGGCTGCAGCTTGTTGGTATCGTGCAGCTGCCCTTGCTTTAAAAAACATGCTCGGTTAACCAGAGTCCATTTTTGTTCACTATTTTCTGCATAGAAACCAAATCATCCGGGAGATCCGCTTATGCCTTACGTATTGCATAAAGCTGTGAGAGCCACTTAAACATATATATTATAAATACCAATATCAATGTCAAACTCAATGATTTGATGGGTTTAATACTTGTGTGGAATGAATTATATAAACTTATTGAATCTGAAATGATTTTTGAATTTGGATTATCGTCTTGTTGCTAGTTTATAATTACGAGAGATTGGATTAGAAAACTAGATAAAGTATTCGAGAGGAAGTTTAATAGATTAAATCATTGACATGAGCTTAATTCTTACATCTTAGTTATTTAGGGCTTTTACTGTATTCGAGAGGAACGGTATAGTTTGAAATAATTAAAGTTAACTAGGTATTCGAGAGAAGCTTAGTTATATATTAGAAAGGTTAAAAGAAAACATACAATCACATAAGTTAAATCGGATCATTAGTGAATTACCAAACAAGTGTCTTTCCTTAATTGATTTCCTAAAACATTCAATCTTTCAATCAACGTTTTCACGTTATAATTACTTTCAAATTAGTTTAAGCAAAGTGACAATTCGGTCACAAACACCCAAAACAATTAGTATTATTAATTCTAAATTTAGAACTAACGTAGTCTATGAGAACCAATCCGATTTACCTGAACTAAACTTTACACGATTAGGTCTACTGCCTATAAGTGTGTAGTCCAGTAAAAAGTATTTCGAGTTTAAAAATTAAACTAGATTTTACACAACAGGATCATAAATGCAGCCGCTCATATCCCAAGACGAGTAGTTTCGTTGGAAAAAGTACCACTAGCGAAACTAGTTCTCTGAGTTGGTTACAACATAGAAATCGAATGTATTGATTGTTATTCATATTGTAATCCGACTTGGTTAAAGATTTGGAGCTAGTGGGGCCTATCTCTGCCGGGCCCGATAACGTTAAAGGACATAATTTCATGCTCGTTTATCAATTCTAGGTTCTTCAAGGTTGCAAAGAGTATTCATGGAGTCTTGTGTGTTATACTTTGGCTGGTATGGAAATGGAGAAATAAAATCGTTCACTCTCCCCAAGATCAACTGCAAGTCGTAAGGAGTGAGGACCTTTTTCCTCTGGTTCAACGACTTTATGTACTATAGATCTCGAACAAATTCTCCAAACAAGGTGCTAGATGGTCTACTTGGATCGACAACCCAATCAGCATTTTTAATTCTTAAAAATTTCTCAAGTCATTAGGTTGTGTTTTGGGTTCGGGTGTTTGTATCTTATTTTGGTTTGTGTAGTTTCCCTCCTTGGGGTCTGCTTTTCGGTTGTGTTGTTTTTTTCCCTTTTGGGATTCTTTAATCAAAACTTTGCGGTCCTAAAGAAAAAAATCAATACGTTTAAGTGCTATAACATTAATCATTTGATTTCGCTCTCGTTTCTCACCATTTACATAGAGCTTATAATAATTCCACTGTTATGAGTTAGTAAAGATTCAAATATCCGATCTAGGTTAGCAGATAACCGAAGTCAAAGGATACATAATTGGTATCAGAGCCTCAATAATAGATATAGATATAGAGGATTTTGAATCCATTTGGTGAAGTATTTGAATGTTTGATTGAGACTTGGTGTGTTTGGATATTGGAGTTTCAAGGACTTAGTTTTGTAGATCTACCTATTTCCCGTTTACTTCTCCTCAAAATTTTCTATGGCATAAGTTTAGTTTGATGAATAGTTAGATTCTGGAAAATATGGTGTCGTAATTCCGCTTGTTTCTTAGTTTTTAATTCGAATAGGTTAAAGTTCAGCAAAGACCCACGAGATACTTTATAAAGTGTGTCACCGCATACAACAAGACTTCAAAAAGTGTTATGTATAAACAAAAATATACTTACAATCCATTAAAAAATAATACCAAATAAAATCCACCGAAAATTTAAATTTTAAACTTCACGGAAAACCCAAACATATTACCAAACAATCAAAATCATGACACCGCCATAATATCAACAAAAATAACATCTAATTTATCGATTAAATTATCATATTAAACAACTAGACAATAATAATATTTAATTTTAATGAAACAAATACTAAGAAGATAAGATTAACAACTAAAAATTACATTTATAAGATGTTTTACCTTGTTATTACATTTTTTATTTTATTTTTTCTGAAAAAACCGGTTTTTACCAAAGTAGTTGAACCGATTAAACAGAAAAAACCGTAAAAACCGGACGATTTGATGATTGTCCGGTTGGATTGTCCTGTAATTTGTTTTATCAGTCGAGATAAAGTTTCATCATCAACGTCGGTATTGTTACCGTTCTCCATTACTAGTATTCAAGTTCAAAGTCTGAGGTATGCATGGGAATTACAAGGTGGTATTAATGTTTGGGGTTCTCACTTGAATTCATATATCTCAATTAATCATGTCATAAACTTAAACCCAAACCTTGTTATGTTTGTTTCATGTCGATGGTTAATGTATGTGTTCTTGAAAAGGTTTTCGTGTCTCACTTAATAAAGAATCTGTACTACTCAAACTGTTTGTGTTTCAAAGGTTTTGAACAAGAACAAATTAGTCCTAATACTTGGACTTGTGGATGTCGAAGAAAATGTTGTGTTTGGTGATTTGATTGACGTTTGTTTGTTTGTTTGTTTTTTCTTTCGTAATTCTGCATAATGGAATACTCCAAATTAGACAAAGTTTTGTTTCTTCGTACTTTGTAATACGAATAGGCTCCTTTTATCCGTTTAAATCAATCGCCCTGGACATCTCAAACCTCAAATACTAACAGTATCTACATAATTGGTTGTTATGTCAATCTGGCAATATATCGTGCCACATGAAGTGTAATTTAATTTGGAAATCAATCAATATATCAGTTTGATTTCGATTTTTTGCAGGAAAAAAAAAATACTCTTACAAACAGCACAAACCTACTGACAAAACTCATATCCATTTTTATCTAACAACTATTAACACGGAATTAAGGATATGACATAACAAATTTATCCTGCAGTACCAATTGGGGAACTATGGCGTCATCGTTATAATGATCTCTTTGATGTTGACAACAAGAGACTGCCTTCTGATCATCGTTTTCTTCACAATTGAAATTACTAAACATGAGACTCCCAACTGCTCTATCGATAACGTTTGTTTCTAATTCTCCAACTTCTGTTTCCTGATCCCTGAATGACAAAAATAAAATGCAACTATCTTTAGTTCAGCTCGTTTAAATAAGGTAAAGATGGTAAACTTGATCCATTTTGTTATTAACGGGTCAATTCAAGTAATGTTATACATACCTCAATGTATCATCATTAGAAGTCATCATAGACTCTCCATCTAGGCATGAGTTTAATGACTGTTTTGAGCTTTTCGCTAACCGATTGAAAGCATCTCGAAAGCAAATCCGAGTTTTGTCCGTGAACTAATAAATTCAAGAAATATATGTTTATTAAGAGTTCACAAGTTTCGCACAAAGTCTAAAATTCCAGTAACACTTATATAGTCTCACCTGTGCAGTTACCCTCTCGAGATCATTCAGTACTGATTCTTCCATTGAGTTCTCATTTCTAGTATATTCCTAAGGAAGATTACAAACAAACATTAGCTACGGCGAAAAGATTATGACACACATACAATAATGTAACAAGTTTAATTCATATAAAAATTCGTCTTACCTTTTGTATTTGATAAGTCGTTGAAAGTTCACCATTACCCCAATCGGTTGATGGAGAAAAGGCATCATTTGTTTTAAGATATTTCGAGGTTCCGCCATTTTGTGAGTGTTCTATCTCGCTCTCAAAGATGTTTTCAAGAATTGTGTCAGTTGCATCATCATCATTAGTTGTATCGTCTTCAAATAAAGAGTTACTGCAAAGGAGATGGAGAAAGTATACGATTAGATTGCGAAACAAAATGATAAAATGAATACTTCTTAAAGCAAATCAAATAATAAAAGAACACATCCGAACACTTAGCATCGCGGTATCTTATGATCTAAGGCTTGTCATATTAGATTTTTCTATTTATGAAAATGGAATGGAGAAAGTCAAAACAAGACCTCACAACCGAATCCGATATTAGTTCTTACCATCCAAAAGAGAGAGAATCTAAGAGCTCCGTTTCATGTCACTCCCAAACTCTTGGTTTTTATTCTAAACAAACATAGTCGAAACTGAATAAGCGATAAATAATAAAGAATGTTAATTCTAAAAGTAGAAAATGTACAAGTAAATGTCATCCATGTGGTTGATTTCGTCTGAAAATTCTTGAAAATTTTCTTGATCATTTGAAGCAAATATGCTTGAATTGTTGTATTTTAAGGGCATATCGACTGAAGCGTAAAAGTTGTCCCTTCCATTGAAAGTGAAGTCACAATCCTGTGGAACAACAAGGTCTTGTACTTGGTTATCGAAAAACCACTCCATAGTAATATATATCTTTCCTAAGAAGAATCGAATGGATCGAAAAGATGAGAAATTAGAAGATCAAAACAATTGAGAAACAAGAGGGTTTGGGTTTTGTGTATTGTTAGTATGTTTGTTTTTGATTATGTATAGAAAATGGGAAAGAAAGATTTGTGGCTAAAAATAAAAGGAGAAATTTAGTGGCTAAAAATGAAAGGAGAGAAATTGGTGGCTAAAAACAACACTAAATCTCAATCTCCTCTCATTGGTACACAAAGACAAAATTATTTTAATGCCTAACTTAACTTTGCTAGATATACACGTGATAATAATACGTTGGCTTAAAGTGATTGAAGCTCCGCCAGGTGTCTTTGTTTCGGCTTATGTAATGATTTTATGATCTATAAACTTATCAAAAATTACATAAGTCCGTTATATAACTTGAAACAGCACTGTTTTCCAGAATAATTGAGGTTGAGGTCCATCGAAAACATTTCGATGGATATCAAGCTCAATTATTCTGGAAAACATTGCTGGAGAGACCCTATCCAAAATGGAAATTCATTTCTGTATCGACCCAACGACAAAGAAAACGACCTAGTTATTTTCTAAGTGATGTAGAAGATGGTGGTGTAAGGACTCGTAGGAAGACTGTGAATAACACCATTGAACCTGCTCAAGTTTGTGATTGTGGCGTCGAAGGATTGTTTGTGTTTGTTTTGGGAGCGTTTGAGGAAGATGAAGACATTTTGTGTTTAGGGTTTAGGGTTTTGGGATTGGTATGAGATTGTATGAGATTAAGAATAAGATTGTTGAAAGAAGGTGTGATTTTTTTGGTTAAAATGGGGTTGTATTTATAGGTGAAATTTGGTAAAAAATAAATAAATAAATAAATGTTTTAAAATAACAACGGTATTATTACCGTTGAGTAAAAAAAGAAAAAAAATGCAAAACTCTGGCAACGAGCCGTTGTGCTCACAACGCTCAACGAGCCCACAACACCCCCACTTCGGGTGCTCTTAGTATTCATACCTGATATGACTATTTGGACATAAGGATTATGATCAACATATAAGACCAATGACTCAATGAGGTTCCTTTTCTAAAACCAATTGGCAATAGAGAGTAGAGTCCATTGTCTTATATACTATCATTTAGTTTATCTTGTTACCGATGTGGGACAAGAGTTTGCACCCAACAACACCAAATATCATAAACGGTACAAGCTACAAATTTTAAGTGACATTGAACTTATATAAAAAAATTTCCATCAATTAACATGACCGTGAAGTTGAACCACTAAAGTCATGAAAAACAACGTTTTTATTTATGCCAATCAACTATATTTTATTTACTTACCTTTACTTTTAATTACATAGTTGATGTTTAGTTTTAGTTATACAATAACGACTACAACTAATAGTCCAAGTATCTACGTTAATCACTCAGAGTAAAACCGTGTATAACATTTAGTGATGAATTAGATGAGGATAAGTTGTTCATGTTTACGCTTAATTTAGCAATTAGGTCATGGATAGATATCATTCTTATGTAATTAATTGATCATCAAAACTAATCAATGAAATCAATTAGTAATAAGTTAAAGATTCTAGTTTGCGTACAAGCACTAAACGACAATGAAGATTATGATTGGTGTTTTTTTGAGACTTTTAATACAATATAGTCTTTACTACAATCGCTAAGGATAGGAGTTACCTTGGAAACATCTCTATATCATATTTAAATTCCTTTAAATACCATATGAACCGATCAACTATAGCGTCATTTCGTTATAGTTTCCACAACAACAAAGTATCTACGGATTAGTCGCGTTATCCTTGTTCCGATCTTCAAGATCTCAATATTACCTTAATTCACGAGTCGTGAACCTCGTAATATTTCTTAAGTATGTGTATGTGTATGTGTGTTGTCTTGTAATGTGATATAGGTTCTCTAGTTTGCACTTCCTCCAATAACGATTAAAGTTGTAAACTCGACCAATTTTAAACCCTAAACAACTTAACAACGTAAATAAAAGGCCTAAAACTACCTAAACTCTACCGGATCTAAAACCCAAAATCGTGTAGGTGTTTAGATTTTAAAAAGAAATGAATTCAATTGTTATAATTTCTTAAAATAAAAAGTTAAAATGATTTAATAAAATATTTATATTACGTTTAAAAAGTAAATGTAATAGTTGAAATGACAAATGACTATTTGATTAAAAAAATGGATAATCGTGTTATTTAATGAATTATCTTGTTTAATTGGTTAAAAAAATAACTAAATTGTTTAATATATTAATTTTTCTTTTATTATTTTAATAAACATTTATACTCTTCAATAAATATTTTCTTACCTTCTAAAATTTCTATCATATGAAAAGATAAAAAGTAGAAACAAAAAAAGAAAAAAAGAAATCCTCCTATATTCATATTGTCATATCTTTATATATAAATTAAGTTAAAAAAAACTAAATTCACTTGTCGCTCGATTATAACTAAAAAAAACAAAATAGCAAATTATTAGCTTTACATACAAACTTTATAAAAATGCTAACAAAAGTTATATAAATCATAGTAAATAACCAAAAATAGTAAGTGTTTCTTAACAAAGTTAAGAATATGTTACATTTAGTTATAAAATTTGTGGTCTTGATATCTAATTCGAAATATGTTTTGGTAATTATTGAAAGAAAAGGGTTTATTCCAAATTTGTGTTTATAATTAGGGTTTATTATTTAATTTTATAAAAAAAATTAGTTAAATTGTTAAGATTTTATATTTAAGAAAAATATAGAGTTGAATTCATTAAATTATTGAAAATAAAAAAGTAAATTGATTTTATACGCTATTTGAAATGAAGGTTTTTTATTTGTCAATAGACCCTAATTTAAGGTTAAAGTTGAAAAGAAATATGTATTTTAAAAAGTTAAAATAGAACAATCCCAATGGCAGTGAGGGAGTAATGATGGGTCAAAAAGAAATAGATGAAAATGTATTTATTAAAATTAAAGGGTCAGATTAATTTAATAAATTATTTAGTTTAATCTGTAAATAAATAAGGGCTTAAAGGAGGAAGTAATAATTAGATGAAAATAAATAGATAAAGTGTTTAACTTTGTTAAAAATAACTGGCTAAATTGATTGATAAGTTATTTAATTTATTTTGTGGATAAATAAAAACTAAACGGAGTTAGTAATGATAAGTGGAAAAGAAATAGTTGAAATGTTCAAATTTGTTAAAATAAAGAGTTATATTATTTTAATAAATTATTTGTTTTAATTTATGAATAAATAAGGGATAAATGGAGTAAGTATTCATTAGTTTATTCTTTTTTTTATAAAGTGTTCAAATTTGTTATACATAAAGGTTTAAATTGATTTAATAATTTATATTTAGTTGAATTTGTGAAGAAATAAGGATTAAATTATTTATTTAATAAAAAAGAAGTGATTTAATATAATATTGGATATAAAGGCTTTCTAAGAGTTCTTTACCTTTTTTTTCTTTCAAAAAGAGTTAAATTTATAAGTAAAATAAATAAATTCTTATATATGTATTATTAAGATTTTATGGCAAAATGATACACAACAACTATTTGTGATATTTAGAGATAAATAAATTAAGTAATGATGAGGTTAGTAGGATTACCTATGTATATATAGGTAATCCCTGAAACCTAAATGTAATAATGGGTCTTTTTTATTAAAGCCGGCTACTACAAACAAACCCAGACAGGCTGTCAGCAGCTGTCAAACTGGCTGTCATCTGTCCAGGTCAAATTGCCTCCCAGGTCAAATTGTTTGTCCAAGTCAAGTTGTCTGCCCATGTCAAATTGCCTCCCAGGTCAAATTGCCTCCCAGGTCAAGTTGTCTGCCCAGGTCAAATTGCCTCCCAGGTCAAGTTGTCTGCCCAGGTCAAATTGCCTCCCAGGTCAAATTGCCTGTCCAGGTCAAATTGTCTGCCCAGGTCAAATTGCCTCCCAGGTCAAATTGTCTGTCTAGGTCAAATTGTGAGCCTATGTCAGCGCCTGTCAAATCAAGTATGTCAGCGCCTGTCAAGTCAGCACCGCTTGTCAAGCTGTCACCGCCTGTCCAAGGTGTCAGCGTCTTTGGGTGCTTTATTATCGTCATAATAATAATAAGGCGTTACATACACTGGTGTTTAATGATTAAGACCGTTCAAGTATTCATGATTATCATTAATGGACAACGTTCCATATACTTGACACTGGCCATATAAATACATGGTCCAAATCATTATCGCCATAACACTTTTTCATCTCATCAACACACACAAAGTTCATATACTCTTGCTTTCATCTTCAACCTTGATCACCCTAGGTTCGTCAAGAGCTTGTTGGGTTTGCACTGTGATCATCACAGGAGATCCAAGGTTGATATCACCTCACCTTCGTGTTTGACAATCGTTGCTCGAACATTGGCGCCATCCGTGGGACCCGTTTTTTAACGGCATTTCACTTTTCCCAATTTTTTTTTTTTTTCTCTTTCTCCGTAATCAACCGTTACCATGGAGGCAACGAATTCATCCCAGGTCATTTCTTCAGCGCCAGAAATAACCACTACCATGACTACCACTGCACCAGAAACGGTGATGACTTCACCCCCCTGCGGTTCCTCCATCACCTGTTCGTACCACAATGCCAGAATCATACGTCGATTCTGAGTGGACGGTGTCGGATCTAAGGTCGACACGAGGGTATCCTTCTGTAACAAGTCCCCTTTTTTCCACAAGGATGGCGGGAACAAGTATGTTTACTTCACCACCGCCAGTGACATCCATCCCTCCATTTCAGCCACTTTTGTCCCACGGGACAAGCTCTCAGGAGGATGGCACGGATTTTGTACGACAACCTCAGATTGCTTCCCAGCCTGCTACTCAAGGGGTTCAGGAGGATCCCATTGTGGAACTGCTTAGAAGGTTGGCTCAGAGCACTCAGCCACCACCACCCCCACCACCACCTGCTTCGTCAGATCTGTTGTCACAGTTATTGGAGGCATTTCGCCCAACGCCTCAGCCAGCGCCTGTACAGCTAGTGGATCCGTTGTCACAACTCCTTGAGCGGCTAAGGCAACCAAGCACACACACCCCACCAACACCTCTACCACAGGACACATCTAACGACATGCTCAGAGTGTTGCAAACTCTAGTGACAGCAGCAGTTCCACCCCGTGCAGCCACTATGCCTTTGTCAGTGGTTAGTTCAAAGTGCTGCGACTGGGTTGCCAGATTCCCACTCCCAGATAAGCAAAAAGTTCCGTCCGTTGTTGGTACTTACGACGGTACTCGAGATCCAGACGACCACTTTGCTCTGTTTGAACAGGCTATTATGACGGAGAAATGGTTAGACCCAGTCGCTTGCCACATGTTCCCTGGAACATTACAAGGTTTCGCTCGTGATTGGTTTGCTGACTTGCCTGAGAGGAGTATTCAAGATTTTGCAGATCTAAAAGCCAGGTTTGTGACTCAATTTGTACAACAAAAGAAGCAACATAGAACTCATATAGAGGCTCATTTGATACGACAAAAAGAAGGAGAGGGGTTGCGTGACTTTATCCAGCGATACACACAAGAATGCCAGAAGATCGCCATGTTACCAGAGAGTCAACAAATTTCTGGCTTTACTCTTTCCCTACTTCCAGGACAACTTCAAGAAAAGTTAATCAAGAGAACTCCAGTTACTTTCAAAGAAGCCACGGACAGGGCATATGACTATCTAAGGTCAAAGGAAACTGTCTCCCTGACAAGAGAGGTAGGCGGCAGGTCATGGACCAACACTCGACGAGATGAAAGGAGCAACAGGAGGTTTGGCCCATACGATAAACATGCGTCTGAGCCTGCTCTTAGCAAAACACCAAAAGAAATCTTGATAACAGAGCAGGTGGGCGCTACCTTCACACCTCCACCCCAGATGGAGCATAGGTCAGGTACGAAAAACATGAATAAATACTGTGATTTCCATGAAGACCATGGACACGACACAAATGTCTGTAGAGAGCTCAAAAGGGAAATCAGGCGGGCTTTGGAAGAAGGCAAGCTAGAACACCTTGTCCCTGGCGCTAAGCAGCAAGCAAATAAAACTCCAGCTAAGAAGAGTTATGCATGGCAAAAGAAGGGGGAAGACACAGAACACCCCGGACCACCTGATGGCCATGTCTTCATGATACATGAGGGAGCCAATATGAACTGACCTACCAAGGTGCAATAGTCTTTACTGTTATTTTTTTTCCCTTTATGTTTTCAATAAATGTTTCCAAACACATGGAATGTTATGGTCATGTATGAAATGGGCAATAATAACATTTGGTCTGATCTTGTATCCCAATATTATCGCACAATATCATTTTCCTATGGCATTTGCATAAACTTATAAATATTGAAGTAAGGATTCAATACAAAAAGCATAAGGCCACAATAGACATCTCAGTCTAAAGCCAACCATGCACTTTCATTATGTACAATGTTACAACTTGAACACACATGCGCACGCACGCAACTAAGAACATAGTTCAATACAACATGTATGAAGCTAAGAAAGACAACCTTGTCTGGCCAAATAACATACAATCATATTCGTCTTTTAATCTACTTGATAAAAGATAAGCACTTCTCATTGGGAAGCGACAATTCTCGCGAGTAAACAAAGTAAAGGTTAACCAACAAAGGTGTCATTGGCACAGTGTCACAGGCACAATATGAAGCATACTCAAATCTACCTATGTCATTGACATACAAAGGAACCATGGGCCCTCAAGAAAGTGTCATACGCACAACCAAATATACACACTGTCATGCACACCCAAGACGGTGTCATGGACAACATCCATAATAAAAAGATAAAAAACAAAAATGTGTTATTGGCTTGATCATCCAATAAAACATTATTTTTCAAAGCAAAGCTACCAAGCAACTCAGTTAAACCTGCAGCAAGACGTACAAAAAGTTGTCTACCGCCTGTCCCATGGCAACCACTGGTCACATGGCAACCGTCGGTCACAAGTTTGACCCACGTCTCATTTTATAACTTGTAAGTATAATCATTTGGTTATCTATAATCAATATTCATATTACTTAATCTTGGAAATGAAACAAAAATAAATTAGAGATATGAAAAAGGGGTGGAGCCCTTGAAAGATATCTTTCACTGGCTAAATATTTTGTATCATCCATATTAAGCGACCCCATGTGCTTCTCATTTATTTTAGACATTCAACAAAAGTCAGACAATCACAAAAACGATAATCAATAATCTCTCTCCTATCTCCTTGAATCAAAACCGCCGGTCTTATATACGTTCGACTCACCGCCGGTCCAAACCAGCTAACCGCCTGTCCAACATGGGATACCGCCGGTGTAGGATCCGCTATAGGGTCGCTATAGGTGGCTAGTCCTAGGCGGTTGGTTTAAAGGGATATTTTTACATAGTACCGCCGGTCATGACTACCACTACCGCCGGTTATTATTCCAAAAAAAAAAAAAAAAACTTACGGGTATTGATAGTTACGACTTGCAAACCGTGGTATTGGCAAATCCTAACTCGGGGGCATGATGAGGTTAGTAGGATTACCTATGTATATATAGGTAATCCCTGAAACCTAAATGTAATAATGGGTCTTTTTTATTAAAGCCGGCTACTACAAACAAACCCAGACAGGCTGTCAGCAGCTGTCAAACTGGCTGTCATCTATCCAGGTCAAATTGCCTCCCAGGTCAAATTGTTTGTCCAGGTCAAGTTGTCTGCCCATGTCAAATTGCCTCCCAGGTCAAATTGCCTCCCAGGTCAAGTTGTCTGCCCAGGTCAAATTGCCTCCCAGGTCAAATTGTCTGCCCAGGTCAAATTGCCTCCCAGGTCAAGTTGTCTGCCCAGGTCAAATTGCCTCCCAGGTCAAATTGCCTGTCCAGGTCAAATTGTCTGCCCAGGTCAAATTGCCTCCCAGGTCAAATTGTCTGTCCAGGTCAAATTGTGAGCCTATGTCAGCGCCTGTCAAATCAAGTATGTCAGCGCCTGTCAAGTCAGCACCGCCTGTCAAGCTGTCACCGCCTGTCCAAGGTGTCAGCGTCTTTGGGTGCTTTATTATCGTCATAATAATAATAAGGCGTTACATACACTGGTGTTTAATGATTAAGACCGTTCAAGTATTCATGATTATCATTAATGGACAACGTTCCATATACTTGACACTGGCCATATAAATACATGGTCCAAATCATTATCGCCATAACACTTTTTCATCTCATCAACACACACAAAGTTCATATACTCTTGCTTTCATCTTCAACCTTGATCACCCTAGGTTCGTCAAGAGCTTGTTGGGTTTGCACTGTGATCATCACAGGAGATCCAAGGTTGATATCACCTCACCTTCGTGTTTGACAATCGTTGCTCGAACAAGTAATTAATTAATAGTTGATTGCTAATTTAAAGCCTAAATAAGTAAAAAGACATAAATAAATAAATTAATAGTTGATTGCTAATTTAAAGCCTAAATAAGTAAAAAGACATAAATAAATAAATTAATAGTTGATCTTGACAGTGGCGGATGCAATGTGATAGTAGGGAGGGCATTAGCCCCCAATGAAATTAACCAACAATCATATTTAATGAAGAACTATATAGTTTGTCAAAGGTTATAAAAGGTTTATAGTAGGATTGTCCTTATTAAAAATTGTGTTGCCCCCACTAATTATGGCAACCACCAACAAACATTTTTAACTTATTACAGTTTTACCCTTAATAAATGAAAAAAATTACAATTTTAACTATGATCTGACTTTTAGAAGAGGTTGTCATCTTTTATGTTTTAAGAGCAATTGACGATTTTTATTTGCGTTTTTTTACATTGGTCCAATTGCCTAAGTTAGTAAATTGGATTATGTCCAATAAACCAGACATATGACGTATGACGAAGCTTTACGATCCGTTTTAACAAAAAACCCTTACATAAATCAGACATATGACGAAGCTTTACGATCCGTTTTAACATAAAACCCTTACATAAATCAGACATATGACGAAGCTTTACGGCCCGGCCCCCAATATAAATATTTTCTGGATCCGCCACTGGATCTTGACTTGAATGTTGAAATTGTTGAGGCGGAGGGAGTAAAAGAAATTCTGGCTTTAGCTTCGTGTCCTTATAATTATGAAGTCTTGGCTTCTCTTTGATATCGGTTATGTTTGTGTTAGTTTACCGAATGAAGAAGAGAAAAAAGTGGGCCCACTTTCATTTTTTTTAATTCTTTTTACTTTTTAGTGTTTGACCATTAATACATGAAAAAAATGAAAATAAGAATTAAATGATAGCATTGTGTGTTAGTTTTCCTTCAATCTTATAATATGCATATATGCTTTTTACAAAACTTTTTATAAGAATGTATGTTGTATGTTGGTATTTGATTGTTAGTGTATAAAATATTAGATTATTGTCTTGTGATATCGCGGGTAAAGATAAAAATTGAATTGAAAAATTTATGTTTATGTAGATTTTAAGTTATTATGAAAAGAAAATGTTTCACGTATAATAACATATATACCTTTATGTTTATACATATTTTGTTTATAGTTATAATATCATATACATCTTTGCGTTTATAGCATATACACATTTACGTTTATACACATGTTTGATATTTTATATTAGGATATTTTAGAATAACAATAAGGTAAATCATTGTCCAAACTAAGCGATTTTATAAATATTAGAATTATGATTTTTATTTCTGTGCAGATGGAATGAAAGAGAGAATGTAATTATGTATTGTAAGAGGGCGAAAAAGTGAAAATAGTCTTTGATGACATTATCAATCTGATTTAACGGCCGAAATCAAAGAAGTTAACTCATGCAAAGGACCTTACTTGGTCATGTGACATTTAAGGCCCATATTTTATTTTATAATAGTTTATAGTTTATTTCTCGTGTATACGCGAAAAATTTTATCGAATAAAACACATATATAATACATATAAATTGGGTAAACATCGTATTAAAAAAAGAAATCGTTTTTCTTTTTATTAAATAAATTTAATATAAAAAATTTAAGATTTAAAGTAATTGTCTGAAACTATGTTTTTTAGAATAAATATTAAAAGTGAAAGGTTAAAATTGTATTTAAAATGGAGGGACTAAAATGAAAATAATTAATGATGATGTCATATGACATTATCATTTTGATCTAAGAGTGTCAAATTAATCTTGAAACTCATCTAATGGTCCATATTTTGCCAAATGACTTTTAATGTATCTCTTATAGTATATATAATAGATATAGATTAAAGATTATAAATTTTTTTTATGTTTTTTATTTTAATATGTTAGTACGTTTTTTTTCTTCTTTAAAATAATTAAAATGTTTTTTCTAATTAATTAAATGTTTTTATTTCATATGATATTGTTTTATTTAATATTATGTTTTAGATATTGTTTAAAATATATTAAATAATTTAAAGGTGGGTCTCATAATAAAGTGAAGTTGTAACTGTTGAGAGTCTCATCTCAGTGGTGTCAGTTGTAATATTTGCTGACATGACACTGAAGTGAAACTTCGGTTTTGCGTCATTGTTTTGGAGAAGTCTATGAGGTTGCATTAAGCTATGGAACACTAAAAAAAAGAGTTGTATCAATGGTGCTAGCACAGAAACACAGTTACGTCTTTTCTTACTGATTTGTGTAGTTATATATAAGGCTGGAATGGAACATACATTATAAGTAAAACCCAAATAATGAATGAAAGAACTCGTTGTAATTAGTATGGAAGTATCCTTCAATGGTTAAAGCTGGTGATCTAAGAAGCCATTCGAATTGAGTATTGACGCTGGCTCAGAATCTGGAAGGGTTGAGTTTTGTGTCAGCCGGTGCTGATGACCTCCTTCAATGAAATGTAGTCGGAATTTCATGATATGTGTCTTGATGGATAATCACGATGTTTGAGAATAAAACTGGTTTTTTTGGTCTTCCAAATCTCACCTTCTCAAGCGATCCAACAAAATGTATATATAATGAAAAGCATTATATTCATTTTAATGACTAATTTAATTGAGTTGAATAACCATTAAAATTAGTCCTTACATTTGGTTTTCCATTAAGTTAACATACTGACACCATGTCATAATGAAATACTTAATATCTACATTTAACACAAATGATGATAACTTTCTTTTTTAACTTAATGACAATACATGAATGTTCGATATTCCATTCACATTATATCTATTTGGAACATATAATGAGTAAAATTTTAATTTATGTCCAAAGTTGTAAAAACTCAATTTTCACCAAATTTCCAATAGTTCTTATCATCCAAAAGAGAGAATCTAAGGGCTCTATTTTGTGTCCCTCCCAAACATAGTCGAAACTGAATAAGCGATAAATAATAAAAAAATGTTAATCCCAAAAGTAGAAAATGTACTCTTCTGAAAATACTGTAAAATTTTCTTGATCATTTGAAGCACCATTGTTGAATATGCTTGAATTGTTTTATTTTAAAGGCATATCGACAGAAGCGTAAAAATTGTCACCTCCATCGAAAGTGGATTCACAATTGAGTGGAACAACAAGGTCTTCTACTTAGTTATCAAAATACCACTCCATAGTATAGTGTATATCTTTCCTAAGAAGTATCGAATTAAAAAACCGGATCGAAAAAATGAGAAATGAGAACAAGATACAAGATCAAAACATTTAAGAGCACCCGGAGTGGGCTCGTTGTGGAGCTCACAACGAGCGTTGTCCTCGTTATTACTCGGAAGCTCCTCGTTATTACTCGGAAGCTCCTCGTTGTGGCGTCGTTGTGAGGAGACCGTTGTCTCCACAACGGCTCGTTGCCAGGTTTTTTTTTTTTTTTTTTTTTTAACTCAAACGGTAATATTACCGTTTTATTTAATTAATTAATTTTTTTTTAACTCAAACGGTAACTCAAACAATCCTTCGACGCCACAATCACAAACACCATCCGGTTTCGCTAACTATTTTGGCACAACAAACTCCATTTTTTCACCCCAAATACCAAACTTTACCCAACAACAAACCCAACAAATTCTAAACACTTATTTAACGCAACAACCGCAACAACCTCAACAACAATAAATGTTCACTCCCGAACAATTCGCAATGCATCAACAACTTATGATGCAATATACCCAACAATCCCAAACTTTTTTTCCCCAACAAACCCAATTTCCAACCCAACAAACACAAAGCCGAGTTCAAGAAACTCAAGAAATCGAAGCGGAAACCGACGATGTGGTCGAAGAAACGCCACGACCGTCCACGTCTAATCCGAAAAGGAAAAAGACGTGCAAAAACATTTTATGGACGGAAAAAGAGGAGGTCCCTTTGGCAAAGATGTGGTGCCACATCTCGGAAGATGCCGACAAAGGAAACGCCCAACCCGAAGCGACATTTTGGAAACGGGTCGTTGCGGGTTACAACAAAGAAGCGAGGGCGCAAGAATTGGGGGAGAGAGGCAAGGAGTCCATCAACAGCAAGTTTACGGCGATGAGTGCCTTGGTCAAGATTTTTATCGGCCACCATGCGGAGGCTTTAAGAAATCGGCAAAGCGGGACCGACGACGCGGCGCTTATCCAAGCGGCTCGGTAAATGTACTATGAGGCCGAGGGTTCGCTGTTTAAGCATACGGCGGCGTGGGAAATCTGGAAAGATCACGGCAGATGGCGTACATTTGTCAAGATAGATACTCCAGTCGAGACCGTCAACCTAGACGACGTTGACGTAGGGGATGATATATATTTGCGGATGATGTACAAGAACGACCTCCAGGAAAAAAAAGAGGTAGTAAAAGAAAGGAATCATCCGACGCCTCCGATAAGGCGCAAACATCTTCGTCGTCGACGCTTTGCGGGCTCATCGCGACACACTTGAAAAAGATTACGAAGACAAAAAAGTAAACCGCGGAAAAAAAGGCACAAACACTCCAGGCTCAAGAACAAGCGGCTCTCCAACAAGAACAAGCGGCTATCCGACAAAAAGAAGCGGCTTACTCAAGTGCAAAAAGAGACGATATGATGTTTCTTCAACAAAGTACGGAGGGGTTGCCGCCGGCACAAGCGACTTGGATCGAAGCGGAGAAAATAAAAATCCAACAAAAATACGGGATGATTTAGTTTAGTTTTTATTTGTATTGTTTTAATTATTTGTATTGTTTTAATTATTTGTATTTTTTTTATTTATCTTATTTAATGTTTTAATTATTAAGTTTTAATATTTTATATTCTTTTAATTATTTATTTATCTTTTATATTAATGTTTTAAGAAAAAAAAATAAAAATAATAAAATAATCCCACAACCTCCAAAATCCTCATTATCATACCACCCAAAATCTCACAATCCTCATTTTCACTGCCACGTCAGCAACTTTTTTTCCACAACTCCCACAACCTATATTGTCACTCATTATCATTCCGGGTGCTCTAAGAAACAAGAGGGTTTACATTTTGTGTATTGTAGTATGTTTGTTTTTAATTATGCATAGAAAATGGGAAAGAAAGATTTGTGGCTAAAAATAAAAGAAGAAAATTTAGTGGCTAAAAATGAAGGAGAGAATTTGGTGGCTAAAAATAAAAGAAGAAAATTTAGTGGCTAAAAATAAAAGGAGAGAATTTGGTGGCTAAAAACAAACCAAATCTCAATCTCTTCTCTCATTGGTCCACAAAGACAAACAATCCTATAAAATTATATTTGGGCATTCCTCATTTTTCTGTCATAAAATTATTTTGATGCCCAACTTCACTTTGGCAAATATACACGTGATCATAATATATGTTGCCTTAGAACGATTGAACCATTAGTTTCAATCATTTGATTCTTGCTCCTAGGATCTACTTAAGCCTAAGTCGACATACGGATTAGTATTCACACCAAATATCATAAACGGTACAAGTTATAAATTTTGAGTGACACTAAACTATTGAAATTATTAAAAACGACGTTTTTATCCTATGTGCTAATCCACTATATTTTATTTACTTACCTTTACTTTATTGTATGTTTGATGTTTAGTTTAATTTATACAATAATAACTACAACTAATAGTACATCAAATATCTACGTTAATTTATTTCTCCACTTAGAGAATAACCGTGTAGTTTTATTTGTTTTTATTCACATAAGTAAGCGTGTAGACAAATGAGTACACATATACATGTATAATATTTAATCACGAATTAGATGAGGATAATTTGTTCATGTTATCGCTTAATTTAGCAATTCCGTCATCGATAGGTATATAAATGAACTAGCTTTAATATCCGTACAATGTATGGTTACCGAAATTTATATTAAAAACAATTTATGTTAATTATTAATAAATAATTGATTAAAATTCATTTAAATAAATAGATTAAAAATGTTATATGAATACAGATAAAAAACTTTACTATTTCTGTGAAAATAATATAAAATAGTCTAATAAAAAAATTATCAAACATTATATATTATTAAATGTTATTAAAAAGTATACAGACCCATGATATAAAGCCCAAGACAAAACGGTTAAAGATATACAAACTCTCAACTATATAAATATAAAATATAAAATAGTATATAAATGAATATAAAATATTTATTTTCTTTGAATTTTGAAGTTTATGTTGCATTTAAAACAAAATCTAAAAAGTTATATATATTTAAGTTTATTTTTATCTTCTAAGGTTACTCTAACTATAATATAGTTTTTCTTTTTAATTAAGTAGTTATCCTTGATATATATTGACACATGTTATTTTAATATACAGATAGAGATAATTATAAGATAAAGTGTTTTATATAATTGGTACCACATCATCAAAAATTGTCACATGTCAATTTAAAGATTGTTTATATGACTTTATCAAAGTTATTCAATTCTCAATTAGTTATGTATTTAGATTTAGATTGATTGTGAAAAGTTATTTTGAAAAAGGTAAAATATCCTTACATAAATGTCACATGATAACATATAAATAAAGAAAAGTAATCCAACTTAAAAAGATGATAACAACACAAATAAAGAATAAAAAATTAATAAGTTAAAAAAACGGTCTATGCAAAAATGCAAAAAGGAATTAAAAGATAATATTTGCCAATCAAAAAGACTTTGGAAACAAAAAAAATTCAATTTACTGCATAAAGTATATTTGGTGTGTGTTTAGTAGTCTAGTTTCTTAAACAATTTTTACATATGTTGTATACTAGATTATTGTCTTGCGATAATACGGAGAAAAAATAAAAATTGAATTGTAAATTTTATGTTTATGTAGATTTTAATTTATTATCAAAAAATAATGTTATATGTATAATAATGTATAAAGTTTTACGTTTATACCCATGTTGTTTATAGTTATAATAACATATACACTTTTACGTTTATACACATGTTTTGATATTTTGTATTAGGAGATTTTAGAATAATAATAAGTTAAATCATAGTCCAAACTGAACTATTCTATAAGTAAATTATAGCTGTGTTTTTTATTTTAGTAAAGATAGAAAAAAGAGAGAATGTAATTATGTATTGTAAGAGAGTGTAAAATGAAAATAATCTTCGATGACATCATCAATCTGATCTAACGGCTACCATCAAAGAAATTAACTCATCCAAAATAACTTAATTCGTCATATGACATTTAAGGCTCATCTTTTATTATATATTAAAGATTATCCGGGATTATAAAACTATAATCATGACAAATATAATTTTAGGGGATTGTTTGTGGTTGTGATTGTGGTTGTTTGTAGTAAACCAATGAGAGAAGAGATTGAGATTTGGGGTTGTTTTAGCCACCAATTTCACTCCTTTTATTTTTAGCCACTAAATTCTCTCCTCTTTTACACCACACAAATCACTATCACATTAAACAACTTTAAGCAAGCTTTCTTTCTTTCCTATTTCCTATTTCCTATTTCCTATACATACATAATCAAAAACAAACACAAAACCCAAACCCTCTTGTTTCTCAATTGTTTTCATCTTCTCATTTCTCATCTTTTCGATCCATTCGATTCTTCTTACGAAAGATATATATATTACTATGGAGTGGTATTGTGACTTCACTTTCAATGGAGGTGACAACTTTTACGCTTCAGTCGATATGCCCTTAAAATACAACAATTCAAACATATTTGCTTCAAATGATCAAGAAAATTTTCAAGAATTTTCAGACGAAATCAACCACATGGATGACATTTACTTGTACATTTTCTACTTTTTAAATTAACATTCTTTATTATTTATCGCTTATTCAGTTTCGACTATGTTTGTTTAGAATAAAAACCAAGAGTTTGGGAGGGACACAAAACGGAGCTCTTAGATTCTCTCTCTTTTGGATGGTAAGAACTAATATCGGATTCGGTTGTGAGGTCTTTTTTGACTTTCTCCATTCCATTTGCACAAATAGAAATATCATATATGACAAGCCTTAGATCATAAGATACCGCGATGCTAAGTGTTTGGATGTGTTCTTTTATTATTTGATTTGCTTTAAGAAGTATTCATTTTATCATTTTGTTTCGCAATCTAATCGTATACTTTCTCCATCTCTTTTGCAGTAACTCTTTATTTGAAGACCATACAAGTGATGATGATGCAACTGACAGAATTCTTGACAACATCTTTGAGAGCGAAATAGAATACTCACAAAATGACGGAACCTCGAAATATCTCAAAACAAATGATGCCTTTTCTCCATCAACCGATTGGGGTAATGGTGAACTTTCAACGACTTATCAAATACAAAAGGTAAGATGAATTTTTATATGAATTAAAACTTTTCGCCGTAGCTAATGTTTTGTTTGTAATCTTCCTTAGCAATATACAAGATATGAGAACTCAATGGAAGAATCGGTATTGGATGATCTTGAGAGGGTAACTGCACAGGTGAGACTATATAAGTGTTAATAGAATTTTAGACTCTGTGTGAAACCTGTGAACTCTTAATAAACATATCTTTCTTGAATTTATTAGTTCACGGACAAAACCCGGATTTGCTTTCGAGATGCTTTCAATCGGTTAGCAGAAAGCTCAAAACAGTCATTAAACTCATGCCTAGAGGGTGAGTCTACAATGACTTCTAATAATGATACATTGAGGTATGTATAATATTTTCTTTTAATGCTTTTATATTATAACTTTACGTTTCGCCCATTTGGCTTTGATTTCATTTTATATGAGTTTTTAGAAAGTTTTTTATTTTACGAGATTGACATGTTAGAGATAAACATAACTTGAATTGACCCGTTAATAACTAAATGGACCAGCTTTACCATCTTTACCTTCCTTAAACGAGTTGAACTAAAGATAGTTGCATTCTATTTTTGTCATTCAGGGCTCTGGAAACCGAAGTTGGAGAATCAGAAACAAACGTTATTGATAGAGCAGTAGGGAGTCTGATGTTTAGTAAGTTTGATTTTGAAGAAAACGATGATCAGAAGGCGGTTTCTTATTGTCAACATCAAAGAGATTATAACGATGATGCAACAGTACCCCAATGGGGACAGCAGGATATATTTGTTATCTCATATCCGCGACTCCCTGTTTATTAATAATGGTTAGATAATAAAGGATACGAGTTTTGTTAGTATTGGGTTTGTGCTGTTTGATTTTAAAAAACGCCAAGTTTGTAAGGTTGTATCCCTGCTTGAATATATAATATTTTTTGCAAAAGACATCGAAAACGAATTGATATACTGATATGGCAAAATATCTTGCCAGATTGATATAACGACCGCGATTATGTTCAACGTGTTGTTTTTTGTGGTTTGATATGAAGAACCAAGTAACTAGAGGGCTTGTGTTACAGTGAACTAGGAGAAATAATGTTTAGTTGCATTTCCAGTTGACCATTTTAAGATGGCCAGTTTTGCATCTACCGCTAATACCCATAAGTTCGAGTTTAGTTTAACATCATTAGCAGTAAGTCAGCTTCTTTGAGTTCAAAAACTGAAGATGCCCGTGTTCCATTGAAATAAAACCCTTTGAATAACGGTAACTAATGTGAGATCCACATAGTGGGATAAGATGATTAAATATCACTTATTTTATAAGGTATAAAGGACTCAATCGACACCATCTATTTAGTTTTATCCAATAACTTAAATTAAAATCAAAACTCACTTTCAATCTTTTTTTTAAATTAATTCATATCGCAAACCATTAGTCGTTAGACGAAACAAATTACGCCCTTGCGACCGGTTCTTTTTAAACAAAAGAAAATTAAAATGAGTTATGGAATGGAGTGTTGTATCGGTTCTTTTTTACTCAAATTTTTTTTTATGGTCTTAAATGAATCCAAACCACCACATAATTAATTAGGGGAGAATATATATCAAGGATTTGGATAAAAATGAATATTCGACCAAGATAAGATTCCATTGTTGGCATATTCGGCTATTCAGATTCAGAGGAAAAACCTTTGGTTCAAAAGAACAACATACAAAGGGGGTAAAAACATAATTTATAGGTTCCGAATACACGTTCAACATAGTAAATTTGCTTGATAACATTCTAAAATTAAAAATCTTCGTCATCCTCGTCGGCAATATGTTGAGCAAGTTCTTGCTCCTGTTGTTGTCTCTCTCTCCTCTTCTCGGCACTTTCTTTCTCCTTATGAGAATTAGGTGGGAACCGAAGGGCACGAACCGCCTCATTATGCATATTCAAACAAAACGCGATTCTGGAATTAAAAGCCATTTGAGGTTCATTTGTTGAATAAATGTCACCAGTTTCTTTAGATACCATCCATCCGTTTGCATGATCTAATGTGGCATCAATTGCACCATCACGGATTGCTTTGGACACGATGCTTTCAGCATCACCAATGGGGTTTGGAGAATCCAATCTGAGCTTTGTTGCCACATCAGCAAGCGATATGCGGGAGTAGGAGATGCTAATGTTACGCAGCCCAGTTCGGATAACATTGTGACGGAGTCTCACGATCAAGTTGTTGGTTCGGTCTGTTGTGAAAGTGGTGGAGAATTTTTCTGCCACGGTTTTAAACAGATCCAGATCTCCTATTCTAACAGCCTGTAAAATAAAACAAAAAAAACTAGCTAAAAATATAATGGGTGGGTCAAAAGTCGCTCAAAGTGTATAATTCAATCATAAAACCTCACTAATCGTCTTATTCAAAAACTAGATACTTAGTGACACCACCTAATTATGAAAAAAGACAATTTGGACATAATGTTTCAGGTCAACAATACCCGAACCTCAAATAGTATTCTTCTCAAGATGACTACTTCTATCTTGTATATGCATAAGGACTTCCTGTTGGCCTTGAAATTTATTTTTTTTGGAAACGGCAAATGATTTTATATCGGAGCCTACTCGTAATATTTCAACGAGTACCCCAAGTTCGAGCTCCGCATAGCGGGCAAACCCAGCCCCCTACGGGGATTTCCAGGGTTCACCATGTGTGCTATAAGAGGTGTGAGTTAAATTACGCATTTTTTTTGCGACGACCACAAGAGTCGAACCCACGACCTCAGCCCACATGGGTATAAAACCCGGTGCATCACTACCAGCTGGGTTGGAGATCATTTGCAGTCATATATTTCAATTGTCTCGTATTATATGAATGGGACCCATAAAAGAAAAACGGGAGACTTCTTAAACGAATGGTCTTAGAGATAACTGGAGTTTACAGTTTCGACCTGCTAAACTACAAATGGGAGACTTCTTAAACCAATGGTCTTAGAGATAATATCTAGCTCTACTCGCCTATACCCTAAAAACCAACGCAAGTCAAGCTAGTAGAATTCCCCTCATAATGTACTTATAACATCTCGATTTCCTTCTTACACCTAGGAATAGCAATTTCAAACCGTTTGTGCGAAATGGGTTGATTTTGAAAAAACATTAATGTTATTGGACAAACAAATAGAACATTAAAACTTATTAGAAAACTTGGATCGTTACTGCAATAATAGTAAATGACAAATTACCCGAATGAACAGAACAAATGTCAATAACTAACAGGCCTTATATATATCCAATAAGATGATCAAAGTTAGCTAAACTCACATTTGTCAGCTCAAAGTAGGGCCTCAAGGCCTTCTCCATGCCTTTCTGCATAAAAACAGTTCGTTCAGGGATCTCTCCAAGAAGTAGACGAACAATGACAGCCCACTTGTTGCACTGAACTCGAAAACCAATAGCAGCTACAGGAGCTTTTCGGGCAGCTTGAAGAAGGGATTCCTTTGCATCAGTGTATTCTAGCTGAATCGTCCTAATCTTCCCAAGGTAATACAGGTACCGACAAAACTGAAATACATAAAACACATAGAAGCAAAAAAGGAGGAAATGTTAAATTAACAAGCACCCAAACTGTATTTTACAAAATATATATATTGATAATAATCATAAGTATCCGATTTTTACATCAAAGTAAAAGAAAAAAACACAAACAGAACCAGAAAAAATATCTTAGGGTCAAGTAAACTTCCAAAAGCTCGCCGTTCCTCACAAGTATCATCAATACAATACTATGAAATCATAATCACATGAAATTCCATAAGAATGACAACTATTAGCTTCATAATAGTAGTATCATCTCGACTCAAATTCGTAACTGTTAAGTCTGCTGCCATAGTCGTCGATTTGTGACTAAAATCAAGAACTAATATTTTACTCTCATGAATTGTGATCAAAACATAGATTTACTTTTAACGATTTTAGATACGACTTTATAAAATACCAACAAAAAGAAAATTATCTTTGTGTAATTATTAACTAGTAATTTATTTATATACTTTACCTAAAAATCCACAATTAGGCACAAATAAGACAAGTCTATGGTAAACACTAAAACCATCGAATAAGGTTTGATCTACTTTCACTAATCAGATTCAGATCATTTGAGAGTCCGTTGCCCGCTTGCCTTTTGCCACTTTGTAAATTCTTTTAGTTGTATCAAACCTGAAACATTTTTATGCAATTTTTTTCACTATTAGAGTCCGTGGATCAATCTTAAGACTTGGACACGATTTAGGGAACTTTTCCGCAGACTTACATCCCCACAAGAACTCAAATCCTTCATTTTCAAATAGATGCAAACACGTGATCTAAAAATTCCATAATTGACAGCTAGCCATTTAAAAATACCTCCGCCGTCCTAAAAATACTGTCCACTGTACTATTTTTACATGTTCCAACAATAACTGTAAACTTCTATAGATAATTATGTATAATTGACCAAGTTTCCAATTTAACCCCTATTTTTTATTACCATCACAAAAACTTAAAGAAAGCATATGAAATTGGTGAAGGAGTAAAACTGTCATTCTACTAAAAGTAACCTATAATAATTAATTTTATTAAAATGTCTGTCTTTGCCTAGTGGAAAATATTTGGGATGAAGGAAGTATAAGATGTTAACCATGACGGTTATCACAGCTGCTTTCAGAAAAATTAAAGTTTCAAGTGGTTAATTATTATCTACATATCAACATAAAAGTAAACTCGCCTAAGCTGGTAAAAGTTTATAACAAACTATTTATTTCAGATTAGTCGATGTTGGACTATAAGACCAATTAGAAATCTAGAGTAGAGAAGTCATTGCAGCCCTGGAAATGAACGCCATCCTACTACACTCTCCTATCTAATGCCTTATAAAATGAATTAGTGAAGAATCACCTGCTGATTTGAATGAGCTTCAAAACGTGGAGCCTTAGATCTCAGCTTCTCTGCTTGATCATACAAATTGTAATGGAGGTAACTGCGAAGTAGCAGGTTGAGGAGTGTTTCCTGCATATCACCCATCAGAACTTAATAAACCCAATTATGTCCAACAGCTAATCAGTAGGTAGAATTTTGATCCATTTCCTTATAAATGGGTCAGTTCGGGTTATTTATAACTCTAACGGGGAAACAGGCAGAATTAAAAAACTCAGGTTAATGGAAAACAGGTCAGATCAGTTGAATAGGGTCTAAAGTCGACTAAGTGTATTTCTAAAGCATGAAACCTCCTAAATCATTCTATTTAGAAGAGTCGATTCCTTTCGATAACAATCAAAACTTTGTTATCATATTTGAATACACACTAGTTATTTATAACAGTAATATAAAAACATGGGCACAAACTTATTACAGGTCAAAATTACCTGTTACCCAACCCGCCCATTTTGCCACCTCTACTCAGCCTTCAAAAATAAGAAACAAACCTGGCCCAACTCATCATGACGTAATGTAGCAACCCGGTGTAAAGCAAGGAGATTACTGCAAGTGAAGTTGAAGTTAATGCTCTTAATCGGACTAGAAAAAAAAACTTATATCTGATTACATACTTCAATAACACATTAATATTAAGAATATATAAGCAGACAAAACCAAACACAACACTTTTGTCACTCACCCACGAATTTCCGAGAGATTGTTGGTAAGTTCATAACTAAGAGAGTAATAGAAGTAGAGTTTGGATGCCAAAACATCAACAGTTCTCTTGTTCAAGTTTTTCAAACGAGCAATGCTTGCAGTGGAACAAGCCTTAGCCTGCATAATAACAGAAAAAATGACCAAATCAATCATGCTCACCTCACGGAAAATTTTTAGAAACAATAAAATAACAAAAAGGAAAAACTATGCTTACCTCACTGTATTTTTCCTGATCAATCAGGAATATCAGCACAAGCAAGTAGCAATAGATCTCAAGCTCCGGGGAATGCTTTACAGGAGTAACTTGAGTTGCAGATGTTGCATTGTCGACTTCCATATCAAGTTGATCATCCTGTACAGAATATACAAAATTGTAAAGCTTATAGTTAATTGAAGATTCGTGTTTACTTATCCAAAAGCTTGTATGGTACAACAATTCATTAAAAAAATTTGAACTTCCTAAAGTCAAAGACGATATAAACAAGAGACATCATTCATGTGAAGGCAATATAAAAGTATGTGATATACTTATATCGTGAATTTAACCCTGTACACTTTCACCATAAAAGTATGTTATATACTTATATCATGAATTTTAACTCTGGTACAACATTTCCATCTTCATTTCTATTACAGACGATTAACAAGTTGGTACACCACACACAAATTTATATTGATAATTGAACAATGATTTATTGTAATATCAGATATACTCTAATTAATTAATCTGTTGTACCTCAAGGTTCCATTTCCACGGGAAAGTCAAACTGAATAACATTTAAGAAAGATTTAATATGATTTGGCATCTTTATTTTTGCATATTCTGTGAGGTAACTTGGGGAACAGAAGACAGTTTTATTGTTAAAAAAACGGTAACCACGTTCCAGATATTGCACATTACAATCGGTGTTCGCAAACTAGCAATAAGAATCTAATCTTAAAACAACACCTATGATGTTTATCAAATATGTCTGTCAAGAAAGTGTAATCACCAGAAACAGCTGTAATTTGGTGAATTCGGTTGTAACTGTAGTATTTAGTTAATGCTTAAATCTTTCTTTCTTGCATCAAGATATTTATCACCACGAAGACCATGAGGCCCTTTGAGCACAATATAATATGGTACCTTACAGCATAAGGTGTAAGTAACAAGGCTGGATTGAACCATCTAGTTATCTTTTACCCAAGCTTCTATTTATTAATTCTAGTAAGAGCAATTTTGGAACCCTAAAAACGTGTATTTTTCCTATGTAAAAAGTTCAGAAGCACATAAATACACAGTAGCGTCTTTTCTGACATTCTCTAATTTAAAATTCAATATACTAGGTTGATAGTTGTAAATTAACACCAGACACGGATTCTGACTATAAAAGCTATTTTAATTGTTTTCAACGAACTTCTTTGCTTAAAAGCTAAAACTTCAATGCACAACACCGTTAGTATGTCAAATTCTTAGATATATGTGACCTTCTAATAACCTACAACTGCACAACACCAGAGAGCCATAGATATTATTCCTCTCACAATCGAATATAAAATTACTCACGTCTTCTGGTACACACCAACTGACTTCCATGTATATTCCATTTTAATAAATGCTACAATTGTATTTAGTAAACCGACACAGCTTTGCTATCAACAATATGATTTCTCGGTTTAATTTATGCTTACAACCAAAATTTCACAAAACATATATCACTGAATTAACAACTCTCACTTATCGTTACTATCGAAGATGCAACTTTCGTAAGCTAAACATCCACTACCATTCTACAACTATTATATACTAATTGAATCTGATATTACTAAACATGTGGTTCTAATTATACCTTTGGGAGATAGGAAAGTAATCGAGAATGTGATTCCGATCCAGGCGTAAGTGCGAAACTAAGAAACGAAGAAACAACAGAAGGGTTTAGCTTCCTCCTTGACACAATTGTTAACCGAACAGCTTTCGAAATCCGTCGAACTTCACGAGCATAAGCTCCAGTCTCAATCAATGCAGCAATTTCCTTCAAATCTAACAAAATCAATTTAAAATCGTTTATATACATGAATCAACATATATTTGAATAAATTCACAACATGGATTGTTACAGTGTAGAGTAGGAGAATTTGTCGATGAAATCGAATCAGAATCTTTCATCTCGATATCTTGAATCGTCATTTTTGCTCATACAACAAAGATCAACTGATTTCTTTTGCCCCAAGCTAAGTATTTAACTTAGTTTTTAATATATCTGCCCTTCCATCCAATCCGATTTATTCTTTCACGACATACATATTTCCTTATTGTTTAGACTGTAATGTAATTGTATGTCAAAAGTTGTTCTACTTATGTATAAATACCTTTATATTATTTAATAAAATAGTAATATAAGATTTAAATGTAATGGGATTAATTTGTTTAATCAATATAATCTTGATAAATATCGAACAAGTTCGGGAAAGTATGGAGTGCACAATTGTTCGAACTTATTTTGATTGTTTAGGGACGAAGTCTCTCGTGGGTTCGGGGCGACGCCCCCGATAGCGGGGTCCAATGGGTGGCAACCCCAGACGTGGTCAAGGGGCGGAGCCTAAATTATTTTACATTAATAGTGTTATAATAAAAATGTCATAAAATTTAATCTGACTCCAGGATACGGTTTGACCCGTTTGGAAGTTACATACAGTTTTAAAAAAACTACATGTGGGCAGTTTTATAAATTGTATTAAACTTCTTTTTGTTGGTTAATTATTTACTGGTACGATTTTTAAATTCATTGAAATACAAAACAATCCACATATCATCGTTGATACATACTGAGTTTTATCCGGTTGAAGATTTCGATAGTACCATCGAAATACTACGATCTGAAAGTGAAATCACGACTCTCAGTTACCAAAATCGAAATCCCCAATTTACAACAACAAATAGATAAAATAGTCATTCTAAAACTGTGTCTAAAATTTTACAAAATAAACACTTAGTTTGGAACGAATATATTTTAAGTTAGAAAAAATTAATATTCGAATTCCATCATACAATTTAGTTAAGCCATTCTGACCCGTTTAATCTATGAATAAGAAAAATAATTCTTACTTGTATAGTTGCTTCTTTCAAAACGACATGAGATTTTAAACATGAATATTTATAAATGTAAATTCTAACTATGTAAGACGTATTCTCTACATGTTACATTTTCAAAATTCAAAATGTCACCTATTTATCCATTTGTAATTTCATTTTAGAATGTAGATAATGTCATGTTTGACCATAAAACCATTATCATCGTCTGTCTCACTGTTACAATAACAACGTTTAAGGAAGAAAACATAAACATATCTAATGTGCTAAGCTTAAATCAAACATTTGAACAATTACCATGAATAATTATAATCATGTTCTGATGTTTTTAATTGTTTCAAGCTCACATGTGTTTTCTTCAATCCGGATTTAGGCATTAGGTATCTTGATTTTGATTAATTAGCAATCTAGGGTTTTCACAACAAAACAACCGTGAAATTTTATGCCATAATTTTGAACTTGCAAGCAAGATTTACGATTCTTACGATGAATTCAAATGGAAGTGGCTAGTTGGTGCAAAGAAGCAATTTCTCATTTCTCGTAATTTTACGCCATACGCTTAGAGGTGGACTAGGATCGTGAGTTTTTGTTTAAGGAAACAGGCTGCATAAGAAAATGTAGTAAATATATTGAAAAAATTATACATCAACAGTTTCCTTAAAATAAATGAAAACGCAAATGCCAGCAAATTGCAATTACTCGGTATCAAACTGTCCTTTTACACACTTTGAAAGACATCTAAACCTACAACCAAAACCAGTTTCAATTTAACAAACCACGTTTTCCCTGACATCCACTACATGCTGTTGGAAAATTTGGAATCATAGCTTTTTGGCGGCTGTGTCCCAGGTTACAAACATTCCCCTAGATGCTGTCTGGAAATTTCGCCTCGTAATCTTTCGGCAGCTGCATCCAGGTTTATAAACATTTGGTTAACTGCAAATCAATTTAATAACTCCAACCCATAAAAAGTGAAACCTTTTAAAACTGCATGACTCATATAGTTATATTTGTTGAATCTAGAGACTGATGTCAATGATACCAAAGATTTCTTTGTCCGGCTTTTTTTATAGTGTTGTTGGCACCCCCTAAACACTATTTTTAATGGGTTGGTGTAGAGGTTGTAATCTCGGCCCATTGAGTTATGAATAGGTTGAGTTTTATCTCATACGGACCAAATCATAAAAAATTAGCTACAAATGGAGGTCGAATAGCACACTTCAATAAGAGTAATGGGAACATGTATTAAGAAATACCATAAATGTGGCTGTAATCATTTTCCCAGCAAACCATCTACCATGAAGAGCACGCTGAGCAGCTACTGCAGATTGAGTGTTATCAAAACGTAGATACACAAAGCCAGCACTGTTCCTGTTAATTGAGCAAAAGTGGTCAGCTTCAGATTGCTAGACAAACAAATAGAAGAAGCCATATACGCGAAAACAAAAAACAAAGTTATCAATAATCATTCATTTTGATACACTAGGCACAAAGAAATTTACTTCTCAACATAAATATGCCTTAACGTTCCATATTTTTTGCTTTCAGATTCAACGTCCTCCTTGATATCAACATCAAAATCCGGCTCGTCCTGAATATAACAGAAAAGTGAGTAAACAATTTAATAATATCATAGCCCAAGCCACGTGTGATTTTTGTACTACTAACCTCCAACTCAGGATCAAACATGTTGTTCAACAATAGACATTCACTAGGGACGCCGATGCTTTCTATGGATGGAACAGTAACAGATGGCATAGTTGCAAGGCCAGGAAGAACACCGCCAGGTGGTGGTGGTGGTGGTGGTAGTGGTAGGCCCGTGCTAGTTAGGGTTTGCATGCCCATTGATCCAACAACACTGCAAAATAAATACAGTTTATACTTTATACACTACGGAATGACAACATATGTAGCAGTAGAGGTAGGAATATGGGTTGGGTAACAAGTCAAACAGGTAGGTCTTGTTGGTTGGGTTCAAACCGCAAACATTTTTTTTTTGTCTTCTCTTCACTTTCACTGATAGTTACAAGAATAATCTAATATTTTAAATAAAACAAGTTAGGAGGTTTTGAGCGTTGTGGGTGACTTTTGACCCCTTTAACCCATTTCTATTATAACGAAATCCATAATGTTACCCATTTGACATTTTGACCATTAAAAGTAAAGTATGACCCAAATCGACCCACTTACCATGAAATAGATCAAAATTGCCACATTTGGGAGCAGATATGATTAACAGAAAACTTAAATTGAAATTTATGTCAGACCTAGTTGTAGTTCCACTACGATCCAACTTTTGCATGAGAAGTGCTCGAGAACGTGCATTCAAAGACTGAAAATAGATAGACAGCAAATTAAAAAAGGTAAACTGGACCTACTAATGATATTTAAAAACCTACTAGAGTAACTACGCAGAACTAGGAAGGGATACTAACCAAACCACCTCCTTCATCATCATCAAAATCACCAGGATTTATACCCATTTCTTGCATTCCAGATTGATCAGTAATAGCAGACACCTGCATTAATAGTTATGTTAGTAGAATCACTAGATTAAAAGGCAGAAATACCCCTTAACAACTGATGTGCATCGTCAACCTCCAATGTGACTTCAAAATATGTTCCAATATCTTGAAATTGAAATAAATTATCTAACAAACAATATTATCATCATCAACATGGAAATTTAATTTCCCTATAAACAATCCCATGCCCAAAATAACAATTTGAGGTGGCTAACTTCGACCCATTTAATTAAGAGAAGGTCGATATGGGGTTTTTTTTTCTCAACCGGGTCGAATAAAAAATGAAGTAAAAAAGAACAGGTCAAGCAGATTGAAAGTGCCCATTTTCAATTAACACAACCTCCTAAATTAACAAATCTAGAAATTGTACCTTCATCATCCGACCTGCAATCTCCAACTGTCCGTTTAAGCTCTGTGCAGCCCTGGCATCTTCAAGCCGTGCAAACTGAATAGGAACAGAAAATTTGTAAGCTTCCAGTTACCAAACATGGGCTTCATATTGACCAGAATTGACTGCCTCTTAGAAATTAATTTCGACAAAGTAGCAGTTTAAACAGCATCTTAATTTATTGAGGCCAATAAACACAACGATTAAAGGATAAGATGAATTTAGCTCACCTGAATAAAACCAAAACCTTTACAATTTCCGGTCTCATCAGTAGGTAGCTGCACCAGTTCTACAGTGCCAAATGATTCAAATACCTAAAAAGTATATGAAGCGAAAATGTTACATTCATCATAAAAAAACAAAGCACATCAAAGGTTCAATTTAAATATCATTGAAAGAAATTAGTAGCAGTTACGGGTAATAGAGAATCTTTAAGACATATTTGGGCATCATATTAAAATCTTACACATAACTCTACATAATGGATTATAGCTATTAAGTTCAATCACTAATACAAGTTTGCACTCTCTAGGTTCTTTGTGTTTTCTCCTTGTAGCTATCCAATATAAATGGAGGGAATCACACAAAGAGAAAGTACATTATGGAGAAAGCTACAAATTTCAGGAATATCATTCAAGAGATGCGATAAAGAACCTCAAAGATTTGAAGATTAGAAGATAAAAACTCTAGGAGCAAACTAACTAGTAGAAAAACATATATGTCAAGTAATGAAGATATACTAGGCAAATTATACCATCCAAAATCCAATTAATTTTCAGAAACACCCATCAAATAGCATTAATATATAGTCAATTAAGGAAAACAAAAATTTTTAAATGCTATCTTTCCTGTCTGACTTCTGAGTCCGGCATAAATACCTAAAAAAAAATCCACTCCCAACCCTAGTATAATACAAGTTCTGGTAATAATACTCTTTTGTGGGAGAGTTGATCAAGTCATGCGAAAAAAAAATTAAATATACACAAAATTCTATCGGTTTTATGCCAATATCATAGCTAATATTTGTTCAGCATATCATAAACTTATAGAAACTAGCCTTTACAGATGTCCATGCCGCATAAATATGCATACAAAACTATGAATGTATTAATGTTCACTTAGTGATTATAATGATCAATTTAATGCCCTCTGAAACTTCGAACTTCCATTTAATGTGTTTGAATTATTCAGTGACATTTATAAACCGATTATGTTAAACAAATAAAGTTCCTCTGGAGAAATAGAATTTTTAAACACACATGACATATCTATAAATAATAGTAACCAACAACTATAAGGAATTTCAAACCTGACGAAGTTGATCTTCCTTCATGTTGTAATGCAGATTGCCAACATACAACTTCCTAGCCCCCCCTGAGTAAGCACCTGTACCACCTGCGATTCCGGCAGTTGCAGTAGACTGTACAAGATTCTTTTCAGCTTCTGATGGTTTAACCATCACCGGATTACCAAGAAGAGGCTGACCAGAGAGTGCTATTGCCATAGGGACAGACATTGCATCATAAAATTCAATGTACCTGAGAATACCAAGATTATAAGATACAATAACGTTTTATATAAGAAATAACCGTGAATACTCAAGTTCCAAAGCTTTTGTCTAGGGATAACAGGAGTTAGAAGATTTATACCAAGAGTTCAAACAATAGGTGAAATGAGAGGCAAGTTGGAATCAAAAGAACTAGTCATTCTTGATTTGGAAGTATTTAACTTTAAGCATGGGAACAACTTTCAAGGATGTAGTAAATATACAAGTAAAGTTTACATTTTCAGTAATCTCACATCCAGTATTTCACTTGCTCATAAGTCCTCAAAGACAAGACCTATGCAGCAAAATATCTTGATTATAATTTTCAGTAGGTAATTTAAAAATGGTTTAATCGAAAATAAAATAAACAAGGACAGATAAAATAAATGTATTAGTGTTCCACAGAGGAAGCATGTGCAGACTGTCACGAGAATCCTCAACTATGAAATCCTTTCGCAACATTCAATATGTCCTAAAACTGAGGAAATTTAATATTGGTGTAAAGCAGAAAATCATACCCCACTCCTTTTGAGCGACGTGAATTGCGGTCCATAATAAGACGTACATCTCGGACCTAAATTACAATCAATCCAATCAGCAACATTCATAAAGAAAGAAGAAAAATGAGGTTTGACAACATTAACAGCATGAATACTTTTACGTGAATCCTCAAAGTAAAAGTAGACACTTTTCCTTTTTAAATACTTTGACAAATCAACTAGTCATAGACCTCCCATTTTCGTTATTTCTTTAATAGAAAAACATGTGACATGTTAACTTCCCAACGAAGCTTTATGTATTTCCGATTTCATAAAACCTGCAATCACCCAATTTCTTTTTTACTTCACTGGGTAAAAGAAAAGGTGTTACGACACAAGAAATCAACCCGGCAAACCCGGTTTATCATGAAAAGCTTCTAGTAGTATATGTTAAGCTAATGGCACATATATTATTTAAAGTTCAACATGTGGAAAAATCGTTGCTTTCTGAGAAATCATATTTTGTTGCAAATGTATATACTGAACATTGTTGAATAAATCCTGATAAAATGAAATTCTAGTCCTACCACGTAATATTATGAAACACACACCCAATGACCGACAGACTGCAACAACTACAAAAAGAAAACAAACCAAAAATAAAGCACACTACAAGAAAGAAAAAAGGATCCAGAATCAACCTTGCCAGCCCTTGAGAAGAACTCATAAACATCTCTTTCATCAGCCTTCAGTGATATCTGAAATTTTTAAAAGAACGTGAAATTAACATAAGAATCAACGGTGGGGGCAGGGAAGTAACCTAATACAAATAAACAAGTAGCCACAAGACCCACCACACTGAAATACAGCATGGTACATTACCTGATATGCAAAGACTGTCCGCTGATCTCTTTCTGGATCAACCTCTGGCTCTACAGCACCTTCCTTTTTGTCTTTATAACGCCTGCAAAAAACCAAAATTTGCAAGTCATCCCATTTTTATTCATTTCTACTGTGATGCTAACGACATTTCTACATCTACTGTCTAAAATGTACGGATAAAATGGAACATAGAGAAACACATTCCATAAATGCAAGAACCAATTTTTAATTTTTGCAACCAAAGGCCAAAATCATATATTAAGTTCTTCAGAACATGATGTTTTAATGTTAAAAGAGTGAGAAATGGAAGCTGCTCAAGTTACGAAAATCTTTGTTTGCATGTTCAAAAGAATCAATCTGGAGAACAAAGTAACAATTAATAGCATACAAAGCTACGTAATCCAAATTCAGGCAACAGTGAAGGATAGCTTTTGTACCTTTTCTAATGAACCTAAGCTTACTTGAACATCATTTGATATATATGGCAGAGTGACATCATAATAATATGTAAATCGGATGGTTTAAACCTGCTAACAGCTTTCATTTTATTATTAGACGTTTCCAAAGTACAGCAAGAGGCTTCACATATAATATAACTAAAACCACAAACATACCCTACTTTTCATACAACAACAATGAAAGAACAGCAAGTATGAAGCATGTCTTGATCTGGAATTCAACTATAAGTTGTCAGATGAAACTTTTTTTTGGCATAAAAGGACTTCTATAAAAGAACACAAATAACACCTTCAAAACTTAGAAGGCTCAGTAACATTGCTTTCAAAGTTAAAACAAAGTGAGGTTGAGTATGTGGCAACTGAGCGGTGCAATTTTTTCCTGTGAACAATTATTGGTGGTATTAGACCTGAAATGTAACAATAATTATCATATATAAGATATGGCAATACAATATCCTGCAAAAAATCAAATGGCTCTTTATATCCACAAGCAAAGCCTCTGTAAAGCAAAGCCCACTACTCCCACAACAGCATTTCTGCAACAGAACAGATACAAATAAGATGATGCCGCTTGAAAGGTGGAGGATAATGAAAATCATAATATGACATCATCACCCTGCCAAAAGGCCCACCAACTTGAAACCCCAATCTTGCATGCAATTTCAAGCTTTTAAAAGCCTAGGAGGGAGTGTTTTGACCCGAGACCTGAGTCTGGCTTAGAAGCCAGAATGACCATCTGAGGATTGCTCTATCACATCTGCGAGTTCCCAGAATCTAGGATTCAATATTCTATTCTCAAGAAATATTGTTTAATTATCATAATTCTATAAAACTGATATATGACCATTAGGCAGTAACGATGTTACCACCGAGAAATCTATGTTGGCACTAGCAGAAAAACCAAGGCAGTGGGGTAAACACCATAGGCACATACAAGAAAAAACAGATTTTATTCCCAAAACACAAAAGAAATATTTTTAAAATGTGGAGGAATAAATAGATTTCCTTCCAAAAAAACAGAAGAGCTAATTTAAAATGGGGAGGAATAGCAGTAATATCAAACTTTAAAGATGATGTCTGAGAAGCGGTTAGTATTCCTCTTGTTATACGACAAGCAATTAATCCTCATCTGAAAAGCAGAACTCGATGTATCAATGTTTATTGGAATGTCTATAAAGTTTAACAGATCTAAGCTTGTTAGCATTCAACCAAGCAGAGGCCCCTATTACCAAAGACACCAAATCTTGATTGATACAAGACACAAAACAACCAAATCCTAATGAATGAACTAACAAGACAGAGAAAAGAAATACCCACCCCACCCAACCCCCTCGAGAGATTCGTTACGGGTCGCTTGCACCCAACCATTGTTCAGTTCCTGGGGATTCGGATCGCGAATTGCTTCACTTAATTAACGTTACCAATCGACTTCAATTCCGTTCCGGCCAACTGTAGGTTCGCCACCAGATTTGCAAAAACAACATTCCAGAATCTCTAGGATAGTAAAAATGATGAATAGGCGATTTTAATTAGAAATTGTAGTGAAAAAATTTACCATGATTGAGAAACTGAAAGAAAAAACAAGAGTTTCAAAAACAAATTAGGTGGTGATAGCACGCACTGGTGAAAGTTGACAAAGTCAGAGACTTTAATTTGGAATAACGTGTACTTAAGCCTGACTGGTTTAAAATCTGTGCAATGATACTTATAAGATTTATTGCCACTGGAACAAATTGTAGAAACGTAAGAATGTAAGGTCAGACTATCTGATGTATAAGAGCCAAGATAGGAACAAGACTCTTTTATAAAAGCGCATACTTGACCTTCCACTTTACCCCAATAGGATGTAAATGTCCTTGCAGTCATGGTCTTATTTTTTGTTTAGGTGCTTAGGATGACATTTATTTGATAGTCGCTTTGCTTGGAATGGGGGACTCTGATATGGGACTCCAGTTTGTTTGAATTTGCAATAGACGTTAAAAGATGACACTGGGGGAAAAATGGCAGTCTCAAAGGCACTTATTTGGCCACAACACCAAAAAGGTTAAAATAGAAATATGTACTTAATTTTCTTTTTTTGTACTTAATTTTTTACTCAAATCAATTGTAACGCCAGCCAACTTAGGGTTTAAGCATGTTATTTCCCAGTGTAATCTATCTTTTATACAGTTAACTCACTCCAAAATTCAAATCTCTTAGTCCCATGTGCATATTTAATGTTGGATGCAATAACTATCTATTAAATTTAAACGGTCAATACCAGAAGGCTTTAATATGTTAATCCATGTGAACAGAAAGCCTTTGCAGTTTATGTTAAGAGCAAAAGGACCTAAAATATAAGAATTTGTCTTCCACTCACTGTAAAGCCCGATACCAGAAAAGATGGCTAAAAATATCATTTAATCTAGGCAAAGTACCTAAAACAAATACGTAAATGCTACACTTCTTTCCTTGACAATACTCTTGCATAAAAACTGAATTTGCAAGATACTAGGATCTGGATCAGAAAGCTACACAGTGGAATAACCGACCATTGGTAGCATAAAATTCTTAGCAAACAAACAATGATTAAGTTAATGTCAAAATCGAACAACAGATAAGCCATTAATGCCATTCAGCAAGAAATAAATGAAGCACAATTATGCAGCTTAGCAAGTCAAAGAAGATATGTAGCACATTGTATAAGAACATGAACATGAAACGTACCTGCTTTCTCGATCAGGTTCTCTAATATCCCTATCTTTTTCTCTTTCTTTTTCTCTATCCTTAACCTCCCGATCACGACTCTTCTCCCTATCACGGCTCTTCTCCCTGTCACGGCTCTTTTCCCTGTCCTGTTCGTGTCCAGATCTTTCTGATCTGCTTCCACTTCGAGGTAGTCGCTCGTGTTCTTTTTCTTTTTCTTGGTCTTTCTCGTCCCTTTGTTTCTCGGATTCACGTCCATGTTCCCTCCTTCCCCTCACACGATCCCTCTCCCTGTCTGCACCTCTGTCTCTTTCTCTTTCTCTATCTTTGTCTCTACCCTTACCATTCCTATCCTCCCTGCTCTTATCCTTATCAATGTCTCTGGTTTCACGACTACTCCTTTGTCTATCTCTATCACTTCTATCTCCATCTTTTGGAGATGAACGGTGGCGCGAAGAGCCCCTTTCTTTCTCACGATCACGAGACTCTTCACCAGACTTGGCACGTTTTGACCTACGATCATCATTGCTCTTCTCACTTCTATGTCTAGAGCTATGCCTCCGCTCTTTATCTTCATTTTTACCAGTTTCTTCGCCACCATTAGCTCTTTGCTCTGACTTTGGTGCTTCAGGCTTTTCGACCATGTTTTCCAAGTACTCATATTCGTCAAAATCCATTGGATGGTCAACTAATAGTCCCCAACACTGTGTAAAAGAAAACGTACCCTACATAAGATCTTCTGGTTACAAATGATAGTTCTTACAATCAGTAAAATAAGAGAATATTAGTTTAAGACGGTTATAATCTCTACTACAAGAAATTAAGGTTAGTCATGACTTTTTGACGTTATATATTGAATTTCCTTGGAGCTGTAGTTGCTTTTACTTCATAAATATATAAAATTCTGTATAAACTTTTGTATATCCCACCTACAACTACGGTGCGAGAACAAAAAATGGGAAATAATATGCCCTCGAATTATTCAAGAAAAAAAATCTAGCACCACAAAAAGAGATTTAGAATACTATGATGTCCTAAAAAAATCCACCTCGTTTCACATAAGAGCTAAACAGCCATTAATTTCAGACGAAACTCCAAAAAGATAGTTCATTTTAGACTAAAAATCTTCATAATCACGTAAAATCAGCTAATATTTAACCACATCTACACAGTAACATATAAAGCCTCCGAATTCAATTCTTCGTACAAGTTCTTACGTAATCAAGTTCTTAGTCATAAACCAGATAGACATGTAACAGTCACCTTAAATAAACTCAAACCTAGAAACAACATATCATTCCAGCTTTAACACTAAACACTGATCATTTTAACCTAACATCCAACACTATTTCTATAAAGTAAACAAAAACAAATGAATAAGCAAACAATCAAACTTCTTAATCAAAGAAACAGAAAAAGGTAGATATAATTACATGTTTTAGTAAACGAATATAATAGCTGCTTAATTCAACTTCTTAACTCACAATCAGATGAGCATTTAACAGTGCTCATAAATGAACTCATACCGAGAAATTAACTTTCATTCCAGCTTTAAACCTAAAAACTAATCAGTTAACCTAACATATACAAAACTATCTCTGCATATTAAATAAAAAACACGGAAATCACATATTTCAGTGTACGATTTCGAATGTTGACGTATTCAATCTCTTAGCCCTGCCAACGATCGTTAATAAACTCATACCTAAAATTAAAATTCATTCCATCATTTAACCTAAACTCTTTAACTTGAATAAAAAAAAAATTAAAAAAAAAAAACTCGATTTCTTATCCCTAAATTAGATGACTATTTAACAGTCGTCCTAAATAAACTCATACCTAGAAATTGAATACCTAAATTCTAACATATATACCGGTGTCCGAATTCCATTTACAAATTTCTTTTCAGCTTGAAACATAGTAATCAGTTAACTTAACCCTAACACTATCTCTGTAAATTAAATAAAAACAATTAAACGTAATTTCTGAGGCCTAAATTAAATGAAAATTGAACAGTGATGCTAATTAAACATAATATACGTAAAAATTAGGGTTTGTGGATGATACCTGAGCAACCGAATTGGAAATCGCCGGAAATATTCAGAGAGAGAGAGAGAGGCGGAGAGTGGTACAAAATCGCCGCGATGGATGATATATTAGATTGGGCCGGGCTGTAAAGATGTAAAGAGCATGATATATTAGATTGGACTCAATTGTCCCTAACTTCTTAAATCTCTTCTTTCAAAAATTATACCATAATAATAACTTTAATCTATATATATATATATATATATATATATATATATATTAATATTAATATTAATTAATTAAAGAGTTTTGCTAATTATAAGCATTACATATTTATACAGGTAAATGATCAATTAAGACACATTTGATATTACACCGTTGCGATCGTCTCGTTTTTATCTTTAATTATAGCTATTGCGTTATATACTTTCGACGACGACTTTTTTTTTTTTTTTTTGTGGGTATTAAAATTGTTAATATCACATTTGATATTAGTACCAATTCGTAAAACTTCATAAAAGAGGATTACTATAAAATGTATAAATTACCTAAATTTAGAAAAAATATCGAATTATGACGATTTTTTTTTCCTTCATTTTTTGACATAAATGTGATAGTACACATATCACATGTGATTTTATTATGTATGTAAAATTTCGAAAACTTATAAGGCAATAAAACACATGATTTTAACTTTAATTGTGAATTTAAAACACAAAAATATTATATGAGGTATAATCTATATAGACTAAAGCACAAAATAAATTTTGTCTTTCTCTATAAATGTCGACATCTACATTTCACGAACTCACTGCTCTAGTGATGACGGGAAACTTAATAATCCTATGAGTCTTGGTGCGACTTCAATTTGGTCAGGAGTAGTGACCGGGATGATGGAACTAAAAGAGTTAAATATCGACTTGTTGAGCTTTATTAGCAAATCTGTAAAGAATGGGAAGAATACTTGTTTCTGGCTGGAGAATTGGACGGTTGGAGGGACGCTTAAAATCCTTATTTCCGCGGTTGTATGCGTTAGAAAATAACCAAGTCGTCTCGGTTTTTGATAAGCTTTCTAATGGTCTCGAAGGCGGTTTCCATAGGGCTCCTCGATGGGGAGTAGAAAACGAGCAAATCTTACAACGTAGAAGCTACCTTAGCGATGTTCATTTAACCAATGGCATCGATTCATGGATCTGGAAGTTGGAGGAGAATGGGTTGTTTTCCGTCGCTTCTATTCGGAAAGTTATTGCTTCTAAACTTAATATGGTCGAAGGTGATCCTACAAGATAGTGCAAGCTTGTACCCATTAAAGTCAATCTACTTGCTTGGAGAATATGAGGTGATAAACTTCCGACATGATTTAACATGTCCTTACATGGTCTTGATATTCAAAGCTTGGAGTGTCCGATGTGCAAAGAAAGGGCGGAAACTACTAATCATATTTTTTTCTCGTGTTCTTTTACATGTGATCTTTTAAAGAAGATGTTAACTTGGTGGGATTTTCCGGCAACTTACTTTGATTCATGGAATAGTTGGAAAAGTTGGTTTGTCGAGTTAAAAATAATAAGAGAGACGAAGGATTATGTGGAAGCCACGTTTTTTGCTTTATGGTGGTCTTTATGGAACTTTAGGAACAAGTTGATTTTCTCTCCCAAGATATCGTAGTGATGTTTTTAACATGAAAGTGTCACAAGTCTTTTTATGGTGTAACAATAGGGGTAGGCGCAAACTTGATTGGTCATTTTGGATTAGAAATCCAATGTATACTCTTATGTAACTGGTTCTTTTTTAGCTTTTTGCTAATTTTAATATATTTGAATACAGACACGGGATGATGGCAATGCCGAAGCTTCTTGTTTGTATTTTTGCCGTTAAAAAGAAAACTGCTTCTTTTTCTCCATCTTTTATTAAAAAACTCTATAGATCTATAATTTTTGAGCTTCAAAACTTGCACCAAGAACTAAGCTAAGTAATAAATTCTATAACTTTTTTGCTTTGTATTAATGTTTGTAACATTTTGCTATGCTAGATTTAAAATTTTCACCCAAGTTCTCAAATGCTAGTTTTAACCTTATATTTTACTCCCTCTGACCCATTAGGTTTGTCCACCTTACCATTAATACTTGTCTCAAAAAGCTTGTCCACTTTTAAAAAAAAAATCTTTATAAATTTATAGTTTTCCAATATTGCCTTTATTTAATTATTCCACTCCATTCCTTTTTTACTAACATGAAGACAAATGACCAAAAGTCAAAACTCTCATTTATTAACAAGGAATTTAAAAAAAATTCAAACCCAATAGATAAAATATATATATATATATATATATATATATATATATATATATATATATATATATATATATTTGTGGAAACAACCTCTTGTATTAACTGAGAAAAACATTCTCAACTTTTATTTATTTTAAACATAGTATTTGCTTAGATATACGGACCCAAATAAGAAACAACTTCTTGTATTAAGTTCTCATCGCAGTCAATTTGTTAAGGCAAAATTCCTTGTCGTTCCAACTTACCACTACCAATATGTGGTGTTTGATAATTGTTTCCACCACCAACCTTCATAATTTCTCTCATGAATGTTTGCAAAGTTAAACACATTATTAAGTTCATGAGATTGACATTTTTTCAAAAGAAACCTGAACCGCTGAAACTAATTCATCAATTGTTCGAAGTGACTCTTGCTCTTGGAGTGATTGAATCGCTTGAAACTAAACCCAAGATCTAACACATTTAAATTTGGACTATTTGGCGGTTGAAAACAACGTCGAATATCAAATCCATCTGAGATGCGGCTTCTAGAAACTAGTTATCGTTAACATCAATATGTGGTTTTGCATTGTCGTGTTGAATAGATATTGGACATATATGACCTTGTGGCTGTTTAGCTATAATAGCCGGTAGAACTTTCTCAATCAACCAAGACCTTGTCACTTGTTTAGTCACCGACAAAATAGGCTTGGTCTCCAATGTTCCTGCAACACGTTCTTACTAGAACGTTTATCCGGTTCTAAAGTCGTGAGCGGGAAAATACCAATCTTTCCATAAAATGTTTCATTTCCCGAGGAATCAAATCGTGGTCGCGCAACCGCAACTAAAAACAAAACCTTTGTGATAACTTTTTTCCTTTTACATGTTCTTAATGGTTCATCATCACCGGAAACAAGGTAGTAACTTTTTGATGGTCATGACATGTAAAACCACTTTTCATCGATGTGAACGACATTAAACTTATCATGGAATGTGAGACTGTGACTTGACAATGTTGGAGTAATCATTGATAAACAAAATTTTAACCTTACTCTTTTATTTGCCTCGGTGAGTTCCGGCTTGATAACATTTGTTTGTGGCTTAAGGGCGCCTTCTTTGATTCGTATATGCAAAGTTGATTTTGAAATGTTTATTGATTTTTCAAGATATCCGATATTGGTTCGACGGCGTAAAGGAAGATGCGAAACTTCAGCTAAATTGATTTGAATTTTTTTTCGTCCAACTTTCTTTGGAATATCTGATGATAAATTAACGAATGATCCATGATCGACTTGAAGCTTAGCCTGATGCCAAATGCGGCTTATGGTCCTATTAGATACAAAATATGCAACCGCTAGATCACCGATGGATCCTTTATACAGTTTTCCATTAGAACTTTTTTGCAATAAACATTGTTAAATGGATTGACTTGAACGTCACTAAGGTTTCTTTGATTAATTAAACTAGATTAGATGAGTTATCCATCTTCCTAAGCAATTTTAGAGAATAAAGACGGGATTGAACTTTTTAGAGATAACAAAACAACCATATACGTATTCTTCAATTGTTTTTAGAGATAACAAAACAACCAAATGCGTATTCTACAATAGTTGAAGTTGGTCAAATTAAATTAATTCAATTGGTGGGAAGTTTGCCTCCAATTTTTTTTAACGAAAATATTAAGTCGATCAAGGTAAAATAGGTGGGAAATTTGCCACCATTAGGCCACTATAATTGTTTTAAAGTTAAACTTTTTATGTGTGTGTAGAAAAAACATTTGTAAAATATAAATAATATTTAATGTCATTATCTTAAATTGGAAATTCTTTTTAGTGGATGAATATAATGGGTGGGAGGAAGTATGATGTCTTTTAGATCCCTTTATTTATTTAGAAATTAAGATTTGTTTAAGACTTTATTTAGAAGTATGTTCCATATTTTTAAGTTTAGTTAGTAGAATTCTTAACATTCTTCATGTTCTAAAAAGTCGTATACTTTCTTAATAAATTTATAGTTTTAAGTAGTGTTGTTAAAAAAAGTAATTTGGAAATTTTTTTGTTAAAATTTCGAACATATTTAAATTTTGTGAAATTGCTACAAAATAATCATACTCACTTGGAAAATTTCAAACAACTGTAAAATATAAATAGTTTTAAGAAAGTAGTATTTCTAAATAATTGTTACATTTATCTAATATTTTGGTATTCTTGAGGGTAATGGACAAATGTAAACAAACCATGACAAAATTTTCTACATATTGTTTACACTACTCTAAATAATAGATTACCCTTTAAGAAATACTGTTATATTAGACATACGATCACATTCCTTTTCTAAATGGCGAGTAGTAGCAGGCAGGGGAGATCTTCAAAGATGCCGATGACAACCCCGAATATACGACCTAGTAGGACACCATCGAGATTTATTCCTACCATGCATCCCACCCCTAGGGGATCAGCAAGTCAGGTAGAAGTAGTGTCGGCGACTATACCTCGTTGTCTCCACTACCTTTGCATCTCCTAGGAGAGACGACATGCTTCTGTACATTATGCATACTACAATGATGGATCCAACCAAAGTTCTAGATCTTTATGTGGCCTCACATATCGGGATTAGGGAAGAGATATTGAGTTATCTTGTGCACATTATAGATGGAGTTCGACATGAGGCATGATTGAGACTGTTTATCATTATAGAGGAGGCTTACCATCTCGCGGTAACGACGTTCTTTATGACTTTTAACTTTAAAGATACGAGGGATTATACTGAGGTCTGCGTTATCAGGTTTCTTTTTCAAGAAGTAGCATACAGTTTGAGTCTACAACAGTTCGCCATGTTAGCAGGGTTGTACGATTATACCGAGTTAAACACCTCATTGTTTACACCACATTTTTACCATCTTTTGATAACAAAACATCACAATTTATCCCGATTGAGCATTTTTGTGATTGATTTATCAAACAGGTGAATTTTGCGGTGATTACATAAAAGAAACATAAAAGGAGGAAAAGGCGGTAGAAAACAATCGAAAATAGGGAATATTGCATGAAGATCGTATCTGCCATTTCCGAAGGACAATCTGAAGACTTTGATCCACTCTGGAGGCCTATTTAACACATTTATCATGAGCAGGAAAAGTCATATCGAAGAAAAAGAGAAATTATGCATGATACGAAGCTCACAAAGCCGAAGCCTAAAGACCTGAAGAATGCAAAAGTTAATCGGGTTGTATACAGAAAGGGTCCGGAACAATCATGAAACTCCAAGAAACTAATTCCGTGTATAACCCAAAACGCGGCAGAAATGCATCGAAACACAACAGAAGCAAAAACAATCGGACCAACGTCGACCGGAGCCGCCGACCAGCGGATCCAAACGGCTGCGACAAGGGTGGTTTTTTTGGTGGTTGTTGCCTATCCTTTGACTATAAATACAAGCCAAACTTTCACCATTCAATACACCTCTATACCTACATACATTTCTTATTGTTGCATTTTCTTTCTTTCTTAGGTAGTTTTTAGTTGTCATTTTTTGTAATTTAGATTAGTCGGTATACAAGAGAGAGAACTCTCTCTCTCTCTCTCTCTCTCTCTCTCTCTCTCTCTCTCTCTCTCTCTCTCTCTCTCTCTCCTCTCTCTCTCTCTCTGAGTATGTTAGAGTAGTTACTATCACACGATGGAGGTCTTAGCATAGAGATAGCGGCTATGGAAAGGTCTTGTTATATTCGGGTCCTATGCAGAAGTTGTTTTTTGTTATCTTTATATCTGGTGACTTCTATCCCTTTTCTATTTCATAATATAACTATTATGATGCTCTTGTTTGACGTTTGTAGTTATTATACTTGTTCTAAAATCCTATTAGTTGGCATGATATTAGGATAACTCCCCTCTATGTGTGTTTTCTTATAAGTATGTAATACAATTTATGAATACATATTAACGTATCAACATAAACACACTTGCATAGAAAACGTTTGGTATGAACATAAATACTTACTTTTGAGAAGATGACATTTTGAAAGGGAAAAGGGTTAAAGTCGTCAGAGCTTAACATACTTTCCACAAGTGTTTATATTATGTAATGAATTTTTTTTTTGTTCATATAAATACCTAAGAGGGGTCATTTGGTAAATAGTTTAAAGTTGTTTTAGTGTCAATTTTGTAAAGATGTAGAGTTGAGGGTACACACTGAAAACTGTTTTTTAGAACTTAGTTAGAATGAGTAGGTTATTTATATTCATTTGGGATAAATTTAAGATGGGTGATTTAATTCTTTCATACTATATGCAAATTGACATCATTTTTGTTGTTAGCATTTATCAAAAGTATAAATAATATGTAAATATATATCAAACATAAATCTCAACCTAACCAAAATTTCTAATATATTGACGACCTTTTGAAAATCACAAGATCGTCAAATGCTTTATATTGAAATCGACATAAGGTGATGGTACCAATGAACGGATTTAGTATTACATATCAATTGAAAATTTCCAGACATATTAATTTTAAATATTGAATCTATACAATAATATATTTTCTTTAAGTTTTATACATAGTTGTTTAAATTTTAAAGTAAAAAGTGTAACCATTTAGATGTCGTTCCCAAATACGATATCAAAGTTGGTTAATCTAAGGCATTTACGGAGTGACGGGTCTATTCACTTCGAATCAATTGAAAAACCCATGAATTTTTGAACTTTTGTTTAGTGTCTTTATGAGATAACAAAGATGCAAATGAGGCTTCCTGCTTCACTGAAAAATCTTTCCTTGGAGTGATATGTCAATAATTCAATCTTTACCCAACCTTGAGGTTCTTAAAATACTAGACTATGCATTTGTGGGACCTCGATGGGAAATCGGTGACGAGGAGCAGTTTCGACTACTAAAATTCTTGAAACTGCAGAGATTGGATATCCAAGAGTGGGAAGCCTCTAGTACCAATTTCCCAGTTCTTGAAAGGTTAGTGGTGGATGGATGCAACGACCTAAAAGGAATGTCACTTGAACTTTGGAACATCCCATCACTTGATCTTATTGAAGTTGACGAGCAGAATGACTCTGTTGTCGAATCCCTTGACAGAATTCGAGAAGAGCGTCGATATAATACTGGAAATGATGACTTAAAGATCAACATTAGAAAAGAGATGCGCAGCCGTAACAAATGGAAATTAGCAGGAGTCATTTAAGGATATTTAACCGGTAACGTTCTCAAAAAATGTCAAGATTAGACGTCAGTTTTCTCATGTTGGTTAAATATATATGTTTTTTTTTTGTTAATGAATCTTTAAGCCGGTAAAATTCCCCATATTAATGAATTAGACTGGGTGTTTTATGACCCGTTGTTTTATTATGCACCTCCCTTACATTTTCTCTTGTAAATCCTAACAGCTAGATCATTTCAAAATATACATTTTCTCGTGGACAAGCAATTTCTTTTAAATTAGGAATTGAAGACGTCGGTTTATATAATTATTTTGTTTGAAGACAGTTGGGATTCCTAAAGCATTGTCTATGTCGTTATAACCCATGTATAGACATTCTTGAACTCAAAATATGAGAAGAGGTTTATATTGGAAGGAAGCAATTCATACAGATAATTGTATTTTGTAGCTTATTAGCAAAATAGTTCCAGGGATAAATAACAAAGCCGCCTTTAGATCACATATGATGGTTAATCATGCAAACCATGCTTTACCGAAGTCGAATCTTGGATATGTTACCATTGTTGGCTGGAGGAAAGAAGGATTTTCCAAATTGATTTGTTGATGAAAAAGGACAAGAAATATGAGCGGGGCATATATTTGGCACGGTGAGATAAAAACGGCTCATCATGGTCTCCATATCCCAAAAGAGCAAACAATTTATGTACAACATTTAAGAGCCTTAGGGGAACGCCGGTTGGCATGCTTTCAGATGTATGGAATAAAATGATAAACAGTCATTTGTATAAATAACCAACAACATACATTTAATATTGCAAATGAAATTGGCTCAAAGCCATCCATACCAACAATGAAAATCTCAAAAAACTCAACCGTAAAAAGACAGATTTGCCCCTGATTAAAAAAAGTTGATCAAGCCCAGATTATTTGAGTATTTAGTATGGTTTTATTTTGGTACCCTTCCGGGCTTTTGCAACAAAAGTAATAGAAAATCACAACTATTAACCCTCCAATGCAGATGCTCCAGATATAATCTCAGTGAGCTCAGTAGTGATCGACGCTTGACGAGTCCTGATAACAAAACACAATTTGCATAATGAGTCCCAAATTGCAAAAAAAATGCAACAATTTCCATTTGATTTGTTTTTAAAATATAGATATTTCTTTCGTTGGTGATATTTTATTCCTTTATTACTTTTTGCCTTTCACGAGTAGAGATGGCAAAATTGACAGATCAAAACAAACACTATTAATTTTTTCTTATTAAAGTGAGTGGAGAACTACTAGCATTTGAATACACTTTGGGCGATATTTGACAAGTTAGAGATAAACTATAACCCAAATCAACATATCTTTCAGTAAATATGTAAAAACTGTCATCTCTAAATAAATACCTTTAACATGCAAGTCTTCCTATAAAATTTTAATGAGAAATATTAACCTCTCGGACTATCAATACATGGTTTCTCTTCAAAACACGATCTCAAGAAGTGTCTTATGTAGGTGACAATTTTGACCCGTTTATATTAAAATGGGATGATTTAGGTTATCTTTATATCTAGCCGGCCAAAATGGTTAGTATTCAGCAACATAGTTCAATATGAAACGTATCAAATAGGTCTAACGGGTCAAAAATGAACCAAACAGTATTTAAATGCTTACAACCTCTTAAATCTTTGTATTCAAACGACTCTAATAAATATCAACATGATATAGTTTTTTAAGCATATTTCACAGATTACCTGAACACTGCTTAATATTCAAGCTCTAATAATTTCAAAAAAGAACCAATTTAATTGCAATGAAAAGATCGGATATACAGGTTTGAAAAGTTAAACAACTCTTTCACAGCCACAGTCCTTCTCACAAATATATATTGAAACTTGGCTAAAGTATGTAGTTCTAGTTCGTGTTTTGTGTGTGTGTGTGAGAGAGAGAGAGAACCTGTTGTATGTAAGTGTGAGACGATCAAGCATGTCACCAGCATTTCTACTAGAACTGTCCATAGCAGACATCCTAGCTCCTTGTTCACTGCATGCATTCTCCAAAACCGCATTGAACATTACCTGAACAAGTCACAATACTCTGATTAAAACTTGAACATCATTTCCCAAAACATTTTATTAAAATCATTGAAGCATGTGGGGGCTTACACATGAAAACTGGAATTCAGAAAGATTCTGAAGAACTTCCGCTTTTGTTTCACCGCCTTCAATTTCATAAGAATCCAAATCACCGATCTTTCCCCCAGCTTCAGATTCTCTTTCCACAATCTTTAAATTAAAGATAGTTTATTACCGCATGTAATGTTAAACATTAAGGATGACAACACAATGTTAGTTACCTCAGGAGACAAGACAGTTGCTGTTGTAGGAAGAAATGAGACAACCGACTGGAACTTGTTGAATACTATTCTAAGGGCATCATACTCGACATTCTTTAAGATGTCATCTGCAATTACAGATACCTGTAACGAAAGTGATTTTTAAGTCATTAGACTCACAACTCGACAAGAAACAACAAAATAATAATAATAATAATATCTCATCCACGACCTTAAACCAACTAATTTAGAATACAGGCTTCCTGAATTAAGAACTACTTTAACAACATTCCCTGTAACTACTTTCTCTAATTTTTTCAATGAGTAAAATCGCTTCATACATAAGCTTAGCAAACATAAAATGAGATATTGGTCACCTCTAGCAAATCCGTATATAAGAATAACAACAATCCCACCAAACAAAGTTCTGCCAACCAAATTATATTATATATCCCTGTATAACGATAATAAGTAAGTCCTTAGCAAAAAACCATAAATAATAACAGGTTGAGTTAAACCCACAAGTCTAACAGCATGTAGATGCTGCCTGATAATTAATGTGAATAAGACCAATAATTTACTAAAACTAGTGACAATAAACATTATTATGTCTACAAATTTCATTAAACTGTAACATACTTATTTTTAAAGATACTAGTACTTATCACAGATCAATTATAACATATAGTAAGATATAAAATTCAAATATCGCCAGTTCTAATTTTCAATTACAGATAAATCAAAACGGATACAAAAACAGAAGCATAGCAGATAGTTGGAAATCCAGTTACAATCTAATATTGTGAACCTACGTGATCAGATGCCAAGCTTATTCAAATGTAATTATGGGCTAAAAAAGATACCTGGGTGTAGTTGAGAAAGTTCTTTTGCAACTCGGTCATAATCAATGAAATGTCTTTCTTAGAGTCACGGATCAGTTGAGCCTTTCCCTTTTCTCCCAAAATCACATATTTACTTTCTGTGTCAGGACCTGCATGGTAGCGATGAAGTCAAATGATGTCTCGACATTCAATGATACTGAGAGTTTGGTCAACTAGAAAAACTATCTTTTACTTACCAGCGTTGAGCCTGTAAAGAGCCCTGCTTATCTTCACTGATGTAGAATTAATACCACCACAAAGACCCTTGTCTGCAGAAATAGTGACAATCACGTTCTTCTTGACATTCACGCCTAGCCAAACAAGAGAACATGAGAAACGTCAACAAAATATGTGATTCTAGCACCATAAGAAAAATATTGCTTTATTTTAATGCAATCTTGTTCAAACCATAACTTAGATGAACAATACTTCCACATCACATATTAAATGTAACAAACCGACTTTGGATTGTACCCATATAAACGCATAATTTTAAATGTTCGTAAAGCTTCATTTAAAAATAACTCATTTTCTTCTACTAACTACTGCACAATAGTAAAGGCGTTGACTTGGGTTAAAACTCCTATATGCCATTAAGAGACATTCTAGCTATATGAAAAATGGTCCAAAAAACCTATTAGATTGTGTTGAGCACTTGATTTACTAGAAAGCATTGAGTCATCGAAAGTATCACAACATAAAAGTTAACAACCAAATCAAGGTAGATTGTCAATTCAAATACAGAACGTTACATGCTAATATTTGCATCTCCTAAGATGTAAAACTGATCTTGGAAAGTAAGGAAGGGTGATTAGCTGAGAAGTACTATTTTACTATTCAATGTAATCGTTCAACACTTTAATGTAATGAATCTATTTGGAGCCTTGGAGGCAGGAACTTAAATTCGAGACAACCATATTCTAAAAAAGATAAGGAAAAAATCCTCTACATGAAAATCATACTTGGAGTGTCGCCTAGCAAAGCAGTAAATGGCTGCCACAGTCCACGAGAATTCTCAGCTCTAACTTGAATGGCTCTCAGCTTTGAAGCTGCAACCATCTTCATGGCCTTGGTAATTTTCTGAATATTCTTAACACTCTTCATACGGTTTCTAACTGCACGAACAATATTTAACAGCATGAAAACCCGAGAAGAGAACTAAAATCAACTAAACGACAATGAATAGCATAAAAAAAAACTCCAAAATAATGGCGAGCACTGTTAACATAAACAAGATAGTTGAACGTCATTTACCAATTTGAGTTGAAATGGAACGAACCCCAAGTCCCACCTGCTCCCTGCATAGACATGTATAATTATTAATTAAAGTTTATTTAAGGGGTGTTTGTTTCGGCTTATGTAACGAGCTTATGAGCTTATGTAATTTTTTATAAGCTCATAAGCCCATTTTTTTCCGGCTTATGAGCTTATGACTTTAAATAAGCCATAAGCTAAACTTGATAAGCTCATAAGCCAGAAATGTGACAATATTAATAAATAAAAAATTTATACTTAGTTAATACTTATAAAATTAAAAAAATACTAGTAATATTTAACATCTAAATTGGAATTAAATCAAAAAAAAAATGTGGTGAAATTGTCAGCAACAGTCAGATTTGAATCAAATATATGGATAAAAAAAATAAACATAAAAAATCATAAATAACAATAATAATAATAATAATAAATAATATGTTTGAGATGAAGAAATGAAAAAGAGATCGTACTGATTGGGAGCAAGAGTGGATCTAATGGAAGCATTGGTAGGGTTTGGTGAAGAAACAAGAGGTACAAATCGCTTGGATTCTCTTCTGAGTGCAGCCATCGCCATTAGAGACAAATTTGGTTAGGGTTCCGAAATGAAAAATTGCAGGGTCTCTCTTTCTCTCGGGTGGAAAAAGTTGGATCCGATTCTTATGCCTTACCAACCATGAAATGAATGTGGCCTTTTGTTTACAGCCCAATTACTAAGTGTGTGTTAACCTTTGTTTTGGTATGAAGTTTATGTTTTCAAACATATTATATCTTTATATTTTTAGTTTGTCTTCAACAAAATTTTTACTTTCGAAATAAAATCAGTCCGAAAATTTGCATAAGATATTGTTTGTGTCAAAGTTGGCAACGGGACAAAAAAACGGGGTGGATGATGATAGTCGGTAATCGTTTTGATTTTCGAAGGGTTTTGAAACACTAAAAGTAGATCAAGAGAGTATGGGCGAGGGTCTTGTATTAAGTTTCAATGACTAAGTTAGTAATTGCGAAGTATGAGATATAATATAAAGATTTACAGAGAGTGTGTATACCGTTTTGAGATGACTAGTTTACTATTTATAGGCAAGATCCTTAGAGATCCTAGATGATGTGTCGCTTTGGTCGGAATGCACCTCCTATCTGACTCCATCTCTCGATGGATGAAAGACGTGTGTCTTCATAATCTTGTGTTTTTTGAAATCTTCTTAATCATTCTGGTTTTGTTTGTAGAGGACGTGGAGCTTTAGATAAACGATTTTGGGTTTGTCCGGAAGTGGTTACGTCATTAAGTCCCCCGGTTTAGAGTGTTAACAAACATTTATTTAGTAGTCTAAATGTTTTAGTTGATGTTTTCGTTTGAGGGTTTTGCACGTGTTTTATTTTTATACGATATCTAATGTTGGGATTCTTTGGTCAGGATCCGTAAGTACATGAGTTTGGCACGTGTCGTTTGTGCTTATAATCCTACACGTCTGTAGCTAATCTTTCAATCAACTATTGAGGTGGCGGTTCACTTTCTTCTTTTTTCCTTTTAAGTTTGTCTTTCCAGGGGTTTTTTCATTGTCGTTGAGATTTTATTCTTCTGTTTCATTTGATCGGCTTCTTAGAAGTTTTTTTTTTGTGTTTTCTTGTTCTTTTTGTTTATAATGCTGAAAAAGGGTTATACTAATGTTATGATGGACCTTGCTCAATTTCCAGCGTGATTTACTAGGACTTTTTGGTGAATTACGATTGGAATTCGTTTTTTTAACCCGTCACTTCTTCATGCGGATGACCTAGGAACGATCTGCCTAAAGTTTATTTCGCTATGTATTTGTATCTACGCAGTGTTATATATATATATATATATATATATATATATATATATATATATATATATATATAGTTGGTTTTAAATGAAAACCATACAAATAATTAGGAATCATTAGAAACCAAATTTAATATGATATTCACCAGTGTATATATATGATATTCACCCGTGTATATAAGTTATTTATAATTCAACTCTTATAGTTTTACATTCACTGGTGAATATCATATTAAATATACACTGTTGAATATAATATATATATACACTGATGAATATCATATGTATACACCGGTGAATATCATATTAAATTTGGTTCCTAATAATTCTCAAACATTTAGTGGTTCCTATTTGAACCCACCTCTATATATAGTTGGTTTCAAATGAGAACCATACAAATAATTAGGAACCAAATTTAATATGATATTCACCGGTGTATATATATGATATTCAACAGTGTATATAAAGTATTTATAATTCAACTCTTATAGTTTTACATTCACTGGTGAATATCATATTAAATATACACTGGTGAATATTATATATATATATATATATACACTGGTGAATATCATATGTATACACCGGTGAATATCATATTAAATTTGGTTCCTAATGGTTCTCAAACATTTAGTGGTTCCTATTTGAACTCACCTCTCTCTCTCTCTATATATATATATATATATATATATATATATATATATATATATATATATATATATATATATATATATATATATATATATATGGAAAAATGTCAGAAAAGGTAACATAAAATACAAATTTTGACAATTGGGGGTACGTAAAACAATTTAGAACCAAAAAGGATTATAAATCTAATTTGTTTCAAAAAAGGATTATAAAATCTAATTTGATTCAAAAAGGGATTATAAAATCTCATTTGTTTTAAAAGAGAATTTTCGAAAATTATTAATCGTTAAAATGAAGTTTCAAGCCTAATTTTTTAAGATATGATTAAAACTCTTTTTGAAAATGTGATTTTCTCGAATTCCTCGTGACTTTTAGAAAAAAACGAGACGCGTTATTTAATGTTTTACATGTTGAAAACAAGTTAAAAACTTAACTTTCGCAAATAATCATTTATTATGCCAAATTTGATTTTCTAATCCTTTTTGGTTCCAAATTTTTTACATACCCTCGAATGTCAAAATGTGGATTTTATGTTACCTTTTTGGCATTTTTCCATATATATATATATATATATATATATATATATATATATATATATATATATATATATATATATATATATATATATATATATATATATATATATATAGAAATAGGATCCAATACAAACAAAATGCTCTCTACACACCAATAAATACGTTTTAAAAAATTATTAAAAAATAGTAAAAAAATGTTTTTTTCACATTTTCTCGGAGGTAGATGCATTTTTTAATTTTTAAAAAAATGCATTTACTTTTTTTCAAATATGCATTACCTAATGAATAAAACTGCATCTTATTATTAATATTACAAAAAAATTGTATTGTTCATTCCTATTGACAGTAAAGCTACGTTTCAAGAACTTATAGCAAACGAAACCATTAAAAGAAAGATGGTGTTGCATTCAAATATGATATTTGGTATGCATTAATACACAATTAAATTGGTAGAAAGACAAAAAAAAATGTTATAAACGATTAGAGCACCCGGAGTGGGGGGTTTCTCGGCTCGTTGTCAAGTCACAACGAGCGTTGTGCTCGTTATGACTCCGAGTCATCTCGTTGTCGCGTCGTTGTCAATGGGCCGTTGTGTCGAGTATTTGCTTTTTTTTTATTCCAACGGTCACAATACCGTTATATATATATATATATATATATATATATATATATATATATATATATATATATATATATATATATATATATATATATATATATATATTAATTAATTTTTTTTTTATCCAAATTCAACTATAAATACCCCCACAATTTAACCAAAAAATCACACCAATTCTCAATCTCTTTCTATCTCAATATTTTCCTAAAAACCATATATACAAAAAATGAGTTCGAATTCTTCAACCGATCACGATGTTTCGGATTCGTCATCTTCCGACTCCGAATTGTTACAAGTTCTAGCCATGTCGGTACAAGCTTTGGAGATGGAAGAAAATGAGGCGCAAAGTTCTCGGCGTACGGTGAAAAAGAAAAGGCGTTATATCAACCGCGATCGCGCCGAAGCAAACGAAAACGTGGTACGACATTACTTCTCCGACGAAAGCGTATACCCGGATGAATATTTCCGTAGACGGTTTCGTATGAGAAGACCTCTTTTCCTCCGAATAGTCGAAGGTATATCTAATTACTCTGTAGAACCTATACCCGACTATTTTAAATATTTCACACAACGCCCCGATGCAACGGGTAAAATGGGTTTTAGTTGTTTGCATAAATGCACGTCGGCTATTCGTGCGATGGCGTACGGGATTACTCCGGACGCCTTCGACCAATATTTACAAATGTCTGAAAGAACTTCAAGTGAATCCTTAGATAATTTTTTAAAATGTGTACTCCATCTATATACAAACGTTTATCTAAGAGCCCCCACACAAGATGATGTTTATCGTTTATATCAAAAACACGATGAGGTTCACGGTTTTCCGGGTATGCTTGGTAGCATAGACTGTATGCATTGGAAATGGGATCAATGTCCAAATGCAAATGCATACAAGGGGCAATACACACGAGGTGACCATGGTTATCCAACGGTTATGTTGGAAGTTGTTGCCTCGTACGATCTATGGATATGGCATGCTTACTTCGGTGTCGCCGGGTCGAACAACGACATCAACGTGCTTAAACAATCGTCGTTGTTTCATGATATGCTCAACGACTCATCCCCGGACTACACATTCACCGTCAACGGCCACCAGTACACTAAAGGATATTACCTTGCAGACGGTATATATCCGGAGTGGTCGACATTTGTTAAAGCTTTCTCGTACCCATTTGAAGAACCTAAGCGAAAATTCAAACGTTTTCAAGAGAGTGCGAGAAAGGATATCGAACATGCATTCGGTGTTCTTCAAGGTCGTTGGGGTATTATAAACATGCCGCTAGATTTTACAAGATGAACAAACTTAGAAGAGTTATGTATGGGGCTATTATATTACACAACATGATCGTTGAAGACAACAGACGGTCGATATGCGATGCCGATGAATGGAATGCTCCTCCGGTACCCATTCCGAGAACTTTTAACGAGAGAATCAACGAACGTATCCGGATTAACCGAGAGGTTAGAGACAGGCCCACACACCACGCACTCCGGGAGGATCTTGTGGCCTACATTTCGACACTTCCGGATAACTATCGACAACGTTAGCTTTTTTTAATTATTGTATTGTAATTTTTTTTTAATTATTGTATTGTAATTTTTTTTTTAATTATTGTATTGTGTTTTTTTTTTTTAATTATTGTATTGTAATTTTTATTTATTTATTGTATTGTGTTTTTTTTTTAATTATTGTATTGTATTTTTATTTTAATAAAATGTATTATTTATTTTATTTAAATCTTTTAAGAAAAAAAAAAAAAAAATTAAACTCACACAACCTCCACAACCCTCCCTATCATACCAACCCAACAATCTCACAACCCACATTCTCACTGCCACGTCATCGCCTTTTTTCCCCACAACCTCCACAACCCACATTGTGACTCATTAACCCCACAACCCACATTGTGGCTCATTATCACTCCGGGTGCTCTTATGACTAATACTAAAAAATAGTTTGCAATTTATGTGAATATAAAAATATTATATGTTAATTACAAATATAATTAAAATATTGAATGAACAAATAACTATTTCTTGCATTGCATCTGGATATCAAACACTTCATAGCTAATGTTACCAAAAAAAGTACTTAAGGTAGTATAACTTTTTTTCCGAGTAAATAATGTTATATCAACTTGCAATTGTATGCAGTGACAAGATTGCACAATTTTCTATATTCTGCTCCAACGACACAAGTAAAAATCGAATAACCAATACACTACTGTACAGGAGCCAATGTAGAAGCCGAGTGAACATCCAAGAGTCAGTTTAATGATGACCTCTTCTAAGTAGTGACATGAATCGACCAGATGCCCCTTTCTCCGGCCGCCGGTCCTCCATAAGCTCAACCTAAAAAAACAGGGTCATTTAGCTTGGCAAAATACTGAGACAATATTTGGTTAAGATGCTTTTTATCTTAACTAGACGAAGAGGAGGTAAAATTATACATGTCAAATCGGGTCCGGAAATTTTGGGTTCTTAATCTATGTTTTAGAACTAGTGAAATAATAACACCATTATATATTCTAATAATTAAAAATGTTCATATACTTTTAAAATAATCACCAATATATATTCTAATAAAGCGATTTAGAATGTTGAAAGCAGTTAAATATATACTTTGGTTGACTTTTGAACCATTTGACATGTTCCATTTTGGCTTAAAGTTCACCCATTTGATCTCTTAAATTTAATCCTAATCGACCCATTTAAAATTTGGTCGAAATGCATACAAATGCCAGGTCTCCATTTAGTGGTAGATCTAAGACTTTCTCATCAAAGAAACATGGGTTCCTGTTTGGGATGTCGATGGCGGAGACTAGATGGATATGTAAGATATATATATTTTAGCTATTTAAAAATACTAATTAGTTTGTGAGTGCTAATCTTTCAAAGCTTACAAAGGCCAAACGGTTTTTTTAATACACCATTATTTATCAAAAAGATGAAACTATTTATGCTTCTCTGATCCGTTTTGAGCGGTTACCTAACCCGGCCGACCAAACCCATTTTGTCAGCTCTATTAAGCATACATGAACTAAGATTAGTCGTGTACCTCATTAGTTATTTTCATCAGAATATCTATGATTTCTGTGAAGTCAGGTCTTAAACTTGGGTCTTTTTTCCAGCATTTCTCAAGCAAGTCAGCAAGCTTTGGCTGAGTGTTCTTCGGGATAGTAGGCCGTAATCCCTGAAACATTAAAATTTTAGTTTTAAATAGGTTTAGATTAAAATACTCAAAATTTTAGTACCGGTAGAAAAGGATCAGGTGGTAACACTTTGTGTCCATTTAAAAGAGTCGAGTAATAAAAGTGTTTGCTATGATTACAAAAAAAGCTTTAACAATAATTATGAAAATCATTAAAGAAAACAATTTCGGAGGGTAAATGCATAGAAAACAGAGTTTTGGCAAATTTCAACCCATTTAACCCATTGACGTGTTCCCTCTTTAGTTATGTTTTTTTAATCAAACACGTTTGAATCAAAACACAACCAAAATCAACCCATTGATTATCACCTATAAACAAAAGGAATGATTGACGTTTTACCTTTTGAACCACACCAATAGCTGCCTGTACGGGAGTCAAGTACTCATATGGAAGCTGGAAAAACAAATATACAAAAATATGTAAACCGTGATGTACTTTAAAAGAGACCACAGTGAATGTTTAATGACCCACTGATAATACCTTTCCGGTTAGTAACTCCCATACAACAACTCCGAAACTGAAAACGTCGGCCTTGAGATCATAGGGCTTGTGCTCGATAACCTTCATCGTATAAAAAAGTATCATAAGAAAATTCTTAAAAACATTTATAATAAACAAGTTAATTTTATAAGAGCTTGATACGAAATAGACACCTCAGGAGCCATCCAACGATATGTCCCAGTTTCTGCTGTCATGACACCAGTTTGAGCCTTCACTCTTGCAACTCCAAAATCAGCCACCTTTACAACCTGTATACAAAACATCGTATAGACTTCATTATACGACTGTTTAAGGAGAATTTCATTAAAATAAATAAATAATTAGAAAAAAACTATTTACATCATTTTCATCCATGAGAAGATTCGCGGCCTTCAGATCCCGGTGTATTATATTATTTTGGTGCAGGTAATTCATTCCTCGTGATATATCAATTGCAACCTTGAGCAATATCGGAAGCTTAAATGTACCCTTCTGTTTGTGCAAATAATCATACACACTTCCCCCACTCATGAATTCTGAATCACATAAAAGTAAATACAAGATTCAGTTACTAGAAAATTACCTATGAAAACCATAACATATAAGAGTTTTATGTCTTATTTTCCTGCATATAGAAAACCAAAACATTTTTATGACTTACCGGTTACAATGCACAAGCTTGAAGGTTTGGTACATGCTCCTATAAACTGCACAACATTTTTATGTCGTATTTTCCTGCATATAGAAAACCGAAACATATAAGAAAGTTGTAATTGGATAAGCCAAAATTCTCGCTGGTAATTTATGACAAACCTCATTATATATACTTCTTGAGCAAACTCCTGCTGCATATCTGTGGTTATGTTCTCAGCCTTTAAAATCTTTACAGCTACCTCTTGACAGTGATATGTACCTTTGTACCTATATTGATACATAGATTAAATGTCAAGTTGGGATCCCCATAGACGAAATACCCGTCCATCCCAAAATAAAGGAACCTTTTGACGCACAGGTAACCAATTTCTGATTTGTGCTTATCATTTACATATTCGAATTACTATAACTATATTATTTACAAATTTGAAAATCTTGACATTGTATGTGCAGAATAATTTCTATTCCTACGGATATCATAGAAGAATTGAGTTATATCTTTTGGAGTTTGATGTAATGTATATTTTTAGTTGATTATCTATAAGAAATGTGGAAAAAGATACATGTCTTGCATACAAACTCAAAAACCAGAAGGCTCGTTTTGTTTGGGACAAAAACAAAATCCAAAAGGTTCATTGGGTTGGTGGAAGAAATAGCAATTATTCAGTCATATAAGACTTACAGGTCACCATAAGATCCCGATGCAACTTTGTGGTCAAGTATCAGAAACTTAGGATCAATTTCCCACTCATCTGTCCCGTCATTAGGTATTCTTAAATAATCAATTTCCAAATTTGTTCCTGTTTGGTCCTGCTTGCTTACAAAAGACGGTGGACACTTATCTGACCACTGTTTCTGCACATAAAATGAAATCTAGTTGATATCCAAGAACAATGTAGCTATAAGAAATCAAATCAATTATTATTTAATTTCATAAGTTTGGACGTTTTATGTATTACTCGACCTGTTTGACCCATACGACTTGTTACAGATAAAGCATAACCCGAATTAAGTCATTCATAAGTAAATGGGTACGAACACCTATAACTGTAACACAGCTATAGACATCATGCCAAAATCTGAGCAAGTACATACCTCAAGCTTAAAAAGTTTTCTTTCTAATGCATCTCGAAGCTGTTCAGTTTCCTGGTATATGCATCAGAAAACATTCATTAAAACAACAGCGAATAGATCATAATATGGTATCATATATAACGGCACCAAAATTCGGTATGAAAAGTTCCTACATGTTCTTATGTACACATAATTTGAAATTTAATTAATCCGGAAATTCTTTTAGGGAGAACTTTAGTTGACGTTTTCTTGACCTTCAAGAATAAAAAAGGTTATCCTCTTAAACTATATATAAAAAAGTAGCATAAAGATTTAAACATATTATCCTTTACTTTAAATAAACAACTTGTGATTAAAAAAATCTAAATAATTTGAAATTTAATATTAAAAAGTACATTACAGTTCTGGCAATCAAAGTCAAAGTGATACACTTGATAAGATTAACACATGTTTAGCACTTGGCTCCAAAATATAGTCCACTTGCAATTATTTATATATTTAACACATTTTTTAAGGGGTCGAAGAAGCTACCTCATATGGCCAACCATCTACGACAAATACATCTAACGAGTAACGATCTACTGTAGAAAAAGCGTGCGCTTCCTGGATGTTCAGTCCAAGTTCATCCAATAAACTTGTCAACTGAAAATTATACACATCCAAATAATACATTAGGTGCGAAGAACGAGAATCGAGAACAGTTTGCCAAAATAAGAATCCATTTGTCGTAAAGAGTATAAATAAATACCTGATTCAGTAGCTTAGGTTTGTCATCTGTTGAAAAGGTAATTTCATGCATTGGCCTGTATAATCATCAACAACCCACGAATACGTTATCTCAGAAATTAATAAACGTACAGGATACTATTACAATACTGAAAGTTAAATAACTAGATCACTTATATTCGCGACCAGAGATATCTGAGGTTATAATCTCGTAGCACAGATGATTATCAGAAGGTAAAATGTAATGTCAGGGAACTGAACTGATCGATAAAAGGAATATGGATAGAGTTAATACTACTATACTAATGCATCGAACAATATACATCATAAATTAATAGTTGTCCATATACAAATTATTAGAATCAGTAATACCTGGGAAAGGTTGGGTGGCTATTTACAGAACTATTCCCATTGACAGCAGACGGTTCCTTTTCTTCAAGTGCAAGTGCTTCAAGATTAGATGAAGACCCAAATGCGGGTGGTGGATGAATGCTGTCAGGAAATTAAATTTATCATCAATTAACGAAATTGAAGATGACAAAATCAAAGAAGACAGAAATGGATTTGAATATACACCATTGTGATATTTGCTTCTTAGATGAACTGCGATTGACTAAATGATCATCTGAGTTGCTTTCATTCATTGTCGAAACCTGCATAAAGACATTACAATTCAGACCTGCTATAACAACCAAAAAGAATTACAATAATTATATTAAATAGAGAAATAAACAGTATGTACTAGGTGAACGTCGAACGCAATCCCATTATCAGGATCATGTGCTTGAGCAAGTAATCGCTTGTGCATTAGTACATCTTCCGCCCTTTCGACATTTACATCAAGTGCATACCTTCAATTCACCAAAACATTTAATAATTCAACTTTAATTCCCAATTCATCAAACGGAAAGCAAAATCATCATTATTACTTCCAAGCTGAATTATATAAACACAATGTATTCTTCAACGAAAACCTAAATTTATACACAATTACACACAACATATACACTATCTTCATTCAATCAACTTCTAAACATAAAATATCAAATGTTTTCTCAACCACTAAACTACCATCGTGAAGGATCTGTAATTCTATAACTACATTTTCATTTTAAATTCTGGAAATATATATATATATATATATATATATATATATATATACCGTCCCCATTGAGCGAAAAAAAAATATATATATATATATATATATATATATATATATATATATATATATATATATATATATATATATATATATATATATATATATATATATATATATATATATATATATATGTTTATTGGAAGATGTCTGTTAGCCCTGATATACACCACCAATCTCATCATGCAAGGGACCTGTAAATTTATATATATATATATATATATATATATATATATATATATATATATATATATATATGGTATACCTATTGGGAAGACGATTGAAGTGAGCCAAAAGTTGATCATCAAAATCTGGTTGTGTGGCTTCAGCATTACCGGATTGTTTAAGACGGCGAAGAATCTCATTATAAACTTCTAGCTTATGTATCTGATTCCGGTTCATAGCCGGAGATGATGATTCAATACTCATACTATTACAACTCTCATTATCCACCGTCACCATTTATTGATAAATATATATATATATATATATGTGTATATATATATGGCTGTAAATCAATCAAATCAAATAAAAATAATAAAAGATAGGAAATTGTATTTTTGAGATCTGAAAGACAAATTATATTTGTGACCAAAAAAGGAAAAAAACAAGAAAACAGTTTTGAAAATTAAAAGGCAGGAAGTATGGTTTCTTTCTTATTGTTTCTCTCTCTCTCTATATATATATATCTTTGTATTTGTGTGAAATCAAATTTTAAAATAGCATTATTTTATGGACAATTTGTGCTTTTTTATTTAATTAATTGTATATGTAGCAAATGGTTATGTAAAGCAGGCATATCCTTCTGAATAATGTTAATATAATTAAATTAAATGAATGAATGAATACTTGATAGGGTCGGCGATGTGGAGTTGTGAGGATACGTTGGATGGGCCACGCCACCAGGTCCCTCTTCTAAATATTATCCAAAATCATTAAAAGCATACAACATCTTATTTTTAGATTTTGAGCATTAAGTTTATTTAAAATCATAAAAAAATTTGAATATGAAAAAACCAATCATAATTATATGTTTCGAAACCAGAAAATGATTTACATGTCTATTCTACATGTCTATAAAAATATCTAATGTGAAGTAGGTATGAATATCATTTTTTTTCGAAACCCATTTTAATTTTATTTTTGCTCAAAAGTAAATTATCTCAAAAATCGTACATGTATTAAACGAATAATTTACATAATTAAAACAAACATTATCTCATCTTTCTACAGAGTATCCACTTGATATATTTTGGACGAAATTTATTTCCATGTTTTTTGACGATTTTTTGAAAGTTTATATTATCAAATAAATGTTTTATCACATGTGATAATAGTAGTTTGACTTAATTTTTTTTGTGTTTTTTTTTTTTTTTTTGATCTAGTTAAATATACATCACATATCATATCTAGGTTTTGAAATTAACATTTAATATTCAAATCACATGTGATATTGCTTTTCGAATATCAACATTTGACCAAAACGGAAAAAAAAATTCGTCAATATTCTTTTCTTTTTTTCGGGTTCATATATATTATACCTCATATAATATTTTTGTGTTTTAAACTTCACAATTAAAGTTAAAATCATAGTAGAGGACATGACCAACTTCCATTAACTTGTTCGACTATCCCTTCTTCGGTCACTTGTTCGACATATGTCTTGTTGTCTGTATGAGTCATATTAGAAACTTTAACGATTAATTTTGGGATAACTGTCTAGAAATGTATCGAACTTTGCTCTAAAATCTATTGTATGTATCTAACTTAAAAGTGGTCTATCGTATGTATCTAATTTAAAAAATCTCTATTTTATTTATCGAACTTTTATAAATCTTTTATTGTATGTATTCAAAAATACGTGAGGCCTATATAAGATGTCACGTAAGCTGTCATATCATTGTTTGTTAATACTTTATTGATTGGATATATAAAATAATAATAATTTTTGAAATTACAAACATATAATATATTAATTTAAAATGAAATATATTCGATAGATTTTAGAGTAGATTTTTTTATATTTTGGGATACTTATCCTTTTTAATTTTTCTAATATATAAGAAATATGATATAAAGGAATTGAAATTGAAAAGAACTAAACGTTGAAGAGGTTTTAGTTGAGTGAATATGTACTTTATTACATATGAAAAAAGTATAAGATATGAAGAGTTTTATCTATAATAAATATAAAATATTTAATTATCTTTAATGTATAATAAAAGAAGGGTCTTAAATGCCACATGACGAAGTAAGGTCCGTTGAATGAGTTAACTTCTTTGAATTAGCCGTTAGATCAGATAGATAATGCAATCAAATATTATTTTTATTTTACACCCTCTTACAATAAATTTTTTTTATGTTTATGTAGATTTTAATTTATTATGAGAAAATAATGTTATACGTATAATACATATATATTTTTACGTTTATACACATGTTGTTTATAATTATAATAACATATAACACATTTACTTTTATACACATGTTTTGATATTTTGTATTAGGAGATTTAGAATAAGAATAAGATAAATCATAATCTAAATTAAACGATTCTATAAATAAATTATAATTATGTTTTTTTATTTTGATAGAGATGAAATGAAAGATAGAATGTAATTATGTATTGTAAAAGAGTGTAAAATGAAAATAATATTTGATGACATCATCAATCTAATCTAACGGCTGACATCAAATAAGTTATCCAATCCAAGAGACCTTATTTTGTCATGTGGCATTTAAGGCCTATTTTTTATTATATATTAAAGATTGCATTCTCTCTTTCATTCAATTTATACTAAAATAAAAAACATAATTATAATTTATTTATAGAATCGTTTAATTTGGACTATAATTTACCTTATTATTATTCTAAAATCTCCTAATACAAAATATCAAAACATGTGTATAGATAAAATTGTATTTGTTATTATAGCAATAAACAATATATGTATAAACGTAAAAGTATATATATATGTATTATACGTACAACATTATTTTTTCATAATAAATTAAAATCTACATAAACATAAAATTTAAGATTCGATTTTTATTTTTTTCCGCGCTATTATGGGACAATAATATAGTATAATCTTAAAATTGAAATTGAGTTAGAAAAATATTAAAATTTCTCTTTCTTAAATTTGCCAACAATTTAATTATATTAGAGTATTCACTATCGAAGCTTTATAAACCATGTAAAAGTTTATTATCTAAGCAGTTATAGTGAGATCAGGTTTATAATGACATATCTTTGGAGAGTTTTAAATTTAAAAATTTCTTCAAAATCATTATTAGTATTAAACCCAATTAATGCTAATTGAGATTTATATTTTAAACTTTTCAATGATTTATGTCACAAATTAAAAAAATTCATGATAAAAAGACATACATGACATGGCAAGTATATAAATTTTTTGAAAACCTTTACCATCGTAGATGTGTTCTTACTTTCCAATCCTTTTTTTCTTTTATTTTTTTAGAAAAGAACACAGTAAATCTTAAAAACAACAAATGTTTAAAAATATAAATATAAAATTATAGAATATTAGTTACTCTTTCTGTAGCTCGACAAAAGAAGTAAAACTTGGTCTCGCAAAATATCTTTTATAAACCGGATGTAAAACTCGAAGGAATTATTCCCTATATAATCGTATTCAACCGCAATGTCTTTTGGCGATACAACTATTTCGTCGCCAAAGATCACGCTAGTACCATTACTAATAATTTAAATATGTTTTAAGTTATTAAATGTAAGGGATCATATTATATTGTAATATTAAAACAAATCATTGCACTTTAATTTTTTTTATTGAGTATAATAACTTTTTCTTACATGTCAATGTATTTGGAGGGTGCATGTTCCTACTCAAAATTAGACCACATTAGTGCGACTCTATTTAAAATCACTTTACATAAAATCAAAACTGAAATAAAATAGCGGACAAAAATTAATCCTTATTTATAAAAGTAGCTAGCATCGAATTGGCGTAAAACTTTTCTATCCTTCCAATAAGAGTTTCGTTTTATTTTCAGAACTAAAGACCTTAAAAAAAAACTTACGTTTGAAAAACAGAATTTTTTTTACACAAAAATTAAAAACTTTCAAAGAATAGGCTAGTTAAAATAGTTTTCAGAAACATAGACATTACAGTTATAACTCGTTAATAAACCTTACACTCGTATCTTAAACTTCAACTTCTTCTACGATACGTACTTATAATTATAAAATGGGTTTTACTAACCATAACTCTCAGGGCTATGATTTATACTTTCGAACATGCTATAACGAATTATAGTCCTTAAAAGGAGATGATTATTCTGCACGGTTATATGTATTATTATTTCCTCTGTTTCAAAAAAATATTTAAAAACAAAAAACAGTCAAAATAAAATATATAAATAAAATTAATGAAATATTTTTTTTATTTGATTACCCATTCAGTTCTTTTATTAAAGATATAAGTTAATTTTTTAGTGGATAAAAGGATAAATTATCTATTTTAATTATCTTTATTTAGAAATAAATTTGGATAAAGATGAACAATTTAATTCTAGGATGGATAAGTATAAATTATGTTTAATAAAAGTTTAAAAAAATTTATAAGTTAATTTTAAGGAGTTAAACTAAAATAATAAAATCATGTAGCTAGTAAATTTAGTAAATAGAATTTATGCGAATATCCTCCTGATTGATTGCATAAAAAAGACCTGAAATTTTGGGAGGCATGGAGGCCACGTGGGAAGACTTAGAGATGAGAGCTGACACGGCAACAAAAAGCGGCTTTTCGGAGGCACCAAAGGGTGGACAGAGGTTTTGCATGAACCTTGGTTATGTTTTTCCACGTGGGTAGACAAGATTTTTGGAGACTTTATAATTTAACATATTTTAGTTTGGAGATAATATATAATAATCTTAAATTAATTTAAAAAAAAACAATTAACTTTTTTTTTTTTTTTTTTGAAACGGCAAATGTTAGTGATTCGGGGCCACATGCGACCCACGAACCTTACACCAAAGTTAGTTCTAAATCTCCTAATAATCACCTAAGGAGGGACCCCTGGAGGCTCGAACCCAAGACCTCCCCTAGGGGGGTACAACCTCCTACCAATGGGACAAACCCCATTGGCAAAAAAAAAAAAAAAAAAAAAAAAAAAAAAAAAAAAAAAAATTAACTAAGACCAAGTGTTAAGCATGTTCATTACATTAAATTGATTGAAAAAGAATTCGGTCATAGTAATTGATATACATAAGTGAAATGATACCAAATATGTATAGGGTTATTGTTGTTAAAATACAACGTATTATTCTATATAATTTGGATATTTAAGAAACGTTTGAAACTACAACTATAATTAATAAAGGTATTTATCTAATCAGGTTGTTATACAATATATAGCGAAAACAATTAAGAATCAAACGCGTAATCAATATTAATTAAATAAAGGTAATATCTTTATTGTTGATTTACCTTGTTTAATATTTATAGTAAAATCCTAGTACAGACTTGTACACGACACCTTCTTTAGCAACATAATTGTATGTTAGTGCACGTTTATAACTTCCACTACCCTTGTCTAGCTTCTAGTAGCATGTATGCTTAAACTGAATGCTTGTATCTCCTTGTACTCGAACTTCAATAAACCGATACCCTTTGGGTTTGTTTAAACCAATCGACTAGCAAAGAAAGAAGCGGAAATCGATTTAGGAGAAACCCTAAAACAGATTATGGGATGGTTTGGAATAATGAACTTGATGTTCATTATATAACAAAGCATTTACTTAGAATACAAGTTGTATTGTAATTAGGAAACATTCTTATTTACACAATAAACCCTTCAATTTGTCAATTATTACAATTAACATATTAATTAATAATTAACATTTAATAAACGTATAGTCGTGTCTAAATGTCAATGTGTGCAACCCCGTAGGCTCACATATTTATAGACACACATTTAATTGACGTGTTCAATTACCAACAGCTCTCACATTAAGCATGTCTTAATAAATGTGATAACATTTGTTAGCGTCTAACAACACGCCAATGCTCCTTTAAATACACGAGTGAAGTTTTCAAAAGTCATTGTGAGTCAATGTTTGAGTTTAGTATCCTTTTGTTACAGATACTCTAGTTAAATATGGATATGGATCTAAGTCATTCAATCTTTTAACTTTTGTTTTCATTTAGCGAATTACTTAAGATTACCAAACTATATCGAGACACATCTAGTTTAATTTTGGGTCTGGCCAGACATACATCTTTAACTATTCATGAGTGGCCTAGTACTAGCATACTTCAGTTGCAAGCTGAAGGAACAAATCCTGTCTTGAATACAAGTGTTAGCCATGTATTTCACTACATTACCAAAAATAGTCTTTTTATTGTCCTTATTTAGGATAGGTAGAACTATGATCAAATAATGTATTCCATACACGTGTAACTTCTTAAATCTCAAATCTAAGGATAAATAAACCAATCATATATGAATTATACTTAATGACTAAGATCCATAAAGTTATAATTCATTGATGGGATAATCTAATATGCATCTTGTGGATACTATGTGAGTTGGTGAGTCAATCTGACCAAACACTTAGATATTGTCTTAGTTTAATTATATTCCCATATAATTAATCGACAACGGATATTTAGAATAATAATATATGCTAAAAATATTATTCAAGAATTTAAAACATAACAAATAGGACACAATTAATATGATAAATGAAACAACCTCATATGTCAAATATTCATTCCATTTAAAGATAAAATTGTTTATACATCCTTCATCCAAATACTAAACACGAATTTACATGTGATTACTAGCTAAACGAAGTCCTATACCCTCATCATGTTGAGTTAGCTTCTCTTTTGACAAAGCCTTCGTAAAGGGGTCAGCTAGATTATCATCCGTGTGAACTTTGAGTAATTTGAGTTCACCTTGTTCGATTTGCTCACGAACATAGTGATGTCTCTGATGGTAGTGTCTGGCTAGAACACCGGGTTCATTGGCTATGATATTTGCCTTAGAATTTTCGCAATACATATCCATTGGAGATTTATTTGTGGGAGCCACGTCAAGCCCAGAAATAAATTTTCGTATCCAAACAGCTTCCGAAGGTGCAATGTACTCGGATTCTGTCGTATGCATGGTTGTATCTGAAATCTGGTTTAACAATATCCAATATCTTTTAGATCAACCTCAATATTTCCACCATAAACTAGAACTATATCTTTAGTAGCCCGAAGGTACTTAAGAATGTTCTTGACATCAATCCAATGGGTTTCACCAGGATTCTGTTGGTATCACTACTACAAACAGGGCCATCAATGACGCGCATTGCGCGTCAAGAAGAGGCTTTATGACGCGCAAATGCGCGTCAAGGATGGACCAGTCATAAATAATTTATGACGCGCATTGAGGCGTCACAGCTGAATGACCCGCGCTTATGTCCCTCGTTTTATGACCTTCTTTTTTGACCTTCTTTTATGACTTATGTTTATGACATATGAAATTGCGTGTCAAAGTTATGCAAACTAATTTTTTTTAAATAAAATTCTTTTTTATAAAACCTGGTGATTATATATTATATATATTATATATATACATGACAATAAACCTGACCAACAATCTGATCATTGTACAAAATTAACGCATTTCATATATAATCAAAACCATGCGTTTTCCTTACATAACATTTGTCTAATAATGTACAAATAACTTAACTATAACATGTTTCATTACAACGAGTTCGATTTCTACCTAAAAATAAAGTTTGACACATAAATTGCCCATTCTTCTCGAATATCATCGAATTCGGCCTCCGTGTACTCATTGCTTTCACCACCAATCTAGTCAAATAAAACAACATTTTAGAAACAATTAATTACTACTTAAACTACTTAAAACAGATAATTAGTACTTACAATGTCATTTTCCAGAACCTGAACTCCATGTTTAACTACTTCCTTCATAAACTTCAACGTGAAGTACCCACATTCGGTGCATCCGGGCTGACGTGGACACTACACAAGAAACACAACTTCAGCAGCCTCCTAATATGCCTAATATGAAGTAATTTTGCTCAAGTTTGGTAATAACGACACTGCCAAGGTTTTGGTCTGTTTTACTTGTTACTTGCTTAAATGGTTGTTCAGCAGCCTCCTAATATGCCTAATATGCTATGCAACATACAACTACTACAAACAGGGCTAATATGATATGCAACATATATACAACTACTACAAACAGGGCTAATTGTTTTCCAGGTTTTCTATTCCAAAAATTACACTTCAACAGCATCATCATAAATATACATACAACTATAGGTATTCTATCCTAATATGCCTAATATGCTATGTAATCCTTAACAAAACTAACCAACTAAGTAACAGTTTAAGGTCTACTAACTGAAGGTTAACAGCAGCAGCACAAGATAATATTCAACAAATAACTAACCTTAGAATTAACCCAGTTAAGTTTGGTCCTCTTATTGGTTCCAGCTTCTACATCATACAATGCAATTGCCCTACAAAGAACCCAGTTAAGTATTAGTTACGCATCATAAAGATTCTATAACTTACCCTAAAAAGTACTCAGTTAAGTATTACTTACGCATCCACTATTTGCTTGAACTGATGATTGACGTCGCTAATCTTTAGGGAATCAAGATAATAGCAAGTACTTGTCTTCATGTTCAGCACGCCTAACACCCAATGTCGTCTACAAATAACAAAAAATTAAGATTCTGTTAATTAATGTTAATTTATATTAATTAATTTAAATGTTGTCGAAAGTCTAACCCGGGATTGTATGGCATTAAGACGAGGTCATTTTGCTTCCTTGTAGTTAACCTTTTTGCAATAACTCGACTTGCATCCTCGATATTCTTGGCCCTCGCTTTACGTTCATGATGCATGATCGCAGTCGGGGTCATGAAACAAACTCCATGATCTGTTTGTGACCCATTCTTGATTTGCTCATACAGGAACCTGGTAACAATTAACAATCAGCACACAGAGATAAACAAAGAACTGTAAATTATTCATAATACAGTTACCCGTGTTTCTAAAAATGAGAGACTTGTAGATGCTTCTTCTTCTATGTGAGTGGCAATGCCTACCTGCTGTCTTCGCCTTCTAATTTCCTAGTGGATTGGAATATAACACTAAGGAATGACAAGGAGCCATAAATTCGAAATTTGAGTAGTTTAACGTTATTGCTAAGCATAAGGATTTTTAGCAAAGAAAACATATGATACTTATCTTACTTACAGCATTAGCATCACTGACATCCTTTAAAGCCTTTTGCATGTTTTGTCGATATTGTTGAAGTAATAGAGGATGATAAGCTTTTGGCAGATACAGTTTCCATTTCACTTGTGATGCGACTGAGGACTCATCGGGAGAGAACAGTTCTGGATAAGTTCCACCATATGAAATACTATATGTTGCCCGAGCATTGATCTGCATTTGAGCGATACAAGTGAAATAAGGGTAAGCAATGTACCACTGCAGTGGTTAATAATGAGAATAAGGATAGAGATTAAAATCAGAGATAAATACTCACCACATCTAATTGAATTATCGAATTGAACAAATTCTCAATGTCATCAAGCTCGGTTTGCATCTGAATATTATAAAAAAGACTAGTAAGAGAGAGAGAGAGACGAATAAAAAGTATTTGATTGATTACCTTGTGTGTTATTTGTAAAAGAACATCAGCCTCAGCCTTGGCTACTGAAGCTCTTGCTTGTTGCAACTCATCATTTAACGGAACAACAGAAAGTGGCTCCACAAGACTTCCTGTGGTTGAACCACTACAACAACAACCCACAACTATTTTTTTTTTTATCTCTATGAGCAATATAATGTGTAAGAGAATAATGAATGTTAGATTCACCTTGATAGCAAAAGACCATCAAAGCTTCTTTTTAGATGAGTTGCTGATTTTATACACCATCTTCCATCCGTGTTGCTTACTTCCACTACAGATGATGATGATGTTTGTTTCATTTCGTTACTGATTAGAGTCTCCATCAACTGTTTTAACTGAATGACAAACACAAAACCACATTCAGATATCCAAGTTGAGTAGCAGCCTGATAAAGAGAGAATTTCAAAGACAGTCGTGAACCTTTCTTTCAAGTAAGCGCACTTGTTCACGAGATCGTTTCAAGGTGGGACTCTGAAGAAAAAAGGGAAATTGGGGTGAAATGGAAAATAACACAAAGATTGGTTATATATATTAGTATGTACCGCAGTATCTTTTACAGAGCCATCTTCATGTACAAGTTTCTGAATGAAGTTTATCAATGGGCGACTAACTGACATATCCATAATCTGTAAATAATTGTAGTATAAGTAGAATGAGGGTGAAAATGGAACAAGAGTAAGTGATGAAAGTACCATGTCTGCAAGGGGCATGAAACGCTGTAGCCAATGGGAGTCTTGTTTAATTGCGGATTTGAGATTGATCTGTAAAGAGTCGGCGATGAGTAGCATGTTAACAAGGGCAATGGCATGTGAGGCATCAACGGGAAAGCCCCTGTGAGCCTGTTGAAGAGCGGAGGTGACGAAATGGGTATTGATGGAGTTGAAATCCATAATACAGGTAGCATGGTTATGCATCTCAACAGCAGCATTGGTTTGTGATAAGAGGGTTAAACTATGTTGGTAAGACTGATCCAAACACAATAACTCAGCCTAACAAAACAAACAATCATCTTATCATAACTAAAAGAGAATGAAAATAAGAAAAAAGAAAAGATAGGTACATACTTTAGTGGCTTGTCGTCCTAAAGAGGTACCAGCAAAAGAAGCAACGGAATCGCAGAGTTGGTCCCACTCCAGGACTTTTAAACTAACATTTGATGATTCTGAAGCAGTGTTGTTGTTGGTGTTCTTTAGGAAAGCTGTTATTGTTGTTGTAGGCTTCTTCAATCTTATTATTATACTACTACTAACTGTGTTTCTTCTTCTTCTTCTTCTTGTTATTGGAACACCAAATGAATAGGAGGAGTACGAGGGAATCATCAAACAAATCATATCTCTCTCTCTCTCTCTCTTTCTCTGTCCAAACAAAAACAAAAACAGATAATAAGGCAAGAGCCCATAATCCATTCTCCCTTACAATGGGTCGGATCTTCTTTTTATTATTATTCACAAACACCAAAAATATCATAGTAACATTTTCACAAACACCTGGTGTGCATACAATTTTACCATAAATTGATACAAAAAATGATACAGTAAATTGATTTTATAACTCTACAGCTATCAATCAAACAATATAATGTAATATTTTGAGTAAATTAGGGCATACCTTAACTGCAAATCCTTAACACCTGGAGAGTTTTGAGAGTTTTGATACAAATTGATTTTTTGTCGATTAGGGATTGTTTTGAGTAAATTAGGGCGGGATTGTTTTGAAAGTTTTGAGAGTGGATTGAATGACTGTGAAATTAGGGCGGGATAATTGAACGAATGTGGATTGACAATGTTTTGAGGTGAATTAATCGAAGGTTTTGAGAGTTTGAGAGGGAGGGGGGAAATTTTAGAGAGCGGGAAGTTTTGGGGGAAAAAAATAGGTTTAGGGTTTTTTTAATTTTAAGCAGATATATAATCTATGACAAAAATAATATACATGACACCTATTTAGGACGAAGAAAAACAAACGTCATAACGAAATCTTAATTTTAACTGATTATGACCCATGTGTTATGACACATCTGAAAACGCGTCATCTCTTTACTCAAAAAGACTGTTGTTTTATGACCCTGGATATTGCGCGTCATCTTTCTGCGTGGGTCATAAAAAGCGGGTCAAGGATAGCCCTGTTTCTAGTAGTGTATCTACTAATAATGTTCTATGCGAAAGCCACATCAGGCCTTGTGCATCTAACCGCGTACATGATAGATCCTACTATCGAAGCATAAGGTATCCTCTGCATGTGTTCCACCTCCTGATGTGTAGAAGCACATTACGTGATACTTAAGTCAAGTCATTCTTGCATTGGCACATTTCCACGCTTGGAACTTTTCATATTAAATCGCTTTAATATTTTATCAATGTAAGCCCTTTGACTTAGTTCGATTAACCGCTTTTGTCTATCTCTATAGATCTTGATTGCTAAAATGAATGTTGCTTATCCTAAATCTTTCATGGCGAAACGCTTTACAAGATAAGATTTAACATCTTGTAACATTGGAATTTGATTTCCCATAATCAATATGTCATTTACATATAGAATTAGAAAAGTAACATTACTCCCACTGGCATTATGGTATACACATGGCTTATCTAGATAATCATTGAAGAAAACTGTCTTGACATCCATTTGACATATCTCATAGTTATAGAACGCCGCTATGGCTAAGAGAATTCTGATAGCTCTAATGTATGCCACTAGGGAAAAGGTTTCTTCATAATCTATACCATAGATTTGAGTAAAACCTTTTGCCACGGGACGAGCTTTATAGATTAGTATATTACCTTCCATGCCAGTTTCTATTTAAAGAGCCATTTACAATCCACCGTTATGGTATTTGGAGGACGATCAACCAAATCCTAAACGTCGTTGTCTTTCATGGACTGCATCTCCATATTTGTAGTCTTAAGCCCATTTTCAGAGTCGGAACCTGATAATGCAACTTTGAAGGTTTGAGGTTCATTAAGATCCCCTTATACATGTTCCTCATTGCTTAAAGCTACATTCAGGTTTAGTTTGTGAGGTGCACGTATTGTCCTTTCAAATCTAGGAATTGGAGTAACATTACTTGAGGTTGAGACTAAGGCATAACACGAGGCTCAATCATCCCCCCCCCCCCTCTACACCAAATTGATGTTCGCCAGTATGAGTAGAGGGTGATGTATCTTCCTCTTGAATATCATCGAGGTCTACAATCCTCCCACTGTTTTCTTGAATGATAAGCTTCGTTTCGAAAAATTCGGCATATCGTGAAACTTTAACAGTCTGTTGGAACCATATTGAGAATGCGTACAACAAACTCTAGAGCATAATCACAAAAAGATAATGGTATAGTAGCGAGGTTCATCATTGATCTCACCATGTCAAGCAAGGTTCGATTCCTCCTCTCCGATACGCTATTATGTTGTGGGGTATTGGAAGGAGTAAGTTGTTGGACAATTCCATGTGCTTGAAGATGTTCCTTAAACTCTTGGCTCAAGTATTCATCACCACGATCCGGTTGAAGGATCTTGATGGTTTTTCCGAGTTGATTTTCTACTTCGTTTTGGAACACTTTGAATGTTTCAAACACCTTATGTTTATGTTTAAGCAAGTAAACATAACCATAATGGTTGAAATCATCCATAAATGTAACGAAATAGCTAGCACCTTTCTTTGACACATGTCTAAAGGGACCACATACATCAGTATGTATGATTCCTAATAGATCGGTTGCCCTTTGAGTTTGATGCGGAAAGGATTTCCTTGCCATTTTGCACGATAAACAAGATTCACATTTATCAAATAAATTATCACTTGACTTTAAAAGCCCTTCACATTGAAGCCTTTCAATGTGATGCTTGCCTATGTGTGCAAGACGACAATGCCATAGAAAAGATGAGTCTAAGTGGGACTTGACTAGTTTAGTGCTAAATGAAACATAGAGTTATTTTTTAAAGAAGAATAATTATCCAAATCTATTTCAAACATACCATTAATATCAATCGCATTAAAATAATGAACATTATGTTTTGAAACAGATATACCAAATTCAGTAAAACAATTAGTGAATCCATTATAATTTAAAACAGAAACTGAAACAATTACCCCAACAATAGTTGGTGCATAATAACAATTGTCTAATACAAATATTATGCCCGAGGGTAAATGTAAGTGCAAACTTTCAATGGCTTCCACAACTGCACGTATGTCATTGTCAACGTAGAGGTACATAGATCCATTCTTCAATTTCTTCTTTGCTCTAAATCCCTGTAAGGAATTACAAATATGATTACAACAACCAATGTCATATACCCAAGAATTTGTTTTGGAGAACAAATATAAATCTATAGTAAGGTCCGGTGTTACTGACTCGCTTCTTATCTTGCACCTCAACTAGATACTTAGGACATTTCCTCTTCCAATGTCCCACCAATCCACAGTGGTGAAATCCATCATCCTTAGAAGGATTCAACTGATTGGCGATCGTCAGTGGCGGAAACGGAAGGTGCAACTGATTGGCGATCGTCATAACACAATAGTAAATAAAGAATAGTCTTTTTGATAAATGAGTAAAATAGTATGTCATGACGTCACCATGTCCAAGGTAAAACCCCTTGGTACACAATTACGTCAATCACTACAATGTAAATATTCAACCAACCAACAAAGAAATATAGAATAAAAGTACATAGGCATGCAAGCCCGAATCCAATTGAAATAATGTTCAACAAGCCACAAATGCAATACTAATAGTCTCCAAAGTCCATTCCCAAACTAAGAATCCTATGCCTGATCAATACGTGAAAATAAAGCTCAAAAGTCAACACAATGGTTGAGCGAGTTCGTCGAGATGTATATAGTAAAACACTTCAAGTAATCCATCAAAGAAGTAAGTTTCTATAATTAGAAATGGTTTCTAATTATAGTCAGTTTCCCAAAATGTGAAGTTTCTAGAAATAGAAAGTTCTTTTTTAGTAAGTTTTCCGAAATAGTAAGTTTTCCAATTTCATGTAAGTAAACAATCCACGTCTTATCTCAACAGTAATGTAGTAAAAATACGTGTAACTAATGCATTTGAGTAAGTAATGAACAACACAAATGTACTGAAGATAGCCTCGCTATCGGTACGCATACACCATGTATGGAAAGAACGCATGCCTTAAGCATGGAAAGAACACATGCCCCACTCATGGAAATAACGCATACATAAAGTATGGAAAGGACGCATGCACCCCGCATGGAAAAAACGCATACACTAAGTATGGAAAGAAGTAAGTATCTAAATCCCAACCAGTATTTCGTAATGTTTGAAAAGTGCCTTAGGTTTTATTACACGTTTTGAAATCCATAAGTAGTAAGTTTCCATAAATAGAAATATCTATTTATGGTAAGTTTCCAAATATAGAAAGTTTCTATAAATAGTAAGTTTTGAAAACCGTTTATCAAGTTCGTTTGGTTGAGCTTTACTTTCCCCGGATTAGTTTAAAATACATAAAAAGTAGTAAATGGGGCTATGAACTCACCTCGAATAAGCAAAGTCACTACTTAAGTAGTGTGTATATGTGTGTATAAGCAAGTGACAAGCTAAGTCCCGACTAGGTATAGAGCTCCCCTAATTGAGTAAGTAACGAATCGTAAGTAATTAAATCATTAAGTTTAAGTTAGATACACAATGTATTCAAGTTTTCTCTTAGAAAGGTTAGGAAGGTTGTACGTTTAAGATAAAGGAATAGACTCAAATATGTCGAAGAAAATTCAGCGAGTATATACGTTCATTAAAACTGTAGTAACTTGAATTTCAGAAAGAATTAAACGATGAATCTTATATATACGGAAACTAGACTCAGAAAGTTACATAGAGGAGTCCGGAATCACTGAATTTGAGTTAGAAATGAACAAGATATGGATGACACAAAACATGTGCAACAATTTGTCCAAAACCGTTAACTTTAATAGATTGTTTTATAAAACGTTTTTTAGATTATTGAATGAAAACTTAAACGTGATTGACCATTATATATAAGTTTAAGGCCTGATTAAGCAATAATAATCCATTTTAGAATATAATTTAGTTTCCTAAATGGTTACACAAAATCACGATTTTTAATCCTAACATAAACGTTAAAACTCAGATTTGACCAACGTTCACTAATTTTCAGATTTAGAGAGTTTGACAAACAGTTAGACAACGAGACTAATATTTCCAGAAAATAGACTCCAATACCTACAACTTTGGTTTATACCTCAGTCCGAAATTTGAATCTACCGTTAATTTATCAAAACAGATTAGAATAGCATCTAAATGCAAAAACTCAGTTGAACCATCATTTACTAAATTTCAATTTGTGGAAGTTTGAAACATAACTAGACGGTATATCTTATATTTCCAAAAACTAGATTCTGAGAGCTACAAATTACATTTAGACCACATGTTATAATTCCAATTCATACGAAAGATATTAAACGAGCAAAACATGAGAGTAAGCTGACCAAAAACAGATTTCAGGTTTAGAACGTATAGTACATAATCCTTAGGGTGTTTCCGTGTTGTTTCTGAACTCAAAACTTGTAGATTGGAAAGATGGAACATTAGAACATATTATAAACACAAAATAAAAGAAAGATTAGGAGAATACCAAAATCAAACTGAACAATGAAGATGTGTGTCTTGCGGTTTGAAATCAATACCGAGGGAGAAAGGAAAGTGATTGATAAATTTTTTTTCCTGGTTTTCTTGATCAACCAAAAGAAGAAAAAGGGTTTGAAGGGATGATGTTGCTATTCGATCAAAAAAAAAAAAGAATCCAAAGATGAAGTCGACAAATAGGTTTAGGGAATTAGGGAATCGGTTTTGGGTTGGGCTTAAGGTTAAATTTAGTTAATACATGGGCTAAGTATTATATCCTCTTATTAATTTAGCAAACTTCCTATGATTCCGTGCCCGAAATCATTTTTTAATTTTGCCCTTTGTTTATTTTAGTCCCTAGACTTTAAAAACTTTAGCGTTTCCCCCCCTCAACTTTAAAAACTTTATCGCTTTTTCACCCTAAACTTAAAACACTTTAACGCTTTTCCTCCCCACACTTTAAACAACTTTTAACTTTCCCTGTCTGCACTTTATATGCTTTTGCTTTTTCCCCCTCTCAGCTTTAAATAATACTTTTACGCTTTCTACCCCTCATGTTTAGATATGTTTTTCTTTTTGTTTTTTTTACTTTTTGGTAACATTTTTTTTACTTTTCTATTTGTTTTTTTTTACTTTTCGTAACTTTTTTTTTACTCTAAATTTATGTTTCGTTTTTTTTTAACTTTTTTTTCCCTTTTAAATTTCTGTTTTATTTAGTTTTTCGTCACCTTTTTTGGATTCAAGTAATACGAACATCTACTCAGATTAATAATAAATAACGACATCGTTTTAGCAAATAGCTACATTTATATTTCGATAAAAAAGTTAAAAAACAAAAAGTCGAGTCGTTTTACGAACCCGTGCCAAAAGCTTCACAAACAATTATTTAATTGAATTCCCGAAACAATTCCAAAACTCGATATTTATAATACGAAAGAACAACAAACTCGGAGCGACTAATTAAGTAGGAATTATCTTTTAACCTCATAAAAGAAAATTCTCAGATGTTTATAAAAGTTTACGTAGTCCAAAATGATTAGGCCATAAAACACGGAATTTACTCGTTAAGTCGTTAAGAAGCTCATCTATCAGGGACTATCTATATATGCACCTAAAGCTTAACACATAATCATACATGAAACATAACTCAAAGCATACAACAACAGTATAAAGTAAATTTTACAATTTTCAGTAAATTACGGTAACGATATACATACATATTAGCTAACTAAGGACGGAGAGAGTGACGGTTGTCATAGTATCCCCCACTTAAGACAATTTCGTTCCGAAATTCAAGTGAGAAGTATTGTCACGAACAATCATAGAAAGGTAAGGCTCATGATCAGAAAGTAAAGTATTCACATGCGTTTCATGTAATATCAGAGAATTGTGTAAGAAAAGTATCAACATCGGCATTCGGATTCTGCTGCTCCTCCGCAGCTCTCAGTACATATGCTCTAACACGAGCTTGAGTGTTTTGACCACCCTGATTTCCCTGGTTTCCTGGAGCGTTCTGGGGTGGGTTAGCGTGACCAACAGTTCCCTGCTTGTGAGGACAATCTCGAAGAAAATGACCGATACCTCCGCAACCAAAACTGGAATTAAGCTTCACTGCATTCACTGGTACGACAACAACAGGCCTGGAACGGAAAATTCTTGGCCAAGTGGCCTCTCCTACAGCATAGCAAATAACTGCATATCATGTGCTCCTCCTGATGATGATTACACTTCTGACATAGAGGAAGTGTACTAATATACCCAGATTTCGAACTGCTGCTAATCTCGTTTAACTTCCTTGGACTTTCCTTGCTCCACGTCACTGCATTCCTTCCTCTTCCCGTCCGACAATACACCGTCTCGAACCACATCATTGGCGATAGCTCCAACCCGTTGAATAGTACTCTGAATGGTGGAAGGTTCAATACTCCTCAACGAACGACAAACTTCGGGGTGCAAACCATAGATGAAATGCCTGATATGTCGCGACTTAGGAACTATCATCTGAGGACAGAGTTGTGCAAGCTCATGAAAATGATCCGTGTAGGCGGCCAGAAAAGCATACGCTAGTATAAAAGAAATTGTGAATTTTAAGTACTGGATATGATCAATAATTCAACCATAAGAACTTTAGGTATATTTTGTATTACGACTACAAACATGGTCATGTAAACATATATATGACTCGTTATGGATATAATTAAGTCGTACGCCAAAAATTATATTCACTTCGTTTCATATACATATCCGCTCCCCATGTTCATTATCATAATATTAACATATAGAAATTAAGGATTTAAATAAAAGAGAATCGAATCGAGGTTTCAAATCGTACCAATAGTAGTAAAATAAAATCAAGAAATCTAAATTTAAAGTATAAATCAAAACGAAGAAAATTCCCATGTCGAAAGCTGATATTGGTCGTCGTCTTCCCTAGGCGAATGAGTCGCCGCGTACAAGTAGTGAGACGAAAAAAAATCAATTAAAAAGATCCTAAAAGAAGCTATATGAGGACACCTAGTTATAGTCTAGGCCAAACCACCTAATTCTCTATAACCATGTGCTCTGATACCAATCTGTCACACCCCGCCAGTGGCGGAAACGCAGGGTGCAACTGATTGGCGAATGTCATAACACAACAGTAAATAAATAATAGTCTATATGATAAATGAGTAAAATAGTATGTCATGACGTCGCCATGTCCAAGGTAAAACACCTTGGTACACAATTACTGTAACATCCCGGTTCTCGAAAATTAGAATAATTCGTAAGTATTTATTTATTTATAATATAAATGTTATATAATTATGTTATTTGAGAATTTTTATAAGTGAAGGACTAGAATTGTAAGAAAGATAGTTAATTTAGTTAGAAAGGACTTATATGGTTAACTATAGAAGTGAATTTTGTAAATTAGTGAAATTTGAGAAGATGAGGGACTAAAGGTGTAAAATTCGAAATGTGAATAGTAAGACCATGAGGTGTCAATTGCAGAATTTTTCTAAGAAAAATTGTAGGTGTTTTAGTGTGTGTGTTCTTTAGAGTAAGTAAGGAATATTGATAAATTCTCAAAACAAATTGTGTTGAATAAGTGAAGATTATAAGGAGTCAAGAATAGAAGATAGAGCAATTTAGCTAAATTGGCTTTGAAGTGGAGAAGGTAAATTTATGTATATACTTGGTATTAATTGATGAATTTGAGTTATGCTAGTATGTTATAATCTTATTTAGATGTTTAATTAGAAGTAGAAATGCTTAATTGATAAAATTAGGTTTTTAATAATTTGGGGATAATCTATGAGAATTGAAAATTGAGTAATTGTGTATGTTAATTTGATGTTAGGATTGTGTGTTTTAGTTTTATGAATGAGATAGAATATAGTATTATGATTTCTTCCTTTGATGTTGTCAAATGGGTCAAATGACCCAAGGAGTGGCAATGGGTAGAAATTTGTTAAAGAAAAAGAAATTATGCATTGTTGATATGTGAATAAGATAGATGGTAATTTGAAATGCTTCTATGTAAGTCTAAAGCCTAACGGGTCAAAAGACCCCAAAAGTGGCACGTTGGGTAGAAAGTAAATAAGCAAGATAATGTTTAGATTTTTTGAAAAGAAATGCGTATCAAAGTTGTTAGTTATGTTATTATGAGTATTGAAAGCTATGGTGTTTTGGTCTTATAAATTCAGATTTAAAAGACAAAGGAAAGGGTAAAGCAACAAAAGAGTAGTAAACGTACTTCAACGCTAAGGTGAGTATACGAAGCCATTTTTCATAATGTAATATGTTCAAGTATGTATATCGACTCTTTAAAGTTAATAAGTATGTTATTTATTCATATCTTTAAGTTGTTAGCGGAAATGGGGGTTAGGAACATCATTAACTAAATTATAAGTGCAGGAAACGTTTGGAAAACGAATTTCAGCTGGACAAGTCCCGAATGCGCCGCATTCTGCTTGAATGCGCCGCATTCGGCACTCCGTGGCCTATGTTGATTTTTGTTGTGTTGAATGCGTCGCATAGGGGTCCGAATGCGTCGCATTCGACACTTAGACTAGTTTTTAGTGTATTTTAAGGTAGTTTAAGTAGGGAAATGATACTCTATCTTATTATTATGATAGAGAAGAATGGAGAAGACATTTACATGTCGATAAGATATAGAATCGACTTTTAATAGTCGGAAGTGAGTAAAGTTAACTATGTATGTACCGCGAGGGTATGTAAATGACTTGTAATAGTCGGAGAGAAGTAAGGACCAACTATATATAGTTGGATGAGAAGAAATAATAAGACTTTATATAGTCTTGGAGAAGTATTAAAACATGACTAAGTATACTCACTAGCTTAACGCTAATGTATTTTGTTGATTGTTATGTTTGTAGGTAAAAAGGACCTCTAATTTGCAAGGCAAGCCAAGTAAAGAACGGATGGGGACCTTAAAATAATATGAAATCTTTTGTAAAGAGCTTCCGCTCAAAACATTATGGATGTTGTTTTTAAATAGAAGTAAAACAATAACTTTTGTTTGTTTTAAGTCATGTAAGGGATATAAAGAATGCTAACGTTGTAGAATGTTTGTAAGGTGTTTATGTATAAAAAATAAAATAAAATTTTTTGTGTGTTTTAAAGATCCAAGTGTTACAAGTTGGTATCAGAGCCTTGGCTTGTGTGAGTTGGGTATCTCGGTTGATACTTAAACCCAAGCTGAGGCTTTGTAAGGGGGAGAAGCTTGCCTTGCGGAAGAGATAAGAGTAAGAAAGATTAATTGTTAAGAAAGAGTCATGTGCCTTAGTCTTAATTATGCAATGATAGTATTGGATGTACGAAAGTTAATATGTTCAAAATTAACGTCTGGCCAACGCTAATTTTGGGCATATTATGTGTATCCAATATGATTGAGGTATATTAAGAATAAGGGATAAAAAAGTTAGAAAGTATGTATATGACGTATAAACTATAATTGTGTATGGATTATAGTTTTATATGTTATTATTAACCGAATTTAATTTCAGTTGGTAGAAATGGAAGGAGGAGATAGTCATCATGATGACGGTCATAAAGAAGAGGATATGCAAACGATTGTGGCTAAGGAGATTAGTCAAGCCTTTGAGAAAGCAATACCGTTTATTATTAAACGGGTTAGAGAAGATGTTGTGGAGATAATTGATGAGAAGATAGACCGCGTATTGGCGGAGAAAGAATTGAAACGTAAAGAGAATGAGGATTCAGGAAGTGAAGATGATCATTCTGATCATCAAGAAGAAACTACGGAAGGTTATAAGAAGGGATGTACGTATAAAGATTTCGCAAGCTGTAATCCACCACTTTTTCTTGGAGAGATTGATCCTATTGTTAGTATGCGGTGGGTTATGGAGGTAGAAGGTGCATTCTTGACTTGCAAGTGTGCGGATAGAGATAAGGTTATTTATGCATCAAATCTACTCCAAAATCAAGCAAAAAGTTGGTGGGAGTCTATAGTGAGGTTGTTCCCGGATCAAGGGATTGTGAAGATGACGTGGGGAGATTTCAAGAAGAGATTCATGGAGTATTATTGTCCACCTTCGGCAGTGAACAAGATTACCCGAGAGGTTCTGTCATTACAACAAGGAAGCAAAACCGTGAATGAGATCACTAATGAATTTTTGGATAGAGCAGGGTTTTGTCCAGAATATGTTGTGAGTGAAAGAATGAAGATGGATCGTTACATGTGTTGTTTAAGTCCCGACATCAGAGAGCATGTTTCCACATATAATCCTCAGACTTTTGAGGATATGGTTGAAGCGGCAAGAAGGAGAGAGTTAGAACTTGCAAATAGAACTGAAGAAGAGAAGAAGAAACGCAAGGTGGAGTATGTGCAAGAACCGTATAAAAAGCAAAGATTTGAACAAAAGGGTAGAAGTTCGGGAAGAAGGGTTGAAAAGAAAGAGTCATCAAGAAGAGATTTTAATTGTAGAAAGTGTGGTAAGAATCATACGGGAGAATGCAAATTTGGTCAAATGGGTTGCTATACGTGTGGAAATCCGGGTCATATTAGTAGTGAATGTCCCAATCCAATAAGGATTTGTTACTACTGTAAGGACTCGGGACATCTTAAAAATGAATGCCCAAAGTTGCCGCAGAATCAGAAATTATTGATGGGACCAAAAGCTCCTTTACTTCTCGAAGGAGGAAGTAGTGGAAGGAAGATCGAAGATAATAAAAGCCGTGGTCGTGCCTTTCAAATCACAACCGTAGAAGCCAAAGAATCGACTGACTCTCAACCTGCTTATGTGTTGTTTGATTCGGGAGCAAATAAATCTTTTGTATCAAGTAGATTTTGTGAGAAGTTCTCTAAGCCCCTTAGTAAGTTAGAATATCCTTTAGAAGTAGAAGTGGCAGATAATAGAATTGTTCTTGTGTCTGATGTTTATCGTGATAATCAATTAGAGATAGAATCAACAAAATTTACGATAGATTTGGTTCCAATGGTAATGGGAGAGTTTGATGTTATAATTGGTATGGATTGGCTAGAGAAGAATAATGCTATTATCTTATGTAAGATTAAAATTGTTAAAGTTACTGATTCAGAAGGAAAAGAAGTTATCATTTACGGGGAGAAAAGAAGTGGAGAAATTTCAGTTTGTTCTTTAATGAAAGCTAGAAAATATATGTCCCGAGGTTGTCAAGCATATCTCGCGTATGTGATAGATAAAGAGAAAGATAAGAAAGATTTAAAAGATGTAGATGTAGTAAATGAATATATAGATGTATATCCTGAAGATCTTCCGGGTTTGCCACCCGAAAGAGAAGTAGAGTTTAGAATAGAATTGATTCCCGGTGCTACACCTATAGCAAAGGCTCCATATAGATTAGCTACGCCCGAAATGAAAGAATTAATGAGTCAGTTGCAAGAGTTGTCAGATAAGGGTTTTATCCGTCCCAGTTCTTCTCCGTGGGGTGCACCGATTTTATTTGTGAAAAAGAAAGATGGTAGTATGCGTATGTGTATAGATTATCGAGAACTTAATAAGTTAACTGTCCAGAATAAATACCCGTTACCTAGAATAGATGATTTATTTGATCAATTGCAAAGGGCGAAATTCTTTTCAAAGATAGATTTGAGGTCGGGTTATCACCAATTGAAAGTAAAGGAGGAAGATGTACCGAAAACAGCTTTTCGCACAAGGTATGGCCATTATGAATTTTTGGTTATGCCTTTCGGTCTAACAAATGCCCCCGCAGCTTTTATGGATTTGATGAATAGAGTTTGTAGAACTATGTTAGATAAATCGGTTATAGTCTTTATTGATGATATTTTGATATATTCAAAGAGTAAAGAAGAACATGCGGATCATCTACGACAATAGTTGGAGATTCTTAGACGAGAAAGGTTATATGCAAAATTTTCTAAATGTGAATTTTGGTTAGAAGAAGTTCAGTTTTTGGGTCATGTAGTAAATGCAGAAGGTATAAAAGTAGATCCGGCGAATATTGAAGCAATTGTTAATTGGAATTCTCCGAAAAGTGTGAAGGAAATCCGTAGTTTTCTTGGTCTTGCGGGGTATTACCGAAGATTTATTCAAGATTTTTCTAAAATAGCCTCAAGCTTAACCGAGTTAACTAGAAAGAATAAGAAGTTTGAATGGAAAGAAAAACAAGAAGAAGCCTTCCAGATTTTAAAGAAGAAACTAAGTGAAGCACCGGTGTTAGTTTTGTCGGATGGAACAAAAGATTTGGTTGTTTATAGTGATGCTTCATATACCGGTTTAGGATGTGTTTTGATGTAACATGGAAGGGTTATTGCTTATGCCTCGAGACAGTTGAAAGAAAATGAAAAGAAATACCCGGTACGAGATTTGAAATTAGCGGCGGTTGTGTTTGCTTTAAAGATATGGAGGCATTACCTCTATGGAGAAAGGTGTACGATTTATACGGATCATAAAAGTTTGAAATATTTCTTTACTCAAAATGATCTTAGTATGAGACAACGTAGATGGTTAGATTTGGTAAAAGATTATGATTGTGATATTCGATACCACCCCGGAAAAGCAAATGTCGTTGCGGATGCGTTAAGTAGAAAGAGTTCACAACCGGAATTGAAACTTTACTCCTTAGCTTTAATTATTAATGCTAATTTCTTTGATTCGGTTAAAGAAGCTCAATTGGAAGCAATTAAAGAAGAAAATTGGAAAAGAGAAAGAATTGTGGGTCAAGTGCAAAATTTAATGGAAGATAGCCGAGGTTTAAAGACTAGATTTGGAAGAATTTGGATTCCTAATACATCGGATTGTAAGAAAGTTTTGTTAGACGGAGCTCATAAGTCAAAATATTCTATTCATCCCGGTAGTACGAAAATGTATAGAGATCTTAAGGAAGACTATTGGTGGCCGGGTATGAAAAGAGATATAGTGAAATATGTAGAAAAATGTTTGACATGTTTGCAAGTTAAAGCGGAACACCAAAAGCCTTATGGAAAAATGCAACCATTAGAAATACCGGTTTGGAAATGGGAGAATATTACTATGGATTTGGTGACGAAATTACCAAAGTCTAGAAGAAAGAATGATGTTATTTGGGTGATCGTGGATAGATTGACTAAGAGTGCTCATTTCTTACCAATTAAGGAAGCTATTTCATCGGAGAAAATGGCGGAGATGTTTTTGAAAGAAATTGTAGTAAGACACGGAGTCTCGATTTCAATAGTGTCGGATAGAGATACACGTTTTACTTCCCACTTTTGGAGAGGTTTCCAAGAAGAATTAGGGGTGAAACTTAATATTAGTACGGCTTATCATCCTCAAACCGATGGGCAAAGTGAAAGAACCATTCAAACATTGGTTGATTTACTCCGCGCGTGTGTAATAGATTTTGGGGGTAATTGGGACGATCATTTACCGTTAGTAGAATTTTCTTACAACAATAGCTATCAAGCAAGTATAGATTGTGCGCCTTACACGATGTTGTATGGAAGAAAGTGTAGAACGCCAATATGTTGGGGTGAAATTGGACAACGGGAATTGGGAGAAAAAGAAATTGTACAAATTACAACGGAGAAGATAGATCAAATTAGAGAAAGACTTAAGATGGATCAAGATCGACAAAAGAGTTATGCTGATAAGAGGCGAAGACCGATAGAATTTGGAGTTGGTGATTTTGTGATGTTGAAAGTTTCCCCTTGGAAATGAGTAATTCGGTTTAGAAAGAGAGGAAAGTTAAGCCCAAGGTTTATTGGGCCATTTAAAATTTTGGAGAGAATCGGGAAAGTTGCTTACCGGTTAGAATTGCCCGAAATTCTAAGTAAGATACACCCTACATTCCATGTGTCTAACTTAAGGAAATGTCTTGCGGATGAAACATCGTTTATCCCACTAGATGATATCGAAATTGACGAAAAGTTGAACTATGTTGAAGAACCGGTAGCTATTCTCGATAGGAAAATAAAGCAACTTAGAAACAAAGAAATTAATATGGTTAAGATTCAATGGAAGCATAGAAAGGGGTCAGAGTTTTCTTGGGAACCGGAAAATGAAATGAAGAAATATTATCCCAAATTGTTTGAAAAATAGATTTCGGGGACGAAATCTTTAGAAGGAGGTAAGATTTGTAACATCCCGGTTCTCAAAAATTAGAATAATTCGTAAGTATTTATTTATTTATAATATAAATGTTTTATAATTATGTTATTTTTCGAATTTTTATAAGTGAAGGACTAGAATTGTAAGAAAGATAGTTAATTTAGTTAGAAAGGACTTATATGGTTAACTATAGTAGTGAATTTTGTAAATTAGTGAAATTTGAGAAGATGAGGGACTAAAGGTGTAAAATTCGAAATGTGATGAGTAAGACCATGAGGTGTCAATTGCAGAATTTTTCTAAGAAAAATTGTAGGTGTTTGAGTGTGTGTGTTCTTGAGAGTAAGTAATTAACATTGATAAATTCTCAAAAAAAATTGTGTTGAATAAGTGAAGATTATAAGGAGTCAAGAATAGAAGATAGAGCAATTTAGCTAAATTGGCTTTGAAGTGGAGAAGGTAAATTTATGTATATACTTGGTATTAATTGATGAATTTGAGTTATACTAGTATGTTATAATCTTATTTAGATGTTTAATTAGAAGTAGAAATGCTTAATTGATAAAATTAGGTTTTTAATAATTTGGGGATAATCTATGAGAATTGAAAATTGAGTAATTGTGTATGTTAATTTGATGTTAGAATTGCGTGTTTTAGTTTTATGAATGAGATAGAATACAGTATTATGATTTCTTCCTTTGATGTTGTCAAATGGGTCAAATGAGTGGCAATGGGTAGAAATTTGTTAAAGAAAAAGAAATTATGCATTGTTGATATGTGTATAAGATAGATGGTAATTTGAAATGCTTCTATGTAAGTCTAAAGCCTAACGGGTCAAAAGACCCCAAAAGTGGCACGTTGGGTAGAAAGTAAATAAGCAAGATAATGTTTAGATTTTTTGAAAAGAAATGTGTATCAAAGTTGTTAGTTATGTTATTATGAGTATTGAAAGCTATGGTGTTTTGGTCTTATAAATTCAGATTTAAAAGACAAAGGAAAGGGTAAAGCAACAAAAGAGTGGGAAACGTACTTCAACGCTAAGGTGAGTATACGAAGCAATTTTTCATAATGTAATATGTTCAAGTATGTATATCGACTCTTTGAAGTTCATAAGTATGTTATTTATTCATATCTTTAAGTTGATAGCGGAAATGGGGGTTAGGAACATCATTAACTAAAGTATAAGTGCAGGAAACGTTTGGAAAACGAATTTCAGCTGGACAAGTCCCGAATGCGCTGCATTCTGCCTGAATGCGCCGCATTCGGCACTCCGTGGCCTATGTTGATTTTTGTTGTGTTGAATGCGTCGCATAGGGGTCCGAATGCGTCGCATTCGACACTTAGACCAGTTTTTAGTGTATTTTAAGGTAGTTTAAGTAGGGAAATGATACTCTATCTTATTATTATGATAGAGAAGAATGGAGAAGACATTTACATGTCGATAAGATATAGAATCGACTTTTAATAGTCGGAAGTGAGTAAAGTTAACTATGTATGTACCGCGAGGGTATGTAAATGACTTGTAATAGTCGGAGAGAAGTAAGGACCAACTATATATAGTTGGATGAGAAGAAATAATAAGACTTTATATAGTCTTGGAGAAGTATTAAAACATGACTAAGTATACTCACTAGCTTAACGCTAATGTATTTTGTTGATTGTTATGTTTGTAGGTAAAAAGGACCTCTAATTTGCAAGGCAAGCCAAGTAAAGAACGGATGGGGACCTTAAAATAATATGAAATCTTTTGTAAAGAGCTTCCGCTCAAAACATTATGGATGTTGTTTTTAAATAGAAGTAAAACAATAACTTTTGTTTGTTTTAAGTCATGTAAGGGATATAAAGAATGCTAACGTTGTAGAATGTTTGTTAGGTGTTTATGTATAAAAAAAAAAAAAAAAAAATTGTGTGTTTTAAAGATCCAAGTGTTACACGGAATTTATTCGTTAAGTCGTTAAGAAACTCATCTATCGGGGACTATCTATATGTGCACCTAAAGCTTAACACAGAATCATACATGAAACATTACTCAAAGCATACAACAACAATATAAAGTAAATTTTAAAATTTTCAGTAAATTACGGTAACAGTTTACAGACATATTAGCTAACTAAGGACGGAGAGAGTGACGGTTGTCACATGAAGCATAAACACCAGTTTGTTTATTCTTTCCGTCCTGTTTAGATTTGCCCTTAGCATGAGGTTGTCTTTTCTTTTTATGAACCCTACCACCACTGATCGCTAGGAGCTGGTAGGTAGCTGATTTCTTGAGAAGACTTTTCTCAAATTCCACGAGCATCGCATGAAGTTCATTGAGAGTCTTAGCCATACCATGCATATTGTAGTTACTCATAAATTCATCATAACCTTGTGAAAGGGAATTGAGAACAATACCAACAAAAATAGGTTGATGGTAGGGGTAATTCATCATTTCCAATCGATCAAAGAAGTTTTTCATGTTGAGAACGTGAGTTCCTACTGGCGTTCCATCAACATGCTTACACTGATGTAATTCTCGAATCAAGTCGTTCAGTTCAAGACCGGCTTGTTTCTCATACACAGTGCGACACTCAGTGATCATCTCATCAGGCCACTTATTTTCATATTGCTATTGTAGTTCAGGGGTCATACCGCTGAGCATCAAGTATGCAACTTCATTATGACGTTAATACGTTGCATTATAAGTTTCCCAAGCTACCCCGTCATTAGCATCAGCAGGGTTATGAGACATCGGTGTATTAATGACTGGTAATCGCTTCATCACTCGGAGAACAATTCTCAATTGGCGAAACCAATTATTAAAATTTGGTTTTTTTTTTTTTAATCGTTTATCACACGTAAATCTCTACCATTAAATTTATCTTTCAAAGTTGAAAATTGTAATACTATTTATTGAATACAAATTTATCATTTCTGAAAATGTGATGTTTATGAACAAAAACATTATGTCATAACTTTTTAGTCTCGTCCATGACATACAAAATCTCAAAACCGATCCTAGAAGTTACAAAAGTGTCGATCAAAAGTAAAAGATATATAATATATTAGAACAAATCTCATATCATGTCTAAAGAGTTTATATATACTCAATGTTGTTAAATTTTTGTAAATTATAACGACAACCTTATGAAATGTCTTTAAAGAATAAATATATGCATAAATTGGTTGTATATTCATAATTTATTTATGGTTCTCGACATATGGGGGTGATGTTTTATTAATTTAGAATAAACTTAAGCATATAATAATTTGTTAAAAACAATATATAAAACTGTCGTTATCAAAACAAATATTGTAAATACTTTAAATTTAATTTTCTCGTGTATATAAGCTACCGTTAATATAAGTAAATAATTAAATTTGTTTGAAGAAAAATATATTTTCTCACCTAATAATCTATAATACATATAAAACATTTTGACCTATTTTATAATTGTTAAAATTTAAAAGTAATTATATTTTATTGCTCTCATTACATTTTATTAGCACATTTAAATTTTAATATCCTAATATATTACCTACTTTCCTTATTAACCAATATATTCATAAAAATAATATTATCAAATCTTTAATATATAATAAAAGAGAGACCTTAAATGCCACATGGCGAAGTAAGGTCCCTTGGATGAGTTATCTTCTTTGATTTCAGCCGTTAGATCAGATTGATGATGTCATCAAAGACTATTTCTATTTTACACCCTCTTACAAGGGTGCTACTAAATAAACCAACAAGAGTAGTGGGCCATCTTTTATACACCAACAAAATTAATTATTTATTGGAATTTGTAAAAAAGTAGTGGGCCATCTTTTTTCTTTTGTTTTTCTCTTTTTTAATTAACTAATTTAATATCATTTTAAATTATTTATTTAATATTGTTATTGTTAATACAACTAACTTTAAGGGTTTTCAACTATTAATTATTTCAACGTTTTTTTTTTTAAGTTATTAGCGAAAAAAATTCCAAAACAATTTGTCACACCCCGCTAAAGCGGAAGCACGGAATGTGAGAGCAAAGAGTCATTTCACGGGTTATACCAAAATTAACGGCTCAAGTCATCACAAAATAAATTTAAAAGTACAAGTCAAAGATACAACCAAGTTTCAAAGTAAGACCATAATACATAACAAAAATGTTTTTAAATAAAATTCCCAAAATAAGGTCTTCTTCCCAAGGCACACTTCACATAAAAGACTTGACCCGCCTGAGCAATGCACTTCATAACTTACGCTTAGTTCCTGAAACATGAGATAAAGTGTCAACTACGAAAACGTAGTGAGTGAGTTACAGTTTATGAATTGAAGAAAAGTTCCAAATCAAAGTTTATAAAAAGTCCGAGACGAATTCGAGATTTATAATAGTTCGAGAGTCGTTCAAGGTCAAAGAGTTCCAAGATAAGCTCAAGTACTTAAAATTCAAGAATAACTTAATTAAATTTAAGTGCTTAAAATTCAAGAATAACTTAGTTTCAAATAAGTTTAAGTACGGTCATAGTAAGTTCGAGTCAATACAAAAGTCAAGTAGTGTAGCGAGTAAAAGAGAGTTCGTAGTCATCACCTCAGCGGTGGATTAATCCACATGTGCAAGACAGTAAGTAAGTATATGCGTAATATAGACCTATGATCCTCGAGTTGTACCAACCGCTAAGCTTAATATACGTAAGATTTAGTCTACACACTAATCCGATTCTGGTCAAGTAACTGCCCACTAGTCAGATCTAGAGTCAGAGTCCGCGAGGACTTAGCAATATGTACCTTGGTCGCTACCCATTGGTAAGGAGTGACCGCTCCTAAGTATCGATACCCATAATATATGCTAATGGCTTATGCTAATAGTGTGTATAGTAGTCAGAGAAAAATCGTGGGACTTGAGTCGAACCAATTTGAAAAGTCTTTTGTTTGCACTTACGGCATTATATTCTCACCTAGGGTTTAGCACCTAATACAACCAAGCTATCACGTCTATTCAAGTATCCAAAGAGGCAAACCTAGGGAGTCTAAGGTAAGCCAATCCGAACAATTGATGTTGTTTACGCATATTAGTCCAATTAGTTCGTACCAAAGAGAGTTCCAAGTCAAAATAAGTTCCAAAATAGTTTATTTAGTTCAAAAGTTTCCATAAATAGAAAGGTAGTTCAAATGAATCGAAAAGGTTTCCAAAAATAGTAAGTCGTTCAAATAGTTTCAAAAGACAAAATAGTCGTATGGGTTTCGAGTCAAAATGGTCCATAAACAATTTCGCATAAAAGTTACAGTTCAAAACAAATGTGATCTCATGTTTCCCCCAAAAAGAGTACTTAAAAATAGTAAAAGATAGGAGGGGTGTAACTCACGGTTTGCGGAGAAGCGAACTCGGAAACGGTCGGAAAGGAGCCGGGAATCACGGAATTGCCTAAGAATTACCAATATTGTCCAAAAGTTAATTTCTTATAAGATTCTTTATATAAGATTAGGTGACCTTTGTTTATAATTATGTTTTAAGTCCAATGTTGTTCCAAAATTTGGTCCGAAGCGATTAACGTTTATTTTTAGTTTGGAAGTTCAAAGTCAAAGTTATTATTATGATAAACATGTTTTGGTTACTGAAATGGTTTAGGTTTTCTAACGAAATTTGGGCAGCGCTTCCGCGCCCAAATTTCATGTCCAAACCTACAATCATTTCCGCTCACAAAACATACATATACACAAAATAACTTCACCACAATTCCAATAAGTCCAATACAAGTCACCATTATTATTAATTTTGTTTATCTCAGTCCCAAAATAACATCGGTAAAAGTCCAGAATGTAAACATATTCTTAAACGCGTTAAAACGACGATTTTTGGGAGAACAGCAGCTCGGTGCTGCGCACCTGAGCCTAGGTGCTGCGCACCTAGCTGCTGTTTCTTTCCCGTATGGTGTTTTTCTTGCTAAAAACGTTTTGTGACTCAAGGATTTCGACATGCAACCAGTAGGTAACTTATAAAACATCATTATTATGGTTTCTAAACAACTTTTATCCACAAAAACATAGATCTAGGTATCATTTAGATAAAAATCGTTTTTGTATGAAAAGTGACATAAATCTTTATGGAACTTATTTTTGTTGTTTAGATCGAACATGCAATTAGTAAATATCTTTCAATACATCATTTTAACAGTTTCTAAAGAGTTTTTATTCACAGATTCGTGGGTCTAAAGAGTATTCCGATTAAAAACGTTTTTGACCATAAAAGTCAAAGATTTGTATAAAAATACATTTTCAACCGTTAGATCTTACATGCAACTGATTATTTTAGTTAAAACAGTAAAAAGGGAGAGATCTACCGGAGGAAAAGCTTGGATGAGGAGTTTTGGTCGGATTTGAGCTTCAAAAATCTTTACAACGGTGGTCCTTTTTGATAAAAACGACACTCTCTTGCTTCTCTTGATGAAAGGAACGATTTGTATGGTTTAAAAATGTTGTTTATGTTGCTGGAATCACTGGTTTTCTTGAGTTCTTGAGAGGTAATTAGAGAGAAAAGGGTTGTAGGTGTTATGTGTGTGTGTTTTTGTAATATGTAAAATGGAAAAGAAAATGAATAAAAGGGGGTTAATGATTCTGGACATAGGAACTAGGAAATGCAGTAAATGAGTGGGTTAGGTCGACCTTGATTGGTTGAGTGTTTACAAAAACGAGAAAAGGACTGAAATTGTAATTTTTTTGAAATCTGCTATGAGGTGCTGCGCACCTCACACTTAGGTGCTGCGCACCGGGCATAAATTCAGCATTTTCAGATTTTTCGTTTTTACGTTATTGCTTCGTTGGACCTTTTTGTTAATTGAAAGTTCTTAATTATGATTAGTTATGAACTTAGGAAAGTTCAATATGTGTTTTCTTGGTATTAGGACTTATAAAATTGATTCCGGAGGTTATTCCGACATTAGTTCCGACAAGGTACCGGCTCAACAGTTTCGAACTAGAACAAAGCGAATACGATAAAAGAGTGACTAATGATTTTGAACCGATATAGCGACTGAACAAGTACCAGAAATTTTGACGGTTGTCACATTCTCCCCGGGTTGAAAGAAATTTCGTCCCGAAATTTAGTTCGTCCCATGGAGAAGAATGCCGTCGGATTATGGTGGACTTTCCTGACGAGTTTTGGTCCCTGCGTCTTCCCGCGGTAGTGGGACTAAGTCAGAGGTTCCACCGGACTCAGAATTGGGGACAAGGTTCGGTTAATGTCGTTTGACCTTGAAGTCGATAACCTACGTGGTTCGACAAAGAGTTTGTTTTGGTAGCAGTTTTGGCCTCGTTTAGAGAGGGGTGACGAGGGTCTCATTCGATGAACACTCTTTAAGTGTGAAAAGGGACACATAAGAATGTTAGGAGACGGTCGGGAGAGTTAAGTGCAATGAGAGGTCGGATCTGTATATCCCGAGACTTAGATTGAACCGGTGTACTTCGGCTTAGTTTGCCGCGTTTTCAGAAACAGACTATCCTCTTTCCGTGGCGGTATCCTCGGGGATACTCTATTGCCATCTGAGGGATTGAGGTTTTCTTCCAGGTGGTCACGTAGCTCCTTGGCCGGGTACAGAAACGTTTTTAGTACCTCGCGAGTAGAGGCAGACGTGGGACCTTGTAAGTCGTCGGCCGTCAGCTTCCAGTCGATAGGGCGGTGTTCGACACTTGCGTCAAGGCTTAGACTGATGGGTGTATACTTAGTACTAGTACAGGATCTGTGACATAAGTTTACCCGGTTAGAGGACGGCGAACAATGAGGGGTGATGAGGTCTAGTCGCGTTCCTGGCGATCCTCGGGAGGGCATTCCAAAGAGAGAGGGACGCGGATTGACTAGTAGAGGGGTAGGCTTCGGTGTCCCGCCTTGACTTCGAGGTAAGTGAGGCACTTGGCTGGTTGCTGGGTAGTGTCCTTACACAGTGTCCGGCCAGAATAGTATTCTCGGGAACTCCGGTTACAGCAAGTCGGATCCCGGGTAAATGGAATAACAATTCGATGGCCCTTGACGGGTATGGGTTCACGAACATCTTCGGACTTCAGAGCTCCTGCAAGGGCTTGGCGCTACAAGCTCCGTTTGGCCTGGGCCTGTGTTCCTTCTAGGTTGACCATAGGGTCGGGAAGTGTTCTGCTCGGGGTCAGAGTTCGTACTTTGGGGAAATTGGCGTGCGGTTCCTGACCATGGAAGGGTTCTAGGGTGAGCTCGGGAGGCTCACAGGATCTTCCTTGAGCAGATGCGAGTGTTGGCGAGGAGTATGGTTATCAATTATCCGAGTACGGCCTATACACCTTGTTCATTAAGTCCATGAATACCGGTGATGTGTTGTTCAGGCGTACTGACAGGGGAAGGCTTGGGCGGTTTGCATCGAGTTCGGATCATGCGGTCCTCGCAAGTGTTGGTCGAATGTCGTGAACTTGGCGATAACTCGGGCGGGGTTGACCTTCTAGAGATGTGTTGCATCCTGCAACTACTCAAACTGGTTGTCGATCCTCGGGGATGGTTATCGGTTCTTGACGGTAGGCTTGTCACGTTCATGACGATCAGTGTATAAACGGAAGGGTCCGTCTGTCTCTTGTCAGGGAGATTGGGGTTTCCCATGGGGTTAGGTTTGGGTGTTGGAGCTAGGAACAGGAAGTTCCTACAGCAGCTTTCGGCTGCCTTAGCATCTCGGTGGTGCTACGTGGTAGGGAGCCTCAGCTATGGATGCCGTGTCAGGTACGAAGTTCATTTGTAATTTCTACTTGTCGGTTCAGTGGTAGTCCGGGAGTCTCTCAGAAAAGTTTTGGATGGTCCTTGACTACGGAAATGTCTTGGACTCGGCCTTCCTTAGATTTATGATCACCGCCGTGAGCGGATGGTGCGTCGTAGTCCTCCTCGAGATGCTGGCGCATCGTCGAGGGACACACGTTGCGGAGTTATTATTCAGGTCGTACTCCTGAACGACGGGAGTTTCCCTTTTTATGGAGAAAGATGCAGGGAAGCTTATCGGGGCGGACGGTCTTGGCTCAATACTAAGGTGACCTGTCCATCCCACGATAGCGTCAAGGCTTGATGGTTTGGTAAGAACCGGGTCGATGGAATAAGCTTTAGGCAAACGAAGTACTGGGAATCCTAAATTTGCCTTCGTAGCTGCGACTATTGGATCGATGGTATATTCGAAGGAAGACTATCCGTAACGTTTGAGGTCTTAAGCTGGTGAGATGTCTAATCTCTAAGGGCAAGGTTTTCTCCAGTTCTTGAATCAATTAGTGCGGAGGAAAAAGGGTCATTGGACAGAGAACGTACCAGTAATTGCTCCGAGGTTCTGGGGAGTTTCCTCGGCTGTGATTGCGAGAGCACTGAGGGTCTCTGTGGTATGCTCTAAGAGACAATCCTCACGGAGGTGCTGGTTGCTCCCACATTCGAGACAGAGCAGCTTTCTGTTTGCATTTTCTGGACAGCACCAGGGGTAGTGTCCCACTGTGTTGCAAAGTTTGCATACCGGGCACTTCCGGACATGGGGGAAGGGACATCTGCTGCATTGGGGGTGCGGTCCAGTGTGGGTTCGAGGTGAGTTGGGGTATCCTTGGGTGATGCTAGTCCGTGAGATTTGGTGGTGAAGCTTCCTTCTCTTGTTCCCACTTCGTTGGAAGAGGGCTAGAGGGGGAGATAAAGGGTTGGTTCCAAAGTCCTCGTCCTCGTACTGTTTGGCAGCATATTGGCGACAATGTCGGGAGAGGTGTCCGACTTTGTTGCATGAGTAGCACGCTGGGCAGTCCCCAACATGATGCCGGTAACACTTACCGCACTTAGGGTGCGGTCCAGCATATTCTCGGCGTCTGATGGCGGGCTTCTTGTAGTGGTCGCCCCTTGTGGGTTGCTGACTAGCCCTACGTTTGTCATTTTCCCTTCGAGTGACGGGGGCTGGGAAGGAAGGGAGGTTGTTGTCACGATTGATCTCCGAACGAAAAGCGTTGGAGTTATCGTCTCCGAAAATCCTGTCGCTCACTCCGGCGATTACCTGGGCGATCAGGTCGGGTATCGATGCGTTCATCTGGGCGATGACTTGCTCGGCGAGGTCACTAGCACTCAAGTGCGGGGGTGCCATGATTCTGCAACAGAAAGAATTTAGGTTGGGTTTAGAACGCGCGAATGAGATACAATAAGAATTACGATTTAAGTGACCATAGATAGTTATAGCACGAGATTAACACGAATGATCAAGTAATATTCGCAGGATTATAATTTAGGAGATAGAATCATAGTGTTCGCAACAAGTACAAAGTTCACAAGACACGATAAACCAAATGATAAAAGATAGGATTTTTCATTAATAATAAGGAGTTTCGGTACACATGACAAATTCACTGAGAGAAACATACAAGTACGATACATAGAGGAATAATAAGTAGTGGCTTAAGTCGTGTACAATGGGAAATTACGACTAAGCCGGTACAGTACAGTAGAAGGGAATCATGTCTAATAACGCTCTTCCAAGAACATCATGGCGGCGAGAGCTGCGACAAGTGCTCCCATGACTATGCAGGCTCTGACGAGGCACTGAACGGTCCGGGCGGTGGCCTGAGCCGTCAGTATGATCCGCCGGGACTGCTGTGCTAACTCGTTTGCGGCATCGGAGACTTCAACTAAAAGAAGGCCCTGCTCCTGGGCTTCCTCGGAAAGTCCACGGACTTGACGGTGTAGGTTGAGGAAGGCGTCCGGGGGAAGAGGCTGATGAGTAGGTGGCATCATGGGTCGGGAGGGTCCGGACTCCTGCGCACGCCGTCTTTCTTCAATGAACTGATGATCCCATGCGTAACGCTCCGATATCGGAGTGCGAAAGGCGGGATCGTAGGGGTCCAAGAAAGACTGGGGAGGCGCGGGTCGGAATGGGCCCGACTGCGGATGTACAGGTGCTCCAGCATTGGGTCCTCGGGGCTGCGGTGCTGCAACGGGCACCAGTCTAGGAGGTGGAAGTACCGACCTTGGGCTGGACCCGTGGCTGCTGCTGATGGTCTGGGAGGTGTCTTCCGTTGGGTCAGTCGTCTGGTGACGCTGACTCTCGGATGCGGTGTGGCCCTCAGAGGGTTCGTGAGAGGGGGAGGCGGCTCGGGGAAGTGAGCGTGTCTGGGATCGAGAGTTCGAGGACTGAGACATGACGTATCTGCGAGTAGAGAGTTACATAAGTACGGGGAAACTAAGAATAGGAAAAACGTAAGTAAAATGCATGCACAGGTCAATCATGTGAGTGTCGGGAATTGACAAGACCGGGAATTTATGGACTCAAAAACCGCTTTAACGATAGCCTTTCATTTTCCGTTCTTGCATAATTCATTTTGAACTACGGTTGGTTGATCAGGTCACGCATAGTTGAAAAAGTTAATCATGCAATTGTGGAAAATGACATACTAAAGTTTGAACCCGAAAATGACGTTTTCTGAAAAGCCTTGGTTATAGTTTTGGTTTCGAAAACTTTTAAAAAATTTAAAACCGTTTTCACTATAACCCGTGCTCTGATACCAAGTCTGTCACACCCCGCTAAAGCGGAAGCACGGAATGTGAGAGCAAAGAGTCATTTCACGGGTTATACCAAAATTAACGGCTCAAGTCATCACAAAAACTTTATATGCCAAGTCTGGTGACGCTGACTCTCGGATGCGGTGTGGCCCTCAGAGGGTTCGTGAGAGGGGGAGGCGGCTCGGGGAAGTGAGCGTGTCTGGGATCGAGAGTTCGAGGACTGAGACATGACGTATCTGCGAGTAGAGAGTTACATAAGTACGGGGAAACTAAGAATAGGAAAAACGTAAGTAAAATGCATGCACAGGTCAATCATGTGAGTGTCGGGAATTGACAAGACCGGGAATTTATGGACTCAAAAACCGCTTTAACGATAGCCTTTCATTTTCCGTTCTTGCATAATTCATTTTGAACTACGGTTGGTTGATCAGGTCACGCATAGTTGAAAAAGTTAATCATGCAATTGTGGAAAATGACATACTAAAGTTTGAACCCGAAAATGACGTTTTCTGAAAAGCCTTGGTTATAGTTTTGGTTTCGAAAACTTTTAAAAATTTTAAAACCGTTTTCACTATAACCCGTGCTCTGATACCAAGTCTGTCACACCCCGCTAAAGCGGAAGCACGGAATGTGAGAGCAAAGAGTCATTTCACGGTTATACCAAAATTAACGGCTCAAGTCATCACAAAATAAATTTAAAAGTACAAGTCAAAGATACAACCAAGTTTCAAAGTAAGACCATAATACATAACAAAAATGTTTTTAAATAAAATTCCCAAAATAAGGTCTTCTTCCCAAGGCACACTTCACATAAAAGACTTGACCCGCCTGAGCAATGCACTTCATAACTTACGCTTAGTTCCTGAAACATGAGATAAAGTGTCAACTACGAAAACGTAGTGAGTGAGTTACAGTTTATGAATTGAAGAAAAGTTCCAAATCAAAGTTTATAAAAAGTCCGAGACGAATTCGAGATTTATAATAGTTCGAGAGTCGTTCAAGGTCAAAGAGTTCCAAGATAAGCTCAAGTACTTAAAATTCAAGAATAACTTAATTAAATTTAAGTGCTTAAAATTCAAGAATAACTTAGTTTCAAATAAGTTTAAGTACGGTCATAGTAAGTTCGAGTCAATACAAAAGTCAAGTAGTGTAGCGAGTAAAAGAGAGTTCGTAGTCATCACCTCAGCGGTGGATTAATCCACATGTGCAAGACAGTAAGTAAGTATATGCGTAATATAGACCTATGATCCTCGAGTTGTACCAACCGCTAAGCTTAATATACGTAAGATTTAGTCTACACACTAATCCGATTCTGGTCAAGTAACTGCCCACTAGTCAGATCTAGAGTCAGAGTCCGCGAGGACTTAGCAATATGTACCTTGGTCGCTACCCATTGGTAAGGAGTGACCGCTCCTAAGTATCGATACCCATAATATATGCTAACGGCTTATGCTAATAGTGTGTATAGTAGTCAGAGAAAAATCGTGGGACTTGAGTCGAACCAATTTGAAAAGTCTTTTGTTTGCACTTACGGCATTATATTCTCACCTAGGGTTTAGCACCTAATACAACCAAGCTATCACGTCTATTCAAGTATCCAAAGAGGCAAACCTAGGGAGTCTAAGGTAAGCCAATCCGAACAATTGATGTTGTTTACGCATATTAGTCCAATTAGTTCGTACCAAAGAGAGTTCCAAGTCAAAATAAGTTCCAAAATAGTTTATTTAGTTCAAAAGTTTCCATAAATAGAAAGGTAGTTCAAATGAATCGAAAAGGTTTCCAAAAATAGTAAGTCGTTCAAATAGTTTCAAAAGACAAAATAGTCGTATGGGTTTCGAGTCAAAATGGTCCATAAACAATTTCGCATAAAAGTTACAGTTCAAAACAAATGTGATCTCATGTTTCCCCCAAAAAGAGTACTTAAAAATAGTAAAAGATAGGAGGGGTGTAACTCACGGTTTGCGGAGAAGCGAACTCGGAAACGGTCGGAAAGGAGCCGGGAATCACGGAATTGCCTAAGAATTACCAATATTGTCCAAAAGTTAATTTCTTATAAGATTCTTTATATAAGATTAGGTGACCTTTGTTTATAATTATGTTTTAAGTCCAATGTTGTTCCAAAATTTGGTCCGAAGCGATTAACGTTTATTTTTAGTTTGGAAGTTCAAAGTCAAAGTTATTATTATGATAAACATGTTTTGGTTACTGAAATGGTTTAGGTTTTCTAACGAAATTTGGGCAGCGCTTCCGCGCCCAAATTTCATGTCCAAACCTACAATCATTTCCGCTCACAAAACATACATATACACAAAATAACTTCACCACAATTCCAATAAGTCCAATACAAGTCACCATTATTATTAATTTTGTTTATCTCAGTCCCAAAATAACATCGGTAAAAGTCCAGAATGTAAACATATTCTTAAACGCGTTAAAACGACGATTTTTGGGAGAACAGCAGCTCGGTGCTGCGCACCTGAGCCTAGGTGCTGCGCACCTAGCTGCTGTTTCTTTCCCGTATGGTGTTTTTCTTGCTAAAAACGTTTTGTGACTCAAGGATTTCGACATGCAACCAGTAGGTAACTTATAAAACATCATTATTATGGTTTCTAAACAACTTTTATCCACAAAAACATAGATCTAGGTATCATTTAGATAAAAATCGTTTTTGTATGAAAAGTGACATAAATCTTTATGGAACTTATTTTTGTTGTTTAGATCGAACATGCAATTAGTAAATATCTTTCAAAACATCATTTTAACAGTTTCTAAAGAGTTTTTATTCAAAGATTCGTGGGTCTAAAGAGTATTTCGATTAAAAACGTTTTTGACCATAAAAGTCAAAGATTTGTATAAAAATACATTTTCAACCGTTAGATCTGACATGCAATTGATTATTTTAGTTAAAACAGTAAAAAGGGAGAGATCTACTGGAGTAAAAGCTTGGATGAGGAGTTTTGGTCGGATTTGAGCTTCAAAAATCTTTACAACGGTGGTCCTTTTTGATAAAAACGACACTCTCTTGCTTCTCTTGATGAAAGGAACGATTTGTATGGTTTAAAAATGTTGTTTATGTTGCTGGAATCACTGGTTTTCTTGAGTTCTTGAGAGGTAATTAGAGAGAAAAGGGTTGTAGGTGTTATGTGTGTGTGTTTTTGTAATATGTAAAATGGAAAAGAAAATGAATAAAAGGGGGTTAATGATTCTGGACATAGGAACTAGGAAATGCAGTAAATGAGTGGGTTAGGTCGACCTTGATTGGTTGAGTGTTTACAAAAACGAGAAAAGGACTGAAATTGTAATTTTTTTGAAATCTGCTATGAGGTGCTGCGCACCGGGCATAAATTCAGCATTTTCAGATTTTTCGTTTTTACGTTATTGCTTCGTTGGACCTTTTTGTTAATTGAAAGTTCTTAATTATGATTAGTTATGAACTTAGGAAAGTTCAATATGTGTTTTCTTGGTATTAGGACTTATAAAATTGATTCCGGAGGTTATTCCGACATTAGTTCCGACAAGGTACCGGCTCAACAGTTTCGAACTAGAACAAAGCGAATACGATAAAAGAGTGACTAATGATTTTGAACCGATATAGCGACTGAACAAGTACCAGAAATTTTGACGGTTGTCACACAATTATTTTCAATTTTATACGAATGTTAAATATCAAATATTCTACTACTAAGGTGTCAAACTATTATACGAATGTTAAAAATCATTTAATTAATATTTACTTAACCATTTAATTAATATTTACATTTATGCGCTTGTTTATATCTTCATTTGTTATTTTTAATAAATTAGTTAGCGGACTTATAGTTAACAAATATTAGTTAAATAATAACTAGATATGAAAATAATATTAAGTAAAAATATAAAGTTTATAAGTTAATTAATAATTATCAAAATGATTACTTATTGGCACATATTACCAAAATAGACAAAGCAACTTTTATTAATTTTATGGGCCAATAAAAATGCTAAAATCATATAGAAATCTGCAAAATGTAGAAAACAAGAAGATTAGCAAATAAAATTATATTAATTTTAATTGGTTGGTTTATTTAGCAATTGATGTTTGTTTATTTAGCAAATAAAATTATATTAATTATATTTTCTCTTTCATTTACATCTCCTCTAAAATAAAAAAACATAACTTTATTTTACTTATAAATCGCTCAATTTATACTATGATTTACCATATTGTTAATCTAAAATCTCCTCATAAAAATATCAAACATGTATATAAACGTAAAAGTATATATATTAATATAACTATATGCAACATAGGTATAAACGTAAACGTATATATGTTATTATACGTATGACATTATCTTCTCATAATAACTTAAAATCAACATAAACAAAATTTACGAGTCAAATTTTATCTTTGTCCGCGCTATCGCGGGACAATGATCTAGTATTATATATATAAAAATAAATATAAATTATAAAAGGTTTTGCTATATGATACCTAGTGGGTATCGGTTATCGACTTTAATATAAATTAAATAAACTTCAAATTTTCTAATATAATAATAAATGTATTGAATAGAAGTAGAAAAACGTATGTGATTAATATATAATAAATGCATTTTATCAATATATTAGGAAATTTGAAGTTCAATTAATATATATTACTTTACCGGGGTTAAATCCCCTTTACCTAAAAACAATTAATGCATATTAAATGTTGGTAAGTGGTACCTATTCGAAGTGATTTTTACACTTTAAATTTTTATTTGTTTACTTAAATTTAAATTGAATTGACAATTATACCCTTTTCTTTTATTTTATCTTTTATTCTACTAATGAAATATTAAAACCCAATTCAGGTAATGTGAAATTAGAGACTTTAATTAGCTCTTAGAGTAAGAAAAATACATATTCGTTATTCACTTTGAATAGACACAAGTGCAAACGGTGTCAGCTTTTACTAGATGTTGGATTATATCGACTTTGACCATAAGGTTGTTAGTCGTAGTATCAAAAATTGAAGTCACACAAATATATTAGTCATAGTATCCTTACCATGAATCATATTTTATCCCACATGAGAACCAAAATCAAACACATACAAATTTATTAAAAGCTAACGGTGGCCCTACTAACACCCACAAATAAGAAAAAAAAAATCCTTACTGTCATAATATCATACTAATATTCATGATGCTTATGACCAACAACTGACGATAACAAACCAACAACAAACAATTAACAGAAGTTTTAAACCAAAAATCAATGAAGAATGTCTTTAACTTATGACGTTCTGATGATAATAGACTTTTGTATAAGTAAAAAAAAGAAACACAATCTCTTGAATTTCGTGACACAACTAAATATGATATGAATTTAAAACTTATAAAATTAAGTGAACAATAGAGTAACCCTAACCAGTAAGAAAAAAATAAAAAAAAGAAAAATTATAAAATATATAGTTATGTATACCGTGAAATAAAGATAAAATTCAACGGAACTAAGGTGACAAAGATGCAAGGAGTCATGATAGAGTGTCGGCGATTAAAGGGATGTCTCCTCAAATCCCATGTATATATGTAGAAGAGGAGATGAGAGGGAATGATTTTAGGTAAAGGGTTAAAGTAAAAAAAAAAGTAGGGCAAAATAATAAAAATAGAATTAAGGGTATAATTGTCAATTTAGTTTAAATTTAAGTAAATGAATAAAAACTTCAAGTGAATAAATCACCTCCCATTGGGTATCATATAACAAAACCCAATTATAAATAACAAACTTTTTTAAATTACAATTTTTTTTTTAAATATTAAATATTTTCCTCCAATATTATGTAGTATATGAACAAATTTGACATATTCACCATATACAACTTTGATACTTTAATCATTCCAAAATCGGTTTTCTGGTATTGATAACTTTACGTGACAAAATCTAGAGGGGTTTAATGCCGATATTCAAAGGTATACATGTATGTAGTTCTTTAATACAGTAATTTATGTTTACTTAAAAATTCTCATATTTAAAGTTTTTTGAACACAAACAGATGTATTATACTTCATTTATAGACCAATTTCAAATATTGTGAATTATTTCACACTGTTATCTTTGCATTAATCTATCTTAAATTATGATAACAAAAAATCATAATCATTCATAAATTTATTGTCACAAAAAACGACTGACATAAATTATAATTTAGTATTAATTGACGCAACAATGCACGAATATTCTACTAATCTTTAAGAAAAGAAACTTAGAGCAAAACATGTGAAATGTCCGCAGCCTATAGTTGATGTTTAGCTTAAGATTTTAAATTGTTTTATAATAAAATATAGTTGCTTTGAAGATTTTTAAATACAGATTATTTGAAGAAGAAATATAGTTTCGTACCTAATAAGCTTTAGAAAAAGAAACTTGTGCAAAACATGTATAATGTCCACAACCGATAGTTGATGTTTATCTTAAGATTTTAAATTGTACTATAATCAAATACAATCGTTTTGATAATTTTTAAATACAATGATTATTTTATAGTATTTGATTAGCGTTATATGATAATAAACAACTGGGAAAGATTTATGTGTATGTGAGGTCGCATATTAGTGCTAATTAAATGACCCCGAAAAATGAAAATGAAACAATCACTAAGAACACAAAAACATACACCAAATGTTTAATTAGCAACCTTTGATGTCCAATTAAGGGAGTAATCGAGTCGAGTTGAGTCGAGTATTGTCAAGCTCGAGCTCGACTCGATTACTAAAACTCGGGCTCGAAACTCGACTCGAACTCGACCGAGCTTTAATTTTCAGACTCGAACTCGACTTGGTTACTATAACTCGAGCTCGATTGGTTATACATATCAAGCTCGAGCTCGGTAAATATTCGTTAGTTAAACTCGACTCGATTCGCTTTATATACATAATACCTTATATAGTATGTATTTAAAAGGGTAAAAGTGTAATTTAACATAAGCTCGATAAGGTTCGCGAGTCTCACGAGCTGAGTATCTTTGAACTCGAACTCGACTCGAAAACTTACTCGAGTAACTCGAGCTCGAGCTCGACTCGTTTAAATCGAGTCAATTTCAAATGGTTTGTGAGTCGATCTCAAGTAGCTCGCGAGCTGTCTCGTCTCGCTTACACCCCTATCCCAAAGTAAAAAACAATTATTACAAAAACCAGCTTTTAAGTGTGTATTATATTTAGAAAAATCCTCTAAAAAGTCCAATAAATTATCTCCCTCTTTTAAATCACAAATCCTAATTAAAAAAACACTGTCTAGCAGGATAACAATCAAGTAAATCGCGTAGGCGAGAAATTAGTGACAAGTTCTATGTTTGTAGTTGAGCTCATTCAAGTCGGGCATACGATAACTATCATTTTTCAGGCTAATGATCTTCATTTTAAGCTATTATTCAAACTAAATCAAATATATACATCATTTTGTAGTGTCATATAACTTATACAGTATATACCTTTTTGTAGTTTCTACAACTATGTTATCATCCCGAACGTAATATAGAAATTAAAAGTAATTTTATTTAATCATAATTCATAACCCATTGGAATATCCAATTCAAAAATTTAACTAACTGATTTATTATAAATCAAGTTGCATTATAAATTGTTGATTGAATTAAAAAATAATTTCTAGATTGGGCTGTGGAAAGCCCAAATAAAATTCAATGATAGTTGGACCACCGATAGGAAATTTCAAAAATTGTGTATTTCTGAAAGTTTATCATAAACGGATGATTTGCATATTTATAAATTTTAATGTCCGAGCAAACTGAAAAGCAGAAAACCTAGTATCTGAAATTTTAGATAAGTAATGAAAAAAGAGCAAATTAATAAAATAATCACTATCACTTATACTTTATAAAAATAATCATTCAATTTACGACGGATTTTTCGCGACATTCTTTTTGTCGCGAAAGTACACATATTTTAATCATACCAATAAAAATTTGACACGTTGTCGCGACACTATTCATTTCTCGCGTCAATATTCATTTTCGCGACGATGTGTCTGATTTTTGTTGGTGTAATTTCTTTTATTTACTTTTCGCGACGATAAAGTGTCGCGAGAAATTTAAAATCAACATAATAATTATTAGAGTTAACATTCAATTAATTTCTCTACAATAGACAATTTGGAAGTTGAATTTTTAACTAAGATTTGTTTTGATATTAGTATTATTAGAAGAAACATGGGTATTTTGGTCAGTTATTAATTTATTGTTAATATTAAAAGGTTCAATAGATCCTTTTTATGGATTATATATATATATATATATATATATATATATATATATATATATATATATATATATATATATATATATATATATATATATATATATATATATATATATTGAATGGTTAATGCGAAAAAGTAAATAAATAAGACAATATGAATTCTATGACAGGTTTCTGTTTCATGTAAACACAACAAAATTAGGTTAATTCTAATAAAATAAAACTAGAAATAAAATACCAGTTAAAAGCGACAGACAAGAAATAAATAAAAAAAATAACAAAAATTAATTTAAAGTTAAACAAATAAAAGGATTCAATTACTAATTTACCCTTTTGATTAAAAAATAAAATTTTAATATTAACAAAAAAATGAGTGGTTCGTATTGAGTTCTCGTAGTTCTCGCAAAAATATTGGTTCTCGCATGAATCAGTCCCTATATATATATATATATATATATATATATATATATATATATATATATATATATATATATATATATATATATATATATATATATATATATATATGGACTGATTCATGCGAGAACCAATATTTTTGCGAGAACTACGAGAACTCAATACGAACCACTCATTTTTTTGTTAATATTAAAATTTTATTTTTTAATCAAAAGGGTAAATTAGTAATTGAATCCTTTTATTTGTTTAACTTTAAATTAATTTTTGTTATTTTTTTTTTTCTTGTCTGTCGCTTTTAACTGATATTTTATTTCTAGTTTTATTTTATTTAGAATTAACCTAATTTTGTTGTGTTTACATGAAACAGAAACCTGTCATGGAATTCATATTATTTTATTTATTTACTTTTTATCTTTGTAAGATTTCGGATTTAAGATGTTCATGAATGAACAAACTATTTTAATTTTAATGAATATTATAAATAGGCATAGAAAAATCTGAACATTAACCTATTAATAACAAAAATCAAGAACATATGTACAACTAAAGCAAAACTACTTCACCAAGATGGTTGTTCATATATATACATGAAGAAGTTCATAAGTGAACAAACTTGAAAAAACAAAATTTTGTTGTTCATATATATTAGGAGTGGCAAGATGGACGGGTCGGGTCGGGTTGAATAATGGGTCAAAACGGGTTAGGGTCAAAACGGGTTAGGGTCAAAAAGGGTCATAATGTGAAAAGGGTCAAAAGGGTCACGGGTCAAACGGGTCATGTAGGGTCGGGTCGGGTTGACCTTTTTTTTTTCTTTTAAATAAATGAAACTGCTTTTTCTTCCCTATTATTGGATTCGTGTGAAGCAATTTTTATTATATAACGAGTGTATATTCATTTACTTGCATACTTAGAACGGATTTAGCTCAAAGAACCACAATTAATGTACTCAATCCTTAGTTTCAGTGAAAACATATTCCTAATCAAAACAGCAATCGAATATGACAATATCAAAAGAAGAAAAGTCCACCGAGAATATTGCATAAAGTGAAGTCAAACAGAAAACAAATCAAAAGCAGATCCCACCAAACAGAATCATAAAAAGTTTAATATGATGCCAATTCCTGCAAATCCTTCACAACTCGTGGAATCAGGCAACTTGAAATTGCTTGAAGTTTAGAGATCGTCGGAACTTCTTTCTTTGAGACTATCTCGCACTATTTTGTTGGTATGAACCGGACCAGTGAAGGAGGTTGATCCACTACAGCCACCAACAACACACTCGAATTAATTTTACTAAAATATTAACATAACAGAGAAATTAATGAAGATCATCATGGATTTAATATTTATGAAATCTAACAGAAAAACTGCTAGAACAATAGTTATGAATCATAAGCCTTTTAATACCAAAACTCCAAACTGAAATTAACACAATAATTAGTTAGAAACCCAAAATCAATATAAAACTACGCATAATTTCAGTAAACACGACTATAAAAACAGATTAACCAGTCAAAAAATGAAATTAAGATCTCCTTGGACATATTGTATGGAGTTATTTGCAAAGAATAAAAGCTTGAGAAACAAAGTTGCTTGCAAAACGAGCTACTCAAGGTTACGAGCAGCAGCCACTTCTACATTCCTACCTCAAGAAATCATGAAATCTACATATGTCGTTATGAATTAGAAGTGGCAATCATGATCGTAAACCCAACCCGACCCGCCCATTTTGCCACTCCTAGTATAAAAAAAGAAATCTACATCGATACTAGTCTCATACTCCTTGAATAACCTTTGTAGACCTTCACTAACGTCACCTACTTTCTTTGCAAGAACCGTTTCATTCATGCCAAGTTTTTCAAACCAAAACTCAATGATCTTTAACTTGTATCTTGGATCTAAAATAACAGCAAAAGACAAAACCGTGCTATAAGTCTCCCAATACTTATCAAACTTTGTTTTCATATCTTCTGCCATGCTTCTTATAATAGGGTCGGGATTCAACATATTATCCTGAATAAGCAACTGGATTTTGGATACGTTGTGAAATATATCTTATATGTAATTATATGTAATTATATGTAATTAGAATAGGTAAAATAATGGTTGTGCAACTGTGCAGAACGATAAGAGACAGCCGGAGGGATGGCATTATTGGCATATAATCATCCTCGTGATAATTTGCCTTTAGGTAAGTTCTGTCATACAAAGAAGTATTGCTCCGCATTCATTGATTCTTAACGTTAACTTATTTTTTATTTACTCAGAAAGGTACAGCGATATATTTGTTCCTCTATATAAAGCGATAATCAAAGGAGATTGGGAGGCTGCGAACCTTAGTCTTATTCAAAATGAAAATCTGGAATGGTCTAGTATCACTGAAAATAAGGAAACAATACTTCACATTGCAGCTATGGGCCAGAGCACCCATTTCATGGAGTGTCTTATAACAAAGATGAAAGCGGTCAATTTGAAATAAGGCAACACAGCCTTCTGTTTAGCAGTTATAGCCGGAAATTTTGACATGGTTAAAATTACAATATTGGCAATCACACCAGCTGAAATAACAATAACTCGATCTAAAATGGGTCGGTTTTTCAACAAATTCTTATCATCTACAGGTATATCACTATCAGGATCATTATCAGGGAATCCAACAAAGCCACCTAAAGGAAAAGCGCGTAACGAATACTCGACATTATTCGAGTTAAACTTAGCTAAAATAGGACCAAAACCAACAGCAAATTTACTTACATGAATCCCTTGTAAAGAAAACTACATATATCTCGTACTATGTAACTATTTTCAATTTTCACCTAAGATTGTGAATAAAAAAGGAAGAACTAAAACATAAAATCCCTTAAACTTGAGAAGGAATTCTGTTAACCATTGTTAACCAAAATCGTTTCTCTGTCTTTAAAAATCGAATATTGTGAATTTGATAACCATCAAGCAAAATTCCAATTTGACAAACATAAAATCATCATAAAAATAAAACCAAAAATCCAACAAAAAAAACCATAAATTGAGTACCTATGATGCAAAATTGAGAAGGGATGAAGATGATTTTGAAAAAAATCGAGTCAACCAGAGAGATGAAGATGACCCGTTCGACCCTGTGTAACACCCGTTCGACCCTTATTACTTTGATAATAATTTTAAATTGACCTATTGGACCCGTATGTAAATTTTGGTATGACCCAAATGGACCCAATTAGCTATAAAAATTACCCATTGGACCCATTTTAAAATATTTGGGTCCATTTTGCCACTCCTAATATATATACATGAAGAAGTTCATAACTGAACAAACTTGAAAAAACAAAATTTTGTTACAAAATCCAACTGTTCATGAATGAACATCATCTATCAGAAAAGGATTAACTTGATAAGCATTGAAGATAAATCTGTCGCGCACTACCTTGTGACCAAGACGTCACCAAATCTGCAAGTGTATTATACCAAATTATAATAATATGAATAAACATAAACAAAAAAAAAATCATTAAATAAAAGAGAAGATACAAAACATTTAGCCACAGTTTATCTTTCCATGAAATGAAAATAATAAGAATCGTTAAATATAAAAAAAAAATTAATCAAAACTAAAACTATTAACTAAAACAAAAAGACAAGAAAGCAAAACATGAATTTTAGAGAATTAAAAGGAATTCATTATCGGCGAAAAATAATTCAAATGAATGGAATCAAAGAAAAGATAAAAGAAAAATCCATGTCATACCTGTGTTTTCTTTTTCTTTATTTAATTAGGCCCCACAAATCACAAACATGAATTGAATCAATTTAAGGCACACACGACGCGGAGACATATTGTATAATATTAAAATTACTTTGAGTGGGTCTATATCATCGGCTTAAAATAATTTGAGAATCTAGAATTAAACTGTAGTTTCAGAAGAGTTTAAGATCTAATGGGATGAGATAAATATGTTATAACTGTGAAATAATATAGGGAACGGTTTAGGGTTAGAAAAGAGAGAGATATTTTAGGAAATAATATAAAGTTACCATAATACCCTTTTAACCCTTAAAATATGTCACTCAATATTCAAGTTATTTACCAAATTGCCATCATCCTTTTAAACCATTGATCCAAAAATGGGTGGCTTAGATTTGGTTCTCGCAGTTCTCGCAAAAATATTGGTTCTCGCATGAACCATTCACTATATATATAAGGGGAGGGTTCATGTAAAAAGTGTTAAATTTGTAATAAGTGTGAGAAGCATTGTGGGAGTGACATGTGGCAAGCTTGAATTTTTTTTATTTTTTATTTGTTTTTTTAATAAAAAAAAAATATTTTTAATAAAAAAAATATTTTAAAAAAAAATCGAATTTTTTTTTTTCGAGAATTTTTTTTTTCTTTTTGCTCGAAAAAAGTTATGTACGAAAAAAAATATGATACACGTTTATGATACACATTTATGATACACATCTATGATGAACATTTTATGTATGCATCATAGTTGAATATCATAGTTTTTATGTGTGCATCATTTATATGAATCATATTTTTTGTGCATCATTAATGTGCATCATATTTTGTGTGTGGATCATATGACGTGACATATGACGTTATCAAAAAGAATTTCAATTTTTTTTTTTTTCAAGCTTGCCACATGTCACTCCCACAATGCTTCTTACACTTTTTACAAATTTAACACTTTTTATTTGATCCTACTCCTATATATATATATATATATATATATATATATATATATATATATATATATATATATATATATATATATATATATATATATATATATATATATATATATATATATATATAGTGAATGGTTCATGCGAGAACGAATATTTTTACGAGAACTGCGAGAACTAAATCTGCATCCTTGATTAATTGATCTATGGCTAGAATTGATGGTGGCAGTTTCGTAATTGATTACAATACCAAGTATCATTTTATTAGGGCCAAAAGGGTATTGATGATATTTTACAACAATTCCTAAAAAAAACTGTCTCTCTTTTTTTATTTAAACCTATAAACCTCCTGCCCCACTTTTTTAAAATCACAGTCGAACTATTTTTTAGTCTCCCTACAAAACGGCGGTTGCTACCCTTAAAATGGCGATCCTTCATTTCTATAAGAAAATAAATCGTTATTCTCGTTAGTACAGTGTAAGGTATGTTTATTTGGTTGTATTGTGTTTGGGATCCATGTTCTAATCTACATATTTCTTTTTAAGAATAAAACCATAAATCTCATAAATGTGCTGTTTTTGTTTTTTGTGATTGTGTTTGGTACACAAGATAAAGTAGATCTCACGTGGCTTGGATTTATGAGAGAAGATTAAATTTGGTAGAATATGGATTACTTTTCGATAAATGATTTTACGAAGGTTCTTGTTAACACATTTATTATTTAATATATATTTCTTTTATTATTAGAGATAATATTTCTATCACACAGATTATTAGTGGATTCAAACACTGAAGAATGGTTCATGGTATATTTTAGAAATTTATATGATGATGATGATAGTTGATGTGGTTGTTCATTTTTAAAGAGGATAGTGGTTGTCGTCTAAGTAAGCGACAGTTTGTGTAAATGAATTAAAAAGGGTATTTCTGGACTTGGTAATCGTGGGTGTGTGTTTGGGTTTGTATAATTTAATTATTTTGTTTTCAATGGTAATAATTTATTTTCTAAAATGATTTTTCAATATGTAGATGATAAGCAAAACAAAGATTAAAATCAAGAACATAAAGGATGATGAAGAATAACATCTGTTTACTCCTTTTCTTTCTTTGATTTGTACCTAGTTTTAGGATTTTATTTTAACTTTTTACGATTACTATGAGTTGTTCATATTTGATCATACTTAATTCATGTATTTTTTCTCCATCACATCTGAACACGTTCATATATTATCACAGTTGTTCATTTGTGAACATTAAAGTGCGATCATATGAACACACATAAAAATGAGTTTAGTATTGAAAAGTTAGGGTTCTTTAAATAAATTTTTTTACTGAAACATCATATACATTAAAGTGAAATTAATATATTTGTATATTTATCTTTTTCCTTGCTATGTAAAGAACGATATTGGTAACCATGCGGAAAAATCATTGGCGGAAGGTTTTTAATAAACAAAAATCTTTGTTCATAAATGCACAAGATTTAAAATATTAAGCAATGATAATTATTTTAAAAAGATATATAGTGAAAAAAAGGAATAAATTAAGATGAGAGAGAAAAGAAAAAAAATCTAAATTACAAATGAGAAGATTACTATTTTACCCTTTTTAATTTCAAAAAAAGGTTTAATATTAAAAAAAAAATGAGTGGCTGAGAATGAGTTCTCGCAGTTCCCGCAAAAATCTGAGATCTCGCATAAATTAATCCCCATATAGTGAATGGTTCATGCGAGAATTGAATAAATATGATATTTTATATTTTTACAAAGGCATATATGAAATTCTTCCTTTAAGTTTAGAATTAAATACAGATATTTATACATTTACAAGTTGTGTTTTAAATTTAAATTTTTGAACCAAATATGTTTTCAATTCCCCATATTATTCGACCCAATATAGTAGCTACGTTATTTTGGACCAATCCATTTATACGTTACAAGTTGTGTTTTAAATTTTAAATTTTTGAACCAAAACAGTATTCAGTTCTCATTATTATTCGACCCAATATATTAGCTTCGTGATGTTGGACCAAATCCATTTAATTACTGTATATGGATATTTTCTTTATTAATCATATGTACAAGTTTAATGTCATAACATTTTATTAAATATTATTTTTGTCAAATTATATGTATTTTTTTTTATCATTTCTATATATTAACTAGATTATTTTCCCGCGATAACGTGGGTAAATAAAAATAAAAATTGAATCGTAAACTTTATGTTTTTTAACACGTTGTTTTAAATTATTATGAGAATACAATATTACACGTATAATAACAAATATACATTTATGTTTATACGCATGTTGTTTATAGTTACAATATCATATATACATTTATGTTTATACACATATATTAATATTTTGTATTAAAGGATTTTATAATAATAATAATAATGTAAATCATAGTCAAATAAGAGACATATGTTTTTATTGTAATAATGGTGAAATTGAAGAGATAATGCAATTATGGATTGTAAGAGGGTGTAGAATGAAAAAAATATTTGATGAAATCATCAATTTCATCTACCGGTTAAAATCAAAGTATCTAACTCATCCAAGGGACCTTACTTCGCCATGTGGCATTTAAGGTTCATCTTTTATTATATAGTAAAGATGAGTTATGTATTAATAAAAGAATTGCTGGTCCGTGCGAAGCGCTGTATTACCTAGATTAAGCTAATATATTTGCCCATACTATAAATAGTTCGTAATGTATGACAAATGAATGTTCATGTAAAGATAATCACTACAGGTGTGTTTAGTGGATGAGATTATGGAAGCTTATAGATACTTATGATTTTCGTTTTCTGTAAGTCTCTCAAATGTCTCGTTTGGTTTGACGGATATAAGTTCTGATAAGCCCAAAAATCATAAGTCATTTGAAGTTATTTATTAAAAGAGTTTGAATTTATAATAGACAAATGATATATATATATATATATATATATATATATATATATATATATATATATATATATATATATATATATATATATATATATATATATATATATATATATATATATATATATATATATATATATATATACTCTTTATTTTAATTGAAATATATATATACCTTTTTATTATGTTTTTTTTACACCAATAATCTGAACCTTCAACTAATTTATTAAATATGTTTTTATTTTTTATATTGCTCCTGCTACCTAGCCGAGAGCCTTAAGCATTGTACAAGGACGTCCGATAGGAGTAACCCATTACCTTCTGGGTGGAATTGCCACAACATGGCCGTTCATCTTAGCAAGAATCATTGCAGTAGGTTAATGGCTAGGAGGATTTGAAATGCATTATGACATTAAGGTTTCCAAGGTTTAGCTCAAGACCCCACTACTCGTCGTATTTGGTTTGGTATTGCTACCACGCATGACTTCGAGAGTCATGATGATATTACTGAGGAACGTCTTTAATAGAATATTTTTGCTTCTCACTTCGGACAATTAGCAATAATTTTTCTGTGGACTTCCGGAAATCTCTTTCATGTAGCTTGGCAAGGAAATTTTGAGTCATGGGTACAGGACCCTTTACATTTAAGACCTGTTGCTCATGCAATTTGGGATCCTCATTTTGGTCAACCGGCTGTGGAAGCTTTTACTCGAGGGGGTGCTTTTGGGCCAGTGAATATCGCCTATTCTGGTGTTTATCAGTGGTGGTATACAATCGGTTTACGAACTAATGAAGATCTTTATACTCAAGTTTTCTATTATTTATTTCTGCCATATCTTTAATATCGGGTTGGTTACACCTACAACCGAAATGGAAACCGAGTGTTTCGTGGTTCAAAAATGCAGAATCTCGTCTCAATCATCATTTATCAGGACTCTTCGGCGTAAGTTCCTTGGCTTGGAGACAGGGAATTTAGTACATGTCGCTATTCCTGCATTCAGAGGGGCGTACGTTCGATGGAATAAGTTCTTAGATGTATTACCACATCCCCAAGGGTTAGGACCACTTTTTATAGGTAAGTGGAATCTTTATGCTAAAATCCCGATTCAAGTAGTCATTTATTTGGTACCTCCCAAAGAGCAGGAACTGCCATTTTAACCCTTCTCAGGGGATTCCTTCCACAAACCCAAAGTTTATGGCTGACTGATATGGCTCATTATCATTTAGCTATTGCATTTATTTTTATCATTGTTGGGCATATGTATAGAACTAATTTTGGGATTGGGCACAGTATGAAAGATCTTTTAGATGCACATATCCCTCCGGGAGGGCGATTGGGACGTGGGCATAAGGGCCTTTATGACACAATTAATAATTCGATTCATTTTCAATTAGGCCTTGCTGTAGCTTCGTTAGGGGTTTTTACTTCTTTGGTAGCTCAACACATGTACTCTTTACCCGCTTATGCATTTATAGCACAAGACTTTACTACTCAAGCTGCGTTATATACTCATCACCAATACATCGCATGATTCATCATGACAAGAGCTTTTGCTCATGGAGCTATATTTGTTATTAGGGATTACAATCCGGAACAGAATGAGGATAATGTATTGGCAAGAGTGTTAGAACATAAAGAAGCTATCATATCTCATTTAAGTTGGGCAACCTCTTTTTGGGTTTCCATACCTTGGGACTTTATGTTTATAGTGATGTCATGCTTTCCTGTGGTACTCCGGAGAAGCAAATCTTAATCGAACCTATATTTGCTCAATGGATACAATCTGATCATGGTAAAAATTCATATGGGTTAGGTATACTTTTATCTTCAGCGAATGGCCCGACATTCTGTCGAAGCATATGGTTGTCGGGTTGGTTAAATGATATTAATGAGAATAGTAATTCACTATTCTTAACAATAGGTCCTAGAAACTTTTTGGTTCATCATGCTACTGCCCTGGGTTTACATACAACTACGTTGATCTTAGTAAAAGGTGCGTTAGATGCACATGGTTCCAAGTTAATGCCAGATAAAAAGGATTTCGGTTCCGTGCGATGGCGCAGGACGAGGCGGTACTTGTGATATTTCGGCTTGGAACACATTTTATTTGGCAGTTTTTTGGATGTTATATACCATTGAATGGGTTACTTTTTATTGGCATTGGAAGCACATTACATTATGGCAGGGTAATGTTTCGCAGTTTAATGAATCTTCCACTTCTTTAATGGACTGGTTAAGAGATTATTTATGGTTAATCTCTTCACAACTTATTAATGGATATAATTTGGTATGAATAGTTTATCAGTCTGGACATGGATGTTTTTATTTGGACATCTTGTTTGGGCTACTGGATTTATGTTTTTAATTTCGTGCCGTGGATATTGGCAGGAATTGATTGAAACTTTAGCATGGGCCCATGAACGCACACCTTTGGCCAATTTGATTCGTTGGAGAGATAAACTGATGTCCCTATGTGCCATCTGTTACCTTCTTTTCAGATAGGTACTTCCCTGCGTACTATAGTTATCTAATTCTAGTTTCAAGTCGGACAGGAATAGGAATATCGATTTCTTACTAAAAGCTAACGGCTTGACTTGGTGTGAAGTTTTCATAGAATGGGGCATGGGGCAAAGGACTCTTTGCATGAGTAGGCTGTTTTCAAGAACTGGTTTTACATAAATCTCTGGAAAGGCTTTCTATGTCTCCTTTGAGTGTAGAACTCATCTCGGGCTACTAAAGAATGGGAAGAAGGTTGCTTGCAGCGTCCATAGCCGTCTGGGATAGGCCACAAGGTGAAGCAGAAGGGAATTCATGGACAAATGTTGCTGTTCGGGAGTCAATAGACTGTTCAGAAGTAACTGATCCCACATTAGCATTAGTAAAGGAAGAGAAAGACTTGATTGACCTAAGGCAAGAAAGTGTAGCCCAACCAATAACAAGTGAATCTGAAGAGCTCTCTTGCGTATAGTATAAAGGGCCTCTTTTCGACGTGCATCAAATCCCGGCAGCTAGGAAGGAAAACTCTGAATCCAATAGGTTGTTTTCAAATGTGCACATAAAGAAGAAATGTTGGGGAGATTAAGTGCCTAGCCCTAGCCTTAGATGGAGCAAAGCAGACTGAGGGCATTAACTGATATCCGATTCCATTCCTTCTCTTTCTGTGGCATTTGTACTGTCTTCCAAAAAACAAGAAATCGTCTATCAATCTTCAGATAGAAGTACACCAAGCTAATCTCACTAGTCTTGACTTTAGCATTCTTTTCTTTCTTTTTAGGGGATATCTTAGCTATTGATTAACAACATCAACAGGGCAGGAAAGCTGTACCAGGAAGCCAAGAGAATGAACTTGAAAAATCACTTGACATTCCCTTTCTTGAGCTTTTGTGGGTTACAAGATCGACTAGCACATCCAACTTACTATATTGACAGCCCAGCCAGATGAAGGATCAAGGAAATCGGGATCAGCTGCCTTTACTTTATTTAAGGGGGGTCTTGAATCTCATGTCATCAAAAGTAGGAAGGCTTTGAACAACCAGATAAGAATAAGTTCCACTTTCAAGGGCTTTCGTCCATCTTCCTCCCCCTATCCTTCCTTTTCACTCCAGCTTCCTCTCGTTTTTGAGTCGAGTAGCTCTTCTCGATTGCTCTCAACCGCTTCTTCTTGAAAAGGAAAGGTAGGAGCACTTTAACGACGGAATGTACATATGCGCCCGAAGGTGCCGGATAATTTCAGGCTCTTTTTGCCTTCAGTAAAACCGGACAAAACATTAAATAAGTTGATTTAATTCGCATGAGAGGGCTTTGGGAAAATAGAGGTGTCAAACATTCTCATTTTGTCTGTTCGCAACTTTCTTTCAATTGCTGACAGTTGGACCACCCAAAAAAAAAAGTTTACTATATTTAGCTTTTTTTTTTTTTTCCAAAATAAAAAAGAAGTTCTCGCTTATTTTTCAAAACAATTTCATACTTTATTTAGATGGGGGCACTCCTCAGCCCGAGAACAATCTCTCAAATACACATTAAGATGTTGACCAGTTTTCTTTTCTTTGCTAATTTCTCTCAATGAAATTTTTCATATTACACTAAGTTACTTACGGATGTACGCATGTAGTCGGGAAACACTTTGGGGTAAACACCCTACCAAACAACTCCAACAAAAAAAAGGTATAAATATGTGATGACGTACCATCGGTATGTCGATAGAAGTCTATCGGCATAACGATGGTACACCGAAAGATCTAGTAAGCTTGGCAAAACCTTCGATAAAAGGAATCTAAGTAACATTTATTACCCGAAGAACATCCTAAGGACCAGGAGGCCGAAGGATGACTTCTCGACAAAGAGTACAACACTCCGGAATACCTTCAGGATAAACAAGGTGTTGCACTAAGAACACGCTATTATCCGAATCTCAAGGTCTATAAATACCAAGCTCACACTTCACTTCAAGGGTAACGTTTACACACACTATACACTCTTAATTTACATTTTATCCCTTACTCTTCGAT